>CM077159.1:107186714-107679455 GCA_039583875.1 Platanthera guangdongensis
AAGTAGAGCAACCAGCATTCAACAAGTAGCGAGAAAGAGGATGGAAAGCGGAATGAGAGTGGTGCAATCAGCTATAAGCGGATTTATGGTAAGTCTCTCCGGTGGGATGCGAGAGAACAGCAGAGTGTCTTTTTGCATTCGGGGTAGGCATTGTCCCATTACTGCGAGTGCACTCTTTCTCGCGTCGGAAGGTAGCATAGCGTTCTCCGCGTAAACGCTTGGCCTCTTTCAGTTTCTCCACCGTGGGAGACTTCCAATGGAGGTAGGCTGTGGGGCTTCTTGGTGTCGTGGTTTGTGGGGGCCTATCCGGCACCGTGATGGCAACTGGATCTGCCCAAGCTACAGATCGTTTAACAGAATTATACAAATTATTGTCCAGGGATTTCTCCCGAATAAAACTTGGTTCGCCATGCTCAACAACAGAGTTGGCTGGCAGTAGAAAGGCAGTCGTGGCTTTGGTACAATTGAACCCTTCGTGGACCAGTAGCTCTTGCTTCTCATCGACTTCCTGAGGGAGTCCTTTCTTTGGCGTCTCCTCCAGATGTGCTTCCAATGCGGGGAGACCTGAATCCAGCTTGATATCTGTGACACTCAGAGAATTGTTATTTTGGATGGGAGAAGAATGTATGGATGTGTTATCGAGGGTGGACTCCTCGTTTGGCCAAGTGACACGGCCTTTGGAAAAGTCGAGGGATGCACCACTGGCTGTTAGGAATGGGACTCCTAATATAGGAATGGAGTTATTGTGCTGTGGTCCCAAAACTTGAAAGTCAGTGGTGATACTTTTGCCGTTAACCTCGATTTCAACTTCCCGAACGCCGCCCTCAGTGTCAACCAAATTGTCATTCGCTAAGATAAGCGATTTCCGATTTTCAATATCGACTAGTAAGTGCATCTTCGCAGCATCTTGAAAAGTGAGAATGGTGCTGGACGCCCCAGAATCGCATAATGCTGGAGTTTCGATGTTATTGATTTTACAATTAATGACAAGTTCGTTGCGGTTTCCCGAAGTGTCCTCCCCAACGTGCTTTCCCTGTTCATGGGGGTTCTTTTCGGTGTTGCTCGGTAAGGTGCCTTGGGTGCGCTCGGAAACCACTTGAGCCAATTGGCCTAATTGTGCCTCCAGTTTGCGCATCGAGGCGGCCTGATTTGTCATGTTGGTTTTGGAAATCTCAACGAACTTCTCGAACATCTCTTCCAAAGAATTTTTCTTAACGACGGGGGGGCCCTTGGGAATAATTCGGTTGAGGCGGCCGCGGTTGGCTTCCGGAAGCATACGCATCGTTTTGATGCTGCCCTGGTTTCCATCTTTGGCCAGATGCGTTAGGATTCCAAGAAAAGTTGGGGTGATTTCTCACCGCCGGGTTGTAAGTATTCCAGTAAGGCAATCCCCTGTTTTGATTGGCAATAAAATTAACGGACTCATTCAGAAACAAAGATTCGTCTGGTACCTCAACTCCTAAGCATTCGAAGCTATGATGACCGGTGCTTCCGCACCCTTGACATAAGATTGCCATCACTGGGGCGGCAGGAGCAGGCTTGGGGATATCCAAAGCAAACACTCCACTGGTGCTTCGTGGGATGTTTCTTCCAGCGGTCCAGTAAGCACTGTGGGTGGCGGTGTCTTGTAAGACTTTCAGAGCCTCATCTGGAGCAAGATTCATGATGGTTCCTCCGGAGGCAGCATCGATCATGACTCGATGGTGCGGATCAATAGCGAAGTAGAAACTTTTGACGAGGTTCCACGTTTGGAATCCATGATTAGGGCACTTCCTCAGCAGCTCGTTAAAACGCTCCCAAACTTCGGCTAAACTTTCTTGATCGGCTTGCCGGAAGTTGGCTATTGCGCGCCTCATGCTCACGATCCGATCCACTGGATGGAACGTAGCTAGGAATTTTGTGGTAAAAGCCTCCCAGGTGGTGGCTATTCCAGGTGGGAGGGAGTGAAGCCATGTTTTGGCTTTGTCCCTTAATGAAAAAGGGAAGAGGCGGAGCTTGACTGTTTCGTCTGGTATTCCAGCGTAGCGGAACGTGGCAAAGATTTCGGAGAATTCTGTAAGGTAAAGATGGGCGTATTCAGTGGCCATTCCGGACAACTGAGCGTTGTTCCGAATGATATTCAGAATAGCTGGTTTAATCTCGAACTGTGGATTGGTGATAGCAGGTCCGAAACTGGGGTATATGCTCCCGACAGTAGGTGTAGTATAATCCCTCATGGTGCGGACCTGGGGAGGGTTCACTTCATTTTCGTCGCCATTTCTGTCGACATGAGGTATCCCTCCAACTCGGTTACCTGCATCAATATTCAGCTGGTCTCCCATTGGGGCAAAAATGATGGCTGCGGCGCGTCTTCGTGCTAGGAGAGTACGTTCGATCTATGGGTCGTAGGCGACAAAATCTCTTGTAGCTCGGCCTTGCATTCACTGTGTAAAACACTACACACTAAAAGGAAATAACAGCCAAAACAAAACAATACTAACTCTTATAACAATATTGGAAGTTATCCGAAGTCGCTCTACAGTTGCATTCCGCGGCAACGGCGCCAAAAACTTGATGTGTGTAAATCGGCAAGCGCACTGGTCGCACAAGTAATAAAGTTTTTGGAATAAATCCCCGAGTGTCGGTCTCTTGAGGAATGCAATTAGCGTAGAATGGTAACAGTACAGAGAATATCATTATGAGAGTTATAACTAGAAAAAAAGGAAATAGAGGACTTGGGAGATTGTGGATGTTTGATCTACTGAACTAGTAAAAGCTATGCGGGTCGAAGGCACCGCTTCGCAAGGTGGAGTGGGTTTGTCAGCCGCGATGCCAAACCTCAGTTGGGCGAGTGGAAGGGAATCTAATGGATTGAAGTGTTCTTGTGTGGAGTGCAATTAGATAAGACACGGGAATGAAGTGGATGTGGGGTGAGCGAGGCACATTCACAGACAATACTCACAAGCATAAGAAGATACTAACATTCCATTAGTTATAAAATAAACTTGATATTCATGGATGGACGTATTCATTACACTGCTCAAAACATTCCATACTACAGAGGAAGGGGAAGAGGAGTAAACCAAAAGAGAGTGAAGATCCACCATGGGTCGTGGCCGGAGTAGCGAGTTGTCAATCCGCTTCCGGGCTCAGTCCAAGGAGGCTTCCGGTACCAACGAGCTGTCACCTCGAAGGCCTTTAAGTTCGTTCTCTAGGTTATCTACTTCACCAACTCCACAGGAAAGCTTGGAGTTGAAGTCATCAATGGCCGAGGGCTTCGCCGGAGAGTTGAAAAGCTTCGGAGTAGTTGGCAATGGCCTCCCAACGAAGGTGGAGGTGATGGAGCAGCTGGAGAAGTGAAATGGCGATTCCCGCGCACTCTCCATTCGCAGCAAATGATAGGCGTTGACCTAAATCCCGGAGCAGGGCCTTAAATACAGAGGCAGCAGAAGCAGTGCGCACGATCAGTGGCGCACGACTAGTGGTCGTGCGCACTGTAGGTCGATGATCGTGCGACTTTTCCAAATAGACCTGCAACCTGGACAAGAAGCATCAGCATATATGCGCACGAGCAGTGGCGCATGACCAGTGGTCGTGCGCACTACGGCCAGTGCTCGTGCGATTACCGAGACATGATTAGGAAAAAGGGAATGTAATGCGCACGATCAGTGGCGCACGACCAGTGGTCTTGTGCAATAAGTCCAGTGGTCGTGCGCTGTATTCCTGTAACGTTGGTGTCTCCCGAGCAGTTCCGGAGCACGCACACGACCCCTGTACCAGCAGAAGGGGCAGATAGGCCACCAGAACGTGCACACCACATTCCTGAGATAGGGCTAAAGAATAACAAAAATATAGAAACACAGAAAGCACACAGAAACGGGCCTACAGTGCACTTAATCGTGAAATAGGTACATAAGCACATATAAGTAATAAAGGCTCTCAAGTGTAGTGCTAAGACGATAAAACTAGCCCAGATGAGTCCAAAAATCAGTGTAAAATATGGACTCATCAAGCCGGGCCAGCCGGATCGAGCGGTCTAAGTCCCGGGAGAGCACTCAAGGGCTCAGAGCTCGGCGACCCCCGGCTCGCCCAGACGAGGTGGAACTACCAGGGGAAGAGTAGAGACAAAGGGATCGCACTCGCCCAGAAGAGCCCGAAAAGAGGCAGCTGATGTTGGTGCAACCATAGTGATCTGGAAGTGATCAAGCATGTGGCATCACTGCCAGCTCAATATAAGCCTATCAGGGCCGCACATAAGATTGTGGAGAAATTGGGAGATTGGATTTGTACTATTTAGCTCATATGATGAGTTGAAGGATATTGAAAAAGGTGTTGAAAATATTCTAAGGCATTTTGCATTGAGTGTGTTTAGCTCACTCAACGCCATGGGGCTGAAGGCGTTGAGTATGTTTAGTTCACTCAATGCCATGGAGGTTGTAAGATTCTAAGGCATTAAGAGTTGAGTGTGTTTAGATCACTCAACGCCATCAGGCTGAAAGCGTTGAGAGCATTGAGTCCAGTCAACGCTTTCACGGGTTAAGTGTTAACTCTGTGAATGTTGGCGTTAAGTGGGTTGAGTGCGTTGACTGTCACACTTAAGCGTTGAGTGCATTGAGTCCACTCAATGCCTTCGCCGAGTAAAGGGTTTACCTGGCGAATCTGGCTCTTAGGCGTTGAGTGTATTGTATTCACTCAACGCCGTTCGACAAAAGAAGTTCGATGTTCTGGCCTGCGGCGAAGATTTCGTCGAGCTGAGTTCGGCGAATCTAGTTTGACATTTTGGCATTTGGCGTAGATTTTGTCGAGCTGAGCTCGACGTATCCAGTTCGACGTTCTGGTCTTCGGCACAGATTTCGTCGAGCTGAGTTCGACGAATGCGTTCGAAGTTCTGGCCTTTTGCGCAGATTTCTTCGAGCTCAGTTCGACAAATTGTTCGTCGGGCTAAGTTGGACAAATGTCCGTGCTGTGTCAAATGTTGACTTGCTGAATCTATCTCCTAGGATATAAATAGGATATTTTATGGTTTTCTAGGGATGGTTGTTTTATTTCAGCACACGTGAAGATACTGTGCAATAAGTAGAAAACCTAGAAACCCGACAGAAGTGTTCCGCCAATCCTTTCGCCGATTCCGATCACGATCCCGGTGTGTGTCGTCGTCGCCTCTCCTAGAACAGATCTAGCAGTCTGTGGAGACGCTGAGTGTCCTCTCCCGACCTAGCGCTTGTGTGACGAGTTGATGTGGGTTCTCCTAATCTTGTGGATTGTTGTAGAGGCGCGAATATACTTTCTACGCTCTAGACTCTAGCTGCTATGTGGCCAGTCTGATTTTTCTGCAGTATCTAGGTTGAGTTCTTACTCAATCCATCAAAGGTAATTTTTATTACAGTATGCTTTACTTCTTGATTCATGAATTGATGTAGGGGTGACCGTGATTCGTGCCCGAATACGCTAACGGAAAATATTATCACAAGACATAAAACCAAAGGGAAGGGCTCCGACCAAAAACGAGCGAAAAGGGGTCGGGTTTGCTCCCAAATCCGAAAGAGAAAATTGCCGGACTCGATACAACGTCCTTAGGACCTACCTCTCCAACAAGCACACAACTCACCGCACCTACACAAGCATATATTGTACCAACTTGAGCCGTTTCAACGCAGCAATAATTTATTTTCGGAGCGGCGGAAAACTTCAATAGGCGGTCGAGTTCGAGTTGTGATTAACTCCCTTGTTAACACCAAAATGTGCCAATCTTGGAGGGCAAGTCAAGGCTAGGCCAAGTCTCTCTCTCGCAACGGATCTACCCAATCCGGATCACAAGAGGTTCAATAACAACGAAATCGAAATCGGAATTTGCAAGCGACGTATTTAAAAATCACGGAAGAAACGGTTTGCAAAAACCTCCACAAAATCTAAAGCAAGAATCTCTAAGAGGAAGAAGTTACCCAACCAAGAACAACAATCACACAAGATAAGGTGGGAGAATCACTCTCTCCACGGATCCACCAGCTTCACACCGAATGGGCTGCAACCTTCTTCCTTGGAGTTGCACCGAAAGGAAGCCACGCCGGAGTCGCACCGAACGGAGATGGAGGAGGCAAGGCTTGGCGTCACACCAAAGGGGGGGCGGCTAATGGACTCTCTCCATGGTGGCCGAATTCTTCAAAGGGGGGGTTTTAGGTTTTCTTTTCATTTCATTACTCATCATAATAGCCTCCTTTAAATAGGAGTTACAAAAGAGATCCAACCGTCCATGATGGAGATGAAATCTCATCCATCCGGGCGGTTACAAACACATAATAGCCTCCTTTAAATAGGAGTTACAAAAGAGATCCAACCGTCCATAATGGAGATGAAATCTCATCCATACGGGCGGTTACATACACACCAAAATGTTTGCAGAAAATAATTAAAGATTACAAGTCACAAATGAATATAAAATTATTAACCAAGATTGGAATAATTTTATATTCGCACATAAAATAATAAAGCATGACAAATTAATTAAAATAGTCATCAAGTGAGGGTAGCACGCCGCGGGCGGAGGTTGTAGCGGCGTCGTCCGTTAGCGTCATCACGGCTCCGAAGGTCTTTATGTTGTAGAGCCTCGGCAACTGGATCGTCATCAAGTAGTGGCGGAGGGGCAGCGGCATCAATCCTCCCCCACTCAAAATCACGTATCTCCGATGCGTGGTCCGAGAGATAGCGGCGGAGAAGCTCGGCATCCAAACGTTGAAGCTCTGTCGCAAGTACCCATGAATCATCTGAAGGGGGGCGGTCACGCCAACGGATGAGGAAGCGGTAGGTAGCACCATCAGGAGTGGTAAGTGGCTCAGCAGCAAGTATCATATCTGGAGTGAGAAATGTCTTTGGAAACCTGGGAAACATGTCAGCAGTAGGGGAAAAAGAAGGCAACGTACCATCCGATGTTATACCTGCGGGGACCGAAAGAGAGAGATCATCCGAACTACCACTCCCCAACCCAATAGAAATTTTAGTGGAGGGAGAAGACGACAAAGAATTCAACTCAGGTGGAGGAGAAACAAACGGCGTCAAATCCGAGACATTAAAAATAGGGGAGATACCCCAATCAGCTGGCAAATCCAACACGAAAGCGTTGTCACCTAGTTTCTTTATAATTCGAAAAGGGCCGGCGCGCTTTGGTGCCAACTTTTTAACGGTGCCAGATGGCAAGCGTTCGGGAACTAACCGGACTAGGACCAAATCGCCGACGTTGAAGTGTGACACCCTCATATGTAGATTAGCGTGCGACTGATAAGACTCGTATTGAGCAGTCAAGGTAGCTCGTATAGGTGCATGTAGGTCATGAATATGCTGGGCGAAGGATTGTGCAAATTGACTTGTCTTGTATGTTGGGGGCAAAGGAACCAAGTCAAGAGGCACAGGGGCCTTGTACCCGTGAACTATCTCATTTGGAGACAGACCAGTGGACCGGTTTTTGGAATTATTATAGGCCAACTGGGCGTGGGGAAGAAGAAGATCCCACGTACCTTTGTGATCGCTCACTAGGCATCTAAGGAGGCTTCCTAGGCTCCGATTGACTACCTCTATTTGCCCATCGGTCTGAGGGTGATAGGCTGAGGAAAACAATAACTTGGTACCCATCAAGACCCAAAGTGTCTTCCAAAAATAGCTCGTATACTTAACATCTCTATCCGAGACTATTGTCTTCGGCACTCCCCGGTGACTAACTACTTCCTTAAAATATAATTTGGCAATGTGAGATGCGTCGTTGGTTCTAGCGCAAGGAATAAAATATGCCATTTTAGAGAATCTATCCACCACTACAAAAATAGAATCGTGACGGCGTAAGGTGGTGGGTAGGCCTAGAACAAAATCCATACTCACGTCTTCCCATGGCGTGGAAGGGATAGGCAGGGGCGTATATAATCCTACGTTGGTCTTGGCGCCCTTGGATACCTGACAGGTACGACAACTACTAACTACCCTTCCCACCATTGCCTTAAGTTTTGGCCAATAGAATTTCTCCTCAACTAACGTAATGGTCTTATCCCTACCGAAATGACCACTCAACCCTCCACTATGCAATTCCCAGATGATATGAAGGCGTAGCGATGACTGCGGGATACATAACTTCCCATGTCTAAATAGGTAGCCATCCTTAATGACGAACGCAGATATAATCGTGGGGGAGCTATCTTGGGCAGACAAATATGCATCCTGAAAGTCTGGACATGTGGCGTACTCGTCCTTGATTCGCTCGAATCCTACCACGTTAACCTCCATAGTGGTGAGTAACAGGGTCAGGCGGCTAAGAGCATCCGCGACTCGATTGTCAGCTCCTTTAAGGTGTTTGAGGTTAAAAGTGTAACCCTGTAGGAAAGATACCCACTTAGCGTGTCGCGGGCTGATTTTATGTTGGCCATTGATGAACCGCAATGCCTCGTGATCGGAGAGGATCACAAACTCCTTAGAGAGGAGGTAGTGCCTCCAATGGTGCAGACATCTAATGACGGCATAAAACTCCCTATCGTAATTCGAGTAATTCAATTTGGCGCCCGCTAACTTCTCACTAAAATAACTCACAGGGTGCCCTTCCTGACTCAAGACACCTCCTATTCCTACGCCAGAAGCGTCACACGTAAGCTCAAAGACCTTATTGAAGTCAGGTAGATGTAGGACAGGTGCCTCAGTCATAAGTTCCTTAATGCGTTGGAAAGCAGTAGCGGCGGACCTTGTCCAGGTGAACTCACCTTTCTTCATGCAATCACTAATGGGGGCCATAATGCTACTAAAGTCTTTAATAAAACGGCGGTAAAAAGTAGCTAACCCATGGAAACTTCGCACCTCTCGTAATGTGGTCGGTTCGGGCCAATCCATCATGACCTTAACCTTATTAGGGTCAACTCTAATGCCATCCGAACCGACTATATAGCCTAAGAATTCCACTTCAGTGACATAGAATGTGCATTTCTTGAGATTAAGGTATAATGTTTCCTTCCGCAGGGTGGAAAGAACCGATCTCATGTGGGAGACGTGCTCAGCAGTGGTGGTACTAAAGACTAAAATGTCATCAAAATAGACGACCACAAACTTCCCCATGTAAGGCTGAAAGACATGGGTCATCATCCGGGAGAAGGTACTGGGGGCGTTGGATAGCCCAAAGGGCAACACAAGCCACTCGTATAACCCATCCTTGGACTTAAATGCTGTCTTCCACTCATCCCCCTCACGGATCCTGATCTGGTGATAGCCACTCCGCAAATCTAACTTTGAAAAAATGGTGGCGCCAGATAAGACATCTAGGAGGTCATCTAATCGCGGAATAGGAAATCTATATTTGATGGTAATCTTGTTGATGGCACGACTATCAACACACATTCTCCACGTACCATCCTTCTTGGGGGCAAGAAGGGCCGGTACCGCACATGGACTCATACTAGTCCTAATGAACCCCTTTTTCATCAAATCCTCGATCTGGGTCTGTAACTCCTTATGGGCGGCGGGGTGAAGCCTATAGTGGGGTTGGTTCGGTAAGGAGGTGCCGGGGATAAGGTCTATAGCATGTTGTATATTCCTAAGCGGTGGTAATACCGAAGGCAGCTCATCCGGGTACACGTCCTTATACTCATCCAACAATTCCCGTAACTCTCTAGGCAACTCATCCAATGCTCTCGTATCCCCTTTCGCACTCATAAGAACTAGAGCGTACATCATCCCGTCAAGAAAGGGATCCTTCACAAACTCTTTTCTTCCCACGAGACTCAACGTTTTCCTCTCGACTGGAACAGTGGTGTCCTTAGCCAAAGCTACTGGCTCTTTCGGGACGGTCGGTCTCAACGTAATGACCTTGCCATTGAATTTAAACTCATATGTGTTGGCCCTTCCAAAGTGTGTCACGTCACGGTCGTAAAGCCAAGGGCGGCCCAATAACACGTGACAAGCGTCCATTGGAAGGACATCGCACCACACCTCGTCAGTATAGGATTTGATCGAGAGAGGTACAAGGCAACGCTTGGTGACCGGGACGGTAACTTTATTAATCCAGGCTACCTGGTAGGGAGCCGGGTGGGGCTGCGTAGTCAAGGACATACGTGTAACGACATTCTCAGAGATGACGTTTACACAACTGCCACTATCAATGATCAACTTGCACAACTTCTCGCCACTCTTAAAGATCAGGGAAAATATACTAGTCCTTTTCCAGTCATCTAACGGACGAGGGGTGGTAAAGATACAACGCATCACCATAACGGGGTGTTCGTCCTCTAAATCGCTTGGGACCCCTTCTGGGTCACTCTCCTCAGCAGCCTCATAAACGAAATCAGCTAGGTCGGTAGTCGACTCTAGAAGGGCTATGGCTTTAGTCTTCGTTGGGCATTCAAAGGCATAGTGGCCTTGAATGCCGCAAGAGTAACAAGTAGTGTTAGCCTTGCTAACCTTCCCTATAGGGACACGCTCACTCGCAGGATTCTTGCCGTTCCTAGCAGTAATCACGACAGACTTTGACTCGGCAGACTGAAACTTCCCTTTATCCTGATATGTGGAGGAAGAGGCTCCAGCTGTGGACTTTCCCTTCGCATGGGAATACCGGGAGTGAGCCTTAGAGGCTAAGTGCTTTTCGATGTCGAGGGCGGCATTAAATGTCGTGTTCAGATCCGTATGACCATATCGTAAGAGCTTTCGCTGAATATCGGGATGAAGCCCCTTACGAAATCTGGATAGGGTGACCTCGGGGATCTCCCTCAAATCACAACGCACCATACGGTCCTTCAGTTCTCCCATATACTCAGCTACCGAATTGGAGCCCTGCCGTAGAGTGGCAAGCTCGTCGAACATCTGTGTCCGATGGTACGCGGGAACGTACTGATCGGTCAACAAGTTCTTCATCACGGCCCATCCAATAAGTGGGACCCCGTTCCCGGTTCCTAGCCTACGCTCTTCATTCAGCCAATAAGTTTTGCCACGTCCCGTTAGCTTCATCCTGGCAACTTGGACCTTTTGATGGTCCGTAAGGGTGTGCCAATCGAAGTAGCACTCCATATCCACCACCCAAGTAAGGAAGATCTGGGGATCTCCCATGCCATCATAAGTGGGGGCGTCGATCTTAATGGCCCTAGTGATATCGTAAGCACGATCATGGCGGTGTTATCGAGGGGGCACTCGGGGAGAGTCCTCATCGGAATCCGACTCAGGAGTTTGTTGGCGCCGGTTGGGCTGCTCAACATTAATGGGTGGCGGGGGTGGCCTTGCTTGATTTTGCAGGATCTGTGCCAACATGTTTCTAAGCTCCGTCATTTCGTTACGTAGCCCTGCTATGGCCTCGGTGTTGGGATGGCCATGCTCGTTCGCAGCCATCCTAGACGTAGACGGTGTCGCGTACTCAGATCCGTGCCTAGTGCGCATTCAGGTCTAGGAAATTTTGGAAAGGTGATTTTTCCTAGGGCTGTAGCTATACTGAAAATAAGATATTTTTATATTTTCCCGATGTGAGGAACACGTGGATCGTTAAAAAAGTTTTTTTTTGAAATTTTGCTGAAAAATAAAGATTTCAGCCCGCTATTGGCAGACCACAGAAAATAATTTTTTTTGATTTTTTTTTAGATCCGATCGGGCAACAAGAAACGTAGAGAGGATGTTTGCAACATGGGAGTTGAAACGACCGCCTCTGATACCAAATTGATGTAGGGGTGACCGTGATTCGTGCCCGAATACGCTAACGGAAAATATTATCACAAGACATAAAACCAAAGGGAAGGGCTCCGACCAAAAACGAGCGAAAAGGGGTCGGGTTTGCTCCCAAATCCGAAAGAGAAAATTGCCGGACTCGATACAACGTCCTTAGGACCTACCTCTCCAACAAGCACACAACTCACCGCACCTACACAAGCATATATTGTACCAACTTGAGCCGTTTCAACGCAGCAATACTTTATTTTCGGAGCGGCGGAAAACTTCAATAGGCGGTCGAGTTCGAGTTGTGATTAACTCCCTTGTTAACACCAAAATGTGCCAATCTTGGAGGGCAAGTCAAGGCGAGGCCAAGTCTCGCTCTCGCAAAGGATCTACCCAATCCGGATCACAAGAGGTTCAATAACAACGAAATCGAAATCGGAATTTGCAAGCGACGTATTTAAAAATCACGGAAGAAATGGTTTTCAAAAACCTCCACAAAATCTAAAGCAAGAATCTCTAAGAGGAAGAAGTTACCCAACCAAGAACAACAATCACACAAGATAAGGTGGGAGAATCACTCTCTCCACGGATCCACCGGCTTCACACCGAATGGGCTGCAACCTTCTTCCTTGGAGTCGCACCGAAAGGAAGCCACGCAGGAGTCGCACCGAACGGAGATGGAGGAGGCAAGGCTTGGCGTCACACCAAAGGGGGGCGGCTAATGGACTCTCTCCATGGTGGCCGAATTCTTCAAAGGGGGGGTTTTAGGTTTTCTTTTCATTTCATTACTCATCATAATAGCCTCCTTTAAATAGGAGTTACAAAAGAGATCCAACCGTCCATGATGGAGATGAAATCTCATCCATCCGGGCGGTTACAAACACATAATAGCCTCCTTTAAATAGGAGTTACAAAAGAGATCTAACCGTCCATAATGGAGATGAAATCTCATCCATACGGGCGGTTACATACACACCAAAATGTTTGCAGAAAATAATTAAAGATTACAAGTCACAAATGAATATAAAATTATTAACCAAGATTGGAATAATTTTATATTCGCACATAAAATAATAAAGCATGACAAATTAATTAAAATAGTCATCAAGTGAGGGTAGCACGCCGCGGGAGGAGGTTGTAGCGGCGTCGTCCGTTAGCGTCATCACGGCTCCGAAGGTCTTTATGTTGTAGAGCCTCGGCAACTGGATCGTCATCAAGTAGTGGCGGAGGGGCAGCGGCATCATGAATATTGCTAGATCCGAACTCGTTTGGATTTTTCTTATTCTTTTTTCGCTGCGTGCACAAGTGTTGTGCCATCCCAAAAAACCCAATAGTGGTATCAGTCAGAGGTTCCCTACAATATTCATTGTTTTGGAAGCTGCTGAATCCATGGCGTGTAGATTTGGTGATTTTGAAGTGTTCCAAATGCACAAATCTAGTCTTGGATCTTTCCAAGAACACATGTGATTTCTTTGAGTATACTCCTTAAGAGTAACCGTCGCTGTATTGGTTTGTGAAACTAAGTATGTGTTAGATTTTGAATCTCACATAAAGTGATGTTCTTGTCTACTGTGTAAGTGGAGTTGGTGTTGCTCATGTCCCGTGCATGTAGGTCTAAAGATTTGGACATGTTCTAAATGTTCAGACTTAGCTCAGTTCATCAAGTGTTGATGATTCTTGTGCACATCTGGGATGCATTTGGGTTATGCTTGTTGTATTTTATTATGCTTGATGTGCACGCTGGTTAAGTGTTAACCATGATTAAAGAGTTAATCAGCAATTTAAAATCCCTTATGCAATATTAAGTATTTGGATGCCTTCTCATGGATGACACTCTTCTTTGCTCGATCGATGAAGTGTGGGCTTGCCAAAGTTAGGGCATTAATCTATCTTGGTGAGGGTGCGAGCAGATAATTGTGATATCCCACTATCGACATCAGGTCTAGCTTAATTGGGTGACCTCAAAGGTTGAGTGCTCCATATGCATGGGGTTGGCATGCACCATATGATGGATGAGAATAAAGAGTTATTCACCAGCCATACAAGAATTGCATTGTGATGCAATTGGCAAGTGTTGCCTACCTAAATAGATGCATTGTGAGAAAAAAAGCCAAAGCTGACTAATAGTGTTTGTGAAATATGGATTTTGTCCACTAAGAGGGTTACTCGCCAAACTCTTCGAATTGATATCGACGGTTATCAGTTTTATAAAAATAGTGGTAGCTTTAGATTGAAATCCTAAGTGAAAGATAAATTGTATTTTGAAATGTGTTACTAAGTTGCTTTGCTTGTAGAATTTCCATGAAAAGTGGTTCACACTCCACCCTCACCCACAGAGCAATCCTTCAGAAGGTGAAGCTGAGTGGTACAAATTTTTGGACTGGTACAGAAACCTGAGAATTGTTCTCAGGTAAGAGCACAAGCTCTTTGTTTTGGAAGAGGTATCCCTGATGAGCCTTCCAGGAATGCACCCCATGCTAATAAATATGGTTATAAGAAGTATCTTGACGACTCCTTAGACGTTGATTATCTCGTGTTAGCGACCATGAACTCTGAGCTTCAGAAGCAACATGAGAACATGGTTTATAAGGACATTGATGAGGATCTCAAGAAAATTTTTCAAGGGCAAGCTCGTCAAGAGAGATTCGACGTCACCAAGGCATTGTTGTAGTGTAAGATGGGAGCACGGGACCTAGTAGGGACTAACATACTCAAGTTGATTGGGTATATCGAGAACCTTGAAAGACTAGGTTTCCCTCTGGGCCAAGAGTTGGCTACAGAACTGATCCTGCAATTGTTGCCGGACAGTTATGAGCAGTTCGTCTTGAACTATAACATGAATGAAATATACAAGACACTGCCCGAGCTCCTAGGAATGTTGCGAACTGCCGAGATTAATATGGAGAAGGCCAAGTCTGCTAGCCCCATATTGATGGTGCAAAAAGGCAAGGGTAAGGCTAAGGGCTTCAAGAAGACGAAGGTGGGACCCAAGTTTGGACTGGAGCCCAGGTCTTCTACACTGAAAAAGAAAGGCTCAAGGAAATAAGGGAAGTGCCACCATTATGGTAAGGCTGGTCATTGGAGGAGGAATTGTCCTTCATACATTGAGGGTCTGCAGAAGACAAGAGGAGGTATGACCTCCACTTCAGGTATATATGTTATAGAGATAAACCTTTCTGCTCCTTCATCCTGGGTATTGGATACCGGATGTGGTTCACACATTTGTATAAATGTGTAGGAACTGGGAAGGAGGAGAATGCTAAGTAAAGGAGACGTTGACCTGCGCGTTTGTAATGGAGCAAGAGTTGTTGCCGTTGTCATGGGGCTTTATTGTCTTGCTTTGCCCAGTGGGCTTGTAATAGAAATAGATAATTGTTATTTTGTTCATTCCATAACTAGAACATTATATCCATTCCATGTTTGGACATGGTGGGTTTTTATTTTATTATTAAGAACAACTGTTGTTCAATATTTATGAATGATGTTTGTTATGGTGTAGCCCAAATGTTTAATGGTCTATATGTTTTGAACTTATACCATCCGATCAATAATATTGAAAATACTAAAAGACTAAGAATAAATGAATCGAACCGTATGTATCTTTGGCATTGTCGTTTGGGCCATATAAATGAGAAACATATATCCAAGCTCCATAGAGATGGACTGTTGGACTCATTTGATTATGAATCATTTGAGAGATGCGAATCTTGTTTGTTAAGCAAGATGACTAAAGTTCCTTTCACTTGCTTCAATGAGAGGGCCGATGATCTCTTGGGTATAGTACATAGTGATGTATGTGGACCCATGAGTTCTATAACTACAGGTGGGTTCTTCTACTTTGTTACATTTACTGATTATTTCAGTATATACGGATATGTGTATCTTATGAAGTGAAAATCAGAAACCTTTGAAAAGTTCAAAGTGTTTAAAAGCAAAGTAGAAAACCAGCTGGGTAAGAAGGTTAAAGCACTCGGATCTGATCGAGGTGGCAAATACCTAAATCGTGAGTTCTGTGATCATCTGATAGAGTATGGTATTGTATCACAGCTCACTCCACCTAGAACAACACAACATGATGGTGTGTTTGAGAGGAGGAATCGTACTTTGTTAGACATGGTATGGTCAATGATGAATCATGCAGATCTGCCTATTTCCTTTTGGGGTTTTGCTCTAGAAACTGCTGCTTTAACATTAAATCGTGCTCCAACGAAAGTGGTTCTAAAGACACCATATGAGATATGAACTAGGAAACGTCCCAGTATGTTGTTCATTAAGGTTTGGGGCTGCGAGGCATACATGAGACGTCAAATGCCCGATAAGCTGGAACCCAAATCAGATAAGTGTTATCTTATGGGGTATCCTAGGGAAACCAAAGGGTACTATTTCTACCTAATGCCCGAGGGCAAAGTGTTTATCGCAAGGACTGGAGTCTTTCTTGAGAAAGAGTTCTTAAGTAGAAATACAGCAAGGATAGAACTTGAAGAAGTTCGGGAACCACAAACAGTGAATGAACCGTAATTAGAACTTGAGTCAGGATTACAAGTACTTGTAGTTGGAGAACCTGCTCAAGAAACACAAGTTCCACATAGATCTGGTAGACCAAGATTTGAGCCTGAGAGATATGTATTTCTCGTATCTCAAATAGGTATTGTGTTGCTTATGAATCATAGCAGTGAGGCTCCAACCTACCATGAGGCTATGTGTGGACCAGACTCCGAGAAATGGATTGAGGCAATGGAATCTGAAATGGACTCCATGTATAAAAACCAAGTATGGACTTTGGTGGAAACACCTGAAGGGGTAAGACCTAGAGGGTGCAAGTGAGTCTTCAAGAAGAAGACTAACATGGATGGGAATGTACAAAAATTCAAAGGCCGACTGGTGGCAAAGGGTTTTAAGCAAATTCATGGTGTTGATAATGATGAGACTTTTTCCCCCATTGTCATGGTTAAGTCCACCAGAATTCTGCTTGCTTTTGATGCGTATTAAGATTACGAGATCTGGTAGATGGATATCAAAATGGCTTTCCTTAATGAGAACCTCCTCGAGGAAGTTTACATGACACAACCTGAGGCTTTTGTATCTCCAGGTGAAGTCACTAAAATATGCATGCTGCAGAGATCCATTTATGGATTGAAACAGGCTTCTCGAAGTTGGAATCTTTGTTTTGATAAAAAAATCAAAGAGTTTGGTTTTATCAATAATGAGGATGAACTTTGTGTTTACAAATGGATTAGTGGGAGCATTGCAGACTTCCTGATATTGTATGTAGATGACATATTGTTGATCGAGAATAACAAACCGACCATGCAAGTTGTTAAGAACAACCTAGGGGACTGCTTTTTGATGAAGGACTTAGGGGAAATGACTTATATACTCGGTATTAAGATCTATTGACATAGATCAAAGAAGTTGCTGGGTTTGACACAAAGTACGTACATTGATAAGGTGTTGAAATGGTTCAGCATGCTGGACTTCAAGAAGGGATTCATGCCCATGTCTCATGGTGTAAGTATCTCTAAGGACCAGTGTCCTAAGTCTTGTGAAGATAAGGTTCGCATGAAGTTAGTTCCATATGCTTTGGGAATTGGATCAATCATGTATGCAATGTTATGTACTAGACCTAATGTCTCTTATGCTTTGAGAATGACTAGCAGGTATCAGTTTGATCCTGGTGAAGATCACTGGATAGCCGTCAAGAATATCCTCAAGTACTTGCGAAGAACTAAGGATATGTTCTTAGTATTCGGCGAAAAGGAAGAGCTCGTTGTAAGTGGTTACACGGATGCTAGCTTCCAAACTGATAGGGACGATTCAAAGTCTAAATCAAGGTTTGTGTTTTGCCTGAATGGAGGTATTGTTAGTTGGATGTGTTCCAAGCAGGATATAGTTGTCAATTCTACTACTGAGGCCAAGTATATTGTCGCTGCAAATGCAACGAAGGAGGCTATATGGATTAGGAAATTCATCGGTGAGTTAGATGTAGTTCCTAGCATTGTTCGTCCGGTAGATCTCTACAATGACAACATTGGTGCAATTGCACTTGCTTCGGAACCTAGATCTCATCAGCGCTCCAAACACATACTCCGGCAGTTCCATCTAATTCGAGAGATTGTTGATCGAGGAGATGTGAGCATATGCAGAGTGCCGACTGAGGAAAACCTTATGGATCCACTGATAAAGCCTCTTGCACAGAGAAAGCATGATGGTCATGTTAGATCTATGGGTATACGATACCTAAATGACCAACTCTAGTTTGAGTCTTGTGGATTGTATGTTTGTTGGCTATATAATATTTCATTTGTTGAATAAAAGTACTATATGCATTTCATTTTATATATATTTTGGCAAGTTCTTTTATTATGAAGTTATTTCTATTGTGATAGATTAGTTCAATTTAATAAATGCCCTTAGAGTGTTTGCTTCCATAGGTCAAGTAGTGACTTGATGTGAGAATCTATGATTTCAGAAGCTTCATTATTAAAGGTCCCTGGTCATTGTATCATCTTAGAAGCTAAGGGCGATGATGATACCTTTAATACTAGCATGTGCGTTGACTGATGACCCGTCCTCACAGGTCATGATATTGTGATATCAAGTCATCACATGGGTAATTATTATGAACAAGTTGTATTGGACAGACCCACCATGAGAATACTTTGTGGATTGTTATATGAACGTTTCACAAGTATGGCTCAAGTGGCAATGGTGTTTGTGGTCCTTTGACCTGAAGCAATAGCTTTCATTGAGTGAGGAAGAGCGTGCTTTGATGCCATCAAAAGTCCAGTCTTGAAAAAGTTGGATGATTAA
This sequence comes from Platanthera guangdongensis, assembly GCA_039583875.1. Taxonomy (NCBI): domain Eukaryota; kingdom Viridiplantae; phylum Streptophyta; class Magnoliopsida; order Asparagales; family Orchidaceae; genus Platanthera; species Platanthera guangdongensis. Next base: position 107,205,159 of record CM077159.1, read on the forward strand.
GGTGGTTATTGGGTATGTTACGAATCATTTGGGTGTTTGCGTGCGAGGAGAGATGAGATTTGTCCTCCTATATGATAGGAGTTGCATCCATGGGGCCCCTTGATGGATTGAGACTGAGAAGTGCATGAACATTCTTGGTTGAGTCAATATATGATATTGGACTCATAAATTTTCTACAAGTCCATTCTAGATCAAGAAACTCAGATTGAATATTTATGAGGGTGACACGGTCTATACCTCTAGTTCTATCCAGATGTAAGGGATGAAGGGACATGACAACACTGTAACATTGGTCACAATGGCTTTTGAGTTTTATAAACTCTTACTATTTGGGGAGCAATGATGTATTACTAGATGTCGCTCATTGTTTGTGAAGCTTTTGTTTGATACTATCTAGATCAAGTGGGAGACTGTTGGTGCAACCATAATTATCTGGAAGTGATCAAACATGTGGCCTCGCTGCCAACTCTGTATGCGCCTATTAGGATCGCACATAATATTGTGGAGAAAATGGGAGATTGGATCTATAGTATTTAGCTCATATGATGAGTTGAAGGATATTGAAAAAGGGGCTAAAAATATTCTAAGGCATTTGGCTTTGAGTGTGTTTAGCTCACTCAACGCCATGGGGATGAAGGCGTTGAGTATGTTTAGTTCACTCAACACCATGGAGGTTGTAATATTCTAAGGCATTAAGCATTGAGTGTGTTTAGCTCGCTCAACGCCATCGGGCTGAAAGCATTGAGAGCGTTGAGTCCAGCCAACGCTTTCGCGGGTTAAGTGTTAACTCTATGAATGTTGGCGTTGAGTGCGTTGAGTGCATTGACAGTCGCACTTAAGCGTTGAGTGCGTCGAGTCCACTCCACGCCTTTGTCGAGTAAAGGTTTTGAAAGTGCAGCTAGATCTGATATACTCTAGAGGGGGGTGAATAGAGTATATGGTGCTTTGAAACTTTTTACAACATTTGTTGTAATATGTGTGAGCAAGGAAGCAGAATAAAACTAATCACAGCACTAAGTTAAACAAAAGCAAATCACAGAGTAATCATGGCCAGAAACAAACATAAAGACAAGCAAAACCAGAAGACACAAGGAAATATAGTGGTTCCCCTAAACTTGGGTATATCCACTCTTCTACCACCCTAGGTAGGAATCTACTGCAGGATGAGTTGATCAGGTGTCCTGGGCACCAATGAGCTTTTGATAAGGTGCTCAAAAACCAAAGCAGATTTTTTTGATCAGGTGTCTTGCCACCAATGAGCTTTTGACAAGGTGCTCAAAAACCAAGCTCAAACTTTTGAAGGGAGTTTGAGAAACCCTTTACAGAGAGGGGGTGAGAGAGTGATAGCAGTCTTCTCTTTCTCAAACAGCTGAGAAGACTATGTGGATTGTTGATGTCAAAGCTCCCCCTGAATCCTTGAGATCTTCAGGAAGAAAAGCTTTGCTGAGGGTGATAGGACTTCAAAGATTGAACTCCAGCAATAGATGATTTCAGCAATAGCTGAAATGTTGAATGTCTGGAGTCTGGAAATATGTTGGCCTTGAACACTTTGAAACTAAAGAGATCTGAAGATTTCTGAAAAAATTGATCTCCTTGGATGGATGTTCTTCAGAATTTCTTGAGACAGAATATTTTTGAATGTATCTCTGTAATCTGTGTGTCTCTCTCTGTATTCACTTAGAGACTCAAAAACATTCTATCTTTTATTCTCTGGTACAGAATAGAATAACATTCTCTGTCAAGTATAGTCGTTAGCCTGCATTAATTGCATCCTTAATTGCAAAATCTCTTCTGGAGGAAAGTACACAGAAATATTCCTTGAAAAATCCCTTGAAACTTGGTCCAGAAATGAATGAAAACGGCTAGGAAATCTCTGAATTAATTGCAGAATAACTCCTTAACTGATTTGAATTTGAATCTAGAAACATCCTTGAAGTTATCTAAAATCGTCGAACTGAGCTCTGCTATCGTCGATCTGAGCTCAAAGATCGTCGAACTGAGCTCAGAGATAAAGATCCAAAGCAGAGTCAAAATCGTCGACCTGAGCTCACCGATCGTCGAACGGAGTTCGACGATATAATGAAGTTGAGCTCAGCGATCGTCGAATGGAGTTCGACGATCTGTCGAAGTTGAGCTAGACGATCGTCGATCGGAGTTCGACGAATCGTCGTGCTGAGCTCGACGATATGACTTAGTCTCCAAATAAAAAATCTTGGTCTTCAGGGCAGCTTCCAAACCTAGACTTCTAACCCTTAGACTCAATTCTAATTGACCTATTAAGCTATACAGGAGGTCAAGCATTGTTTCCTAGAGACATAGTGATCCTGACCCAAATTAGTAATAGGGTGTTCCAACAATCTCCTCCTGTTTGGGTTAGGATTACTATTTACAAGCTTTGGAAAAATTAAAATAACAACAATCAGCAAAACAAAATAAAAACAACAAGCTAGACACAACAGAACCACAGAAATATATAGCATCCAGATAATCAGAAATCAGAGAATGTCACCTTACAATATCATTTCTTTTTCTTGCCCTTAACAAGTTTAATCTCTCTGTTGGGATTGAGGGCTTCTTTGTTTGATCTGGTATCATCTGCTGCACCCAAATATGTTTGCTTTTTAGGCATGGGAACTACAACTTCAGGATGTAATTCCATATACCTATCAGCATCAAAGAATTTACTTGAAGCATATCTCTCTAGCTCTTTCTGTCTCTGTTCAGACATAGTTGAAATGTTGGAAGAATCTATTCCTTGTTCTCTGGCCTTTTTGATTTGATCCAGTGCAGCTAGTTCTTTTAATCTGGCAGTCCAAGCAGCTGGATTATTCTCAGGATCCTCAAAGGGTACAGGTGGCTCATATCTGTTAGAGGGATTGTCCTGAGGAGGCCTGGAAGACACATTTTCTTTCAGCTTATAGGGGAAAGGACCAGATGTTGTATCAGATGAAATTTGTCCACCCATGGAATATGGGTGCTACCTGGAGTAACCTTTGGAGTAGACTTGAATATCTCTTTGATTTCCTCTATATCCTCCTCTCCTTGATTGAGATCACCTGGATTGGCTTCCCCTATTGTAAGATCTGGCATGAGGCTGATAGGGAGCCTGACTTCTGGCTGGGAGTTGAGCTGCAGAGCTTCCACCTGCACCTGCATTAGGAGGAGGTGGTGGAGGAGGATGAGAGTGCTGGAACTGGGAGGAACCCTTCTCATATTTTCTTTTCTTCTTCATTGCCTTCAGCTGATTCTTGGAGTACTGCATCCAGTGCTCAGAAATAGGGCAGTCATGTAGAATGTAATATGAGATATCATTGTTATCCTTAACTTTGGCAGGAGGTACCCTCTTCATTGCTTTGCTCCTTGCCTTTCTTTTCCTAGCAATGGTAGCAGAAGAGTCATCAGAGTCTGTTCTAAATTCATCACTTTTAGAACTCTGGTCATCATAGAGAGCATCTATTTTCTTCATCAAGTCCTTCTTGAGCTGTATAGAGGCAGATGAGGCAGAGGTTGTAGCAGCAGGTGTTGAAGTAGTAACAGCAGAAATGACAGCAGCAGATGTTGAAGATGTTGCACTAGGAGTAGAAGCAGAAACAACAGTAGCAACAGATACTGGAGAGGTGACAACAGCAGCAACTTCACTAACAACAACAGAAACAGAAGGAATATCATCAGATACTGCAGAAGGCTCAAATTCAGGTGCCTCTGACATCAGAATTTTCTTGGAACTTGGTTCATCAGCAATAACAGAAACTTCAGCAGTAGTAGGGGCAACAATATCAGAAGCAACAAAAATACTTTCTTCAGAAGAAGCAGCAGCATCAACATTTTCAGCAGCAGCAAACACTGAATTGACAAAGGAGGAGATAATGCTTGGGTCACAGCAAGAAAATGGCACAAGTGCCTTGGATAAATCTTCTGGAGGCTGGACAGCATTGGCCTCTAGCAGACAGCTGAAGTAAAACTGATCAAAATCTGATAGCAAAGACCTGAGGTCTATTGCAAGGACTGCAGCAGGAGGACTTTGTGCTTGAGGCACAACAACGGCAGCAAGAGGAGGAGCTGAAGAAGCAGCAAAGACAGCAGCAGCAACAGACATGCTCACAGAAGCAGTCACAGAAGCAGCAGCAGCAACAGCAGCAGCATGAAGACTCGCTTCATATGGCATCTTTCCCTGCCTAGATTCAGACAAGTCTGGATCAAGGCACACTTCTGTAGGAGCTGCCTGAGGGAAGAGGGAAGAGAGCCTGGCAGAGAGAGCTTCCACTGACTGGTGTAGTGGAGCCAATGAGGTCTCCAACAGCAGAGAGAGCCTGGGGGCAAGCAACTCAAACAGCCTGTCAGCAAGGGCTGGGAGGTCTACTTGCTCAAGGTCTGGAGCAGAGGTAGAAGATATAGGAGCAGCTGAGGGTTCTGGTAGTGGAGAGCTGGAGTAGGGTGGGAGGGATGGCTGAGGAGTGGGTAAAGTGGATATGGAGGACAGGGGAATGGAGATAGATGGGGTGAATGTTGGTTGGTCAATGATGTGGTGTAGAAGTTCTTGAGATGAAGTGGAGGAGGAGGGTAACTCAGGAGGAGATGATGGGGAATCATCCATAATGGAATCATCAATTAGGGTGAAGGATGGAATGGAGGGTGATGAAGTGACATCTGGTGGAGGGTAGGAAAATAATGGGTGGAAATGTTCTTCTGGTGGTGGTAGAATAGGTACTGGAGATGGTGTGGATGTTGGAGAGGGGCTGGATATGATGATGGTGGATGGAGCTGTAATGGTAGATGGTATGGGAAGGGATGGAATTGGAGGAGGAGGAGGAGAGGCAACAACAGCAGCCAGGTCATCTGCAGGGGGAAACCTGTGGAGGAGTGACTCTTAGAGTCCTTGTGCCTGAAGGAGTGCTGGAGGAGGGCCTGCTGGGCTTGCTGATTTGTCTGTCCCACTTTCCAAAGAGGGCACAAGACAGTCTCTTGGAGGCATTTATATGAATTTCAGAGGAGACTAGCAAGGCAGGGCACCTGTACTACAGAAACACTCCAATGATTCTCCCAAAGTTAACAAAACTTTTGTTGATTTTCTTCTTGATGAGGTCAAAGAAGATTTCTCCCCAGTTCAGATTCTTTCTGTCTACAAGAGCTCCCATGAGACAGAGCTGATATCTTGAAATTGTATCATGGGCAGAGTGCTTAGCCAGTAGCACTTTCCCAACAACATCTGCCATGAATCTATATTCTACAGACAGGTTCCTTTTGAAGAGCTTGCTAGGGTTGCCCTCTGAATGACCCATTCTGGCAAGCAGTTCAGAATACTCATCTCCAGATAAGTCAGCAGTATCTTCTCCATTTCTCAACTCAAAAACTTCTGATAGAATTGTTGGGGTTAAGGGTACCTAGGTTCCAGATATAGACCCAACAATGGTGTTGTTATCTTTATTGTGGGCAGTATAAACCCATTCCTTTATCTCATCAGAAGCCAGCTTTATCCTTGTGGTCATTATTGCTGTCAGATTCTGGTCTTTGAACAATCCCAATATATCTTGAAAAACCTGGTCAGTTGTGCTGAATGATTCCATGTCGATGTCAAAACCAGCATCAAACTTCATAGCAGCAAGAACAGCAACTGACACATCCATGGGTACCTGCAAAAGTTCAACAAACAAAACGACCAAGTGTAGAACTGTTTGGAGGGAAAGAAAATTCTTGCAGAGAAATCGAAAGCGCAAGAGAGAACGACGGCAAAAAAAGAGTTTTATATTAGGGTTCGATGCAGAATTGGAAAGATCATTGAACTCAGTTCGACGATCGAGGCTTCTAAAGGAATCTGAAGAGTCTTCAACATCATCGATCTCCGTTCGACGATATTGGAGAGCGTCGAGCTCCGTTCGACGATCGTTCAGAGAACAAAATCGTCGAGCGTCGTTCGACGATCGTTGACCGGAAGAGATAGTTCATACTATCTGAGAGACGCTGAACTCAGGTCGACGATTTCAGAAATCGTCGATCTCCGTTCGACGATCTGGGGGAAAAGCGTCGAGCGCAGTTCAGAGATCAGAAAAACTCTAGACACTAAGAAAAAAAAATCAGGATGGTTGCCTAGTCTTGGTCAATTTTTAAGCTTTCAAAATCTTGGAAATTATTTAAGACTTCCTCCATCTAACATTCCTAACTGATTTAGGAAGAAGGTATGTTTATTTTCATCCAAAGGCTTGGTGAAAATATCTCCCCTTTGTAAATCAGTTGGGATATATTGTAGTTCAATTTTATTCTTTTCAACATTATCCCTTAAGAAATGATACCTAATCTCTATGTATTTTGTCCTAATATGGAGGACTGGATTTTGGGCTATAGAAATAGCACTGGTGTTGTCACAAAAGATTTTAGACTTCTCTAAGTTGTAGCCATAGTCTAGGAGTTGGTTTTGAATCCACAAGATTTGCGAACAACAACTGCCTGCAGCCATATATTCAACTTCAGCAGTTGAAGTTGACACAGATGTTTGTTTCTTACAAAACCAAGAGACAAGTCTGTCACCAAGGAACTGACAAGTTCCACTAGTGCTTTTCCTGTCAATTCTGCATCCAGCATAGTCAGCATCAGAGAATCCAGCTAAATCAAATGCTGAATCTTTTGGATACCAGAGACCTAGATTTGGACAACTTTTAACATACCTGAGAATCCTCTTTACTAGTGTTTGGTGTGACTCTCTAGGGCTTACTTGGAACCTAGCACATATACATGTAGCAAACATTATATCTGGTCTACTTGCTGTAAGATACAGTAAAGAGCCAATCATTGCTCTATATGTTGTCTGATCAACAGGTTTCCCATGTTCATCAGCATCCAATACAGCATTAGTAGGCATGGGTGTTTTCATACAAGATGCTTCAGACATACCAAATTTCTTAACCAATTCATTTGCATACTTGGTTTGAGAAATGAAGATGCCTTCAGCATGCTGCTTGACTTGCAATCCTAGGAAAAAGGATAGCTCACCCATGCTACTCATCTCAAACTTAGAATGCATCAGGTTGGAAAACCTTCTGCACAATTTGGAGTTAGTAGAACCAAAATTGATATCGTCTATATAAATTTGTACTAGTAGAGTATGAGACTTATCGGTTCTAATGAAAAGAGTTTGGTCTACTCTACCCCTTATAAAACCATTTTCCAAGAGAAAGCATGCTAGGGTCTCATACCATGCTCTAGGAGCTTGCTTGAGACCATATAATGCTTTGTTCAGTCTAAAAACATAATCAGGAAAAGTTGGAGAGATAAAACCTGGAGGTTGTCTGACATAAACTTCCTCTTTGATGTCTCCATTTAGGAATGCACTTTTGACATCCATCTGATAGACCTTGAAGCCTTTGTGTGCTGCATAAGCTAGAAATATTCTGATGGCTTCTAATCTTGCAACTGGTGCAAAGGTCTGGTCGTAGTCGATTCCTTCTTCTTGAGAGTATCCCTGAGCAACTAGCCTTGCCTTGTTCCTTATAATTACTCCTTGATCATCCAACTTGTTTCTGAATACCCATTTTGTTCCAATAATGGAATGATCCTTAGGCTTTGGTACTAGTGCCCATACTTTGTTTCTCTCAAATTGATGCAACTCCTCTTGCATTGCAATGATCCAGTGTGGATCTTGCTCTGCATCTTGAATGGACTGAGGTTCAATTTGAGATAGGAAGCAGGTGTGCAACAGGTTTTCTGTAACACCCCCTATCCGTCGCATAGCATATAGCAGTAGGTCCGGCCGGGGCCCGACGCCATATACCACAGACAGACCGGGTGGTTACTTATGGAAACCATCCAGCCAATCTCAACGTCCTACACAGAGCATTCTAGCGGAAGCAGTTAATATAAGTTGTAAACAAGAACCCAGCATAAGAGCACGAATGTCCACTAATACCACATTTAGGAATGTATACAAAAATACCCAAACATTGGCCTTAAGGCCTTACAAAAAGTTTCACTTGTCTATTACATGATTTACCAACCTCGGCACGCAGGCCGGCCATACATGAATAAAAATAGAAAACATTTCACTTGGGCCTTCGAGGGCCAGCTTCGCAAAAAGGGCTTTAGCCCGCTATTGACCGCTCGGTCCAGCTGCACCTGCAAGCAAACAAACCACCGCACGGTGGCAAACAAAGCAACGGTCAGCAATGCTGACCAAATTATAACGATCCCGCCCCCAACTCGGGGCGGTGATGCTCCTTCCCTGCATTTCATTAGCACAAGCGAGCAATGCATAAAACCATAGCCAATTCATCACAGACGTTGGCTCGTACGGCCACACGTCCCGTGCACTCAGGGCACATTCTCGGTGAACCGGTCGATGTTACGTCAATTAAAACCATTAACATTCCGGACTCACCACCGCCACTTAGACGGCCATTCCTATGAGCAATTCGTCTTCCTGGTATTGGTCACGTCAATTTAAGCCATTGACCACCGAAGACTCACATCTATGCCAACGGCGAGTGCCATGTAACTTTAGGTCTCTCTAACCCGAACGACATAAAGCGGGTACGGTTCCATCTAACCCGTGCTCACATCGCAACGACAATTTAAGCCATTTGCGCGGGTCAAACTTCCACCGAATCCCATTCTACCGCAAATCCCATAACCCCGTTATGTTCAAGTTGGCTCTCAGGACACCAAGTTGGCAAGATCTCGTATCCGCCCAGTTTTCCGGGTGCACCTTTGGGTTAGTCCCCAAGGCTCCCTGCTGCAATCTACCGCGTAGAAAACCCGAAAACACCAAATAGCACGGAGTCTTCTCCGGCCTTATGCAATGCAACATCACCGATCCGAACTACATGTCCGGGTAGGCTTCAACCAAAATGCCTATGTCCGTTCTCGCATACGGACGCTAAACAACGGGGACTTTACATATCTACCCGAAGGAACGCCTCCAACTCTTCGCAAACTCACGAGAGAGGGCTTCCCATGCTAAGAAAGAGAGCTATCATGCTCACAAGTGAGGATCGTTACCCTTGCGTTCCTCTTTAGCGCCATCGAAATATAATCGGATAGAAATCACCGCGCTTGCGTTGCCTCCGTGGATCCGGAGTCGGCTTGCGATTCGGAGCTCCGAAGCTCCTCCAATGGCGGATCTAGCTCTTCTTCCTCCAATAGCTTTCCTCTTTCTCCAAGGGTTTGGAGAGATGATCAAGTGAAGGAAAATGGATTTTTCTTAAGTCAAACCCGTGTATATCCTCCCAGGAACCATCCCCAGCCGTCGTATCTCAACCTAAGAAAACGAGCGGCTTTGATTCGGGGCTGAAATGCCCAATCTGGGCCGAACACGGCCTGGCACACGCCCGTGTCCAGGGCCGTGTGCCGCATTCGCCGTCAAAATCGAATCTTCTGAACACGCACACGGGTATCGAACACGCCCGTGTTCGAGCTGACACGCCCGTGTTCCAGCTGACACGGCCGTGAAGCCGGCCGTGTACCCCATGATTTTTCCCCCGTTTCCAACCCGAGCACTGCACGGGTTCTAGGACACGCCCGTGTCCTTGCCCGTGTCGCATTGACACGCCTGGGCCCCCAGGCCGTGTACACGGGGCATTTCGTCGAGGGGAGAACGACGACTGGATGACACGCCCTTGGACACGCCCGTGTCCTAGGCCGTGTGCCTTGTCTCGACGATCGTCGAGTGAATCTCGACGATTTCACCTTGACGATCGTCGACACGGGTCGACACGCCCTGCGACACGCCCGTGTCGCAGGCCGTGTGCCCATTCTCGACGAATCGTCGAGAATAACTCGACGATTTCACGGCTAAGTGTCGACACGGGTCGACACGCCCTGCGACACGCCCGTGTCGCAGGCCGTGTGCCCTTTCTCGACGAATCGCCGAGTATAACTCGACGACTTCGCGACTAAGTGTCGGCACACACTTGACACGCCCTGGGACACGCCCGTGTCCCAGGCCGTGTGCCGTCAGCCAGAAACCAAAACTGGCCCAAAACGTCCCCCTTTGCTCCTTTGAGTTTCGGGGCGTTACAACTCTCCCCCTCTTAAAAGAATTTCGCCCACGAAATTACATAAAGGAAAGATATACAAAAACAACATTTGTACCTGAGCGGAACAACTCCGGATACTCGTCAAGCATAGTCTGCTCTCGCTCCCAGGAGAGCTCCTCACGACCGCAATTGTCCCATCGGACCTTGACCATCCTGATCTCTTTATTGCGTAGCCGCTTGACCTCCGAGTCCTCAATCCGCACGGGCTTTACTTTGTCGTTAGCCCACTATCCACCGGCACTTGATCGACAGCGATCACTTGCGTAGGCTCTTGTACCGCCTTCCGAAGCACCGAAATGTGGAATACATCGTGTAAACCACTTAGCTCCACAGAAAGCTTCAACCTATAGGCCGCTTCTCCAACTCGCTCCAGAACCTCAAACGGTCCAAGGTACCTCGGGCTTAGCTTTTTCAATCGTCGCACCCGCGAGACACCCTTGAACGGCTTGATCTTTAGGTACACATAATCACCCACAGCGAACTCCACGTTCCTGTGCTTGGCATTATAGTACTTTGCTTGCCGGTCCTGAGCGATGAGTAACCTCTCCCGAATGGTTCTCACCAAAGAAGTAGCATCATCCACTTCCGATCGCTTATACAACTTCGACTCGCCCGTTTCTAACCAAGACAACGGCGTGCGACATCTTCTACCATATAGGGCCTCGAAAGGCGCCATCTGAATACTTGCTTGGTAGCTGTTGTTGTATGCGAACTCCACCAAATAAAGGTGGTCCTCCCATTGCTTACCAAAGTCCAAGACACACATGCGAAGCATGTCTTCCATCGTTCTATTGACCCTCTCGGTCTGCTCATCCGTTTGCGGATGGAAGGCTGTGCTAAACTTCAGCTTTGTTCCCAACATTTGCTGCACCAGCCTCCAATCATTGGACGTGAACCGTCCATCACGGTCACTCACGATGCTGCGGGGCACACCATGAAGCCGTACTATATTATCCACATAGAGCTTCGCCAGCTTCTCCACCGGATCGTCCTTCCTATGCGGAATAAAATGCGACACCTTCGTTAATCGATCCACGACCACCCAAATGGCGTCGTTACCCTTTTGCGACCTTGGCAAACCGTGCACAAAGTCCATAGAGATGTCGTCAAATTTCCACTCCGGAATAGGCAAGGACTTAAGAAATCCTCCCGGCTTTTGGCACTCCGCCTTTACCAAGGCGCAGGTTTGGCACTTTGCTACGTATAGCGCCACATCCTTTTTCAAACCCGGCCACCAAAACAGTTTCTTTATATCGCGGTACATCTTCGTGCTCCCCGGGTGAATCGAGTACTTGGTATGGTGTGCCTCGTACAACAACTCCACCCGTAAATTGCCCACACTTGGGACGCACAAACGACCGTCTTTCCACAGCAATCCGTCCTCCACAACGAATTGGGAATTTGACCCATCCAGAGCCTCTATCATGAACTGCTTCATATGAGCATCCATATCCAAAGCCTGCCGAATCCGATCAGCCAGGTCATATTGGACTTCAGTCCAATTCAGCACTGCTTTAGAACTAGATTGTCTATCTACACAAACAATCTCCAACGCCTCCAGCTCCTGCACCAACCGCTCATCATGCACTGATAGCCAATTTGCTTGAGCTGGGGCTCGGCGACTCAGCGCGTCCGCAACCGCATTCCCTTTGCCAGGCACGTAGTGGATCTTGAATGTATAGTCCCCTAAGAACTCCATCCATCTACGCTGCCGCATATTCAGATCCTTCTTATCAATCAGGTACTTTAGGTTCTTGTGATCGGTGTAGATATCGATCTTCACACCGTACAAATAGTGTCTCCACAGCTTCAAGGCAAAAATCACGGCCGCTAACTCCAAGTCATGGACCGGATAATTCCTCTCGTGCACTTTTAGCTGTCTCGAGCCATAAGCTATCACGCTTCCGTGCTGCAGTAGCACACAACCCAAACCGCTGCCTGAAGCATCGCTATATATCTCATAGCCTTCGGTCCCAACCGGCGAACTCAACACAGGCGCCGTGGTCAACCGACACTTCAATTCCTCAAAAGCTCGCGCGCACTCCGGCGTCCAAACGAACTTATGCTCCTTCCTCGTCAAAGTAGTGAGAGGTAGCGCTATCCGCGAGAAGTTCTCTACGAAGTGCCTATAATAACCGGCAAGCCCCAAAAAGCTCCGGACTTCTGCTACCGTAGCAAGCTTAGGCCACTCCCGTATCGCAACAATCTTCGCCGGATCCACCGCAATACCCTCTCCACTCACTATATGCCCGAGGAACGCTACTGAGGATAGCCAAAACTCGCACTTCGAGAACTTGGCATACAACTGGTTTCTCCTTAGCGTCTCCAGCACCAAATGAAGATGCTTGAAGTGATCTTCCTCACTTTGCGAGTACACCAAAATATCGTCGATGAAGACGATCACGAAATGGTCTAGGTACTCCCTGAACGTCCTGTTCATCAAATCCATAAATACCGACGGCGCATTAGTCAGCCCAAACGGCATGACCGTAAACTCATAATGCCCGTATCTCGTACTAAACGCTGTCTTCGGGATATCACTCTCCCTTATCCGCAGCTGATAGTACCCAGACTTGAGATCTAACTTCGAGTACACCGTCGACCCGACTAACTGATCGAAGAGATCATCAATCCGGGGGATCGGGTACTTGTTCTTCTCAGTCAGCTTGTTTAGCTCCCGATAATCAATACACAATCTCAAGCTTCCGTCCTTCTTCTTAACAAAGAGGACCGGTGCGCTCCAAGGCGAAGAACTCGGGCGCACATACCCTTGTTCCAACAACTCTTGCAGTTGAACTTTCAGCTCCGCCATTTCCTTAGGCGCTAGTCGATACGTAGATCGTGACACAGGCTTTGCACCTGGCACTAGCTCGATCGTAAAATCTATCTCCCGTTGAGGCGGGGCTCCAGGAAGATCTGTGGGGAACACATCAGGGTATTCCGATACCACTGGAATACAATCCAACGCGGGCTTCGGCTTTGCAACCTCCACTAGTGTAAAGAACAGTTCTGCTCCAGCACGAACCGCCTTCACCACCTGAAGAGCAGACATCAACGTCCTGCTCGACCCCTTTAAGCCCGTAAAAGTCGTCTCACGACTCGCTCCCAGCTTGACTTCCTTGCTACCGCAATCTATATGGGCCTGCTGCTCCGAGAGCCAGTCCATGCCAAATATGACGTCGAACTCCACTAACGGAAGTAAAGACGCCCGCAGGTCGAACTCCTGCTCTCCAATACGAGTCTTAACCTCGCAGATCCTAACCGCTCGCATCGAACACCCATTGGGCAACAACACATCCAACTTGTCCTTTGCCATCGAAGAAGGGACTCCGATGCGTGATATAAATCCTTCGGACAAGAAGGAGTGTGAAGCTCCCGTATCGAAGAGTGCTCGTGCGGGATTTTCATAAATCATTACAAATCCTAAACAAGCAGTGGTAAGGTAACATATACATAACAAGCATACAAAGGAATTGACTTGCTATAAATTAAACCGTACCTGTCACCACGTCAGCTTGTTTAATGGCCTCCTGTTGGCCAAGATTGTAGACCCTTGGTTGGGCCGGAGCATAGTGGGATGCGGTCGACTCCACCACCTTACCCTTCTCTTCATAAGTAGCTCCTGGCCTCCTCTCGGACTTAGGACGTCCGCTCCAACAATCACAGGCAAAGTGCCCCGTCTTGCCGCAAGTAAAACACGCACCCGGGGTCCGACCCGTAGTCGCCCTAGAAGCGCCAGAAGGAGCTGGACCCGAAGTCCTATGCTTCTTGAAAGCCCTCCGATAGCCAGACTTCGAAGTAGTCGGCACTTTAAACTCAAATTTCTTTTCAACCAAGCCTTTCTTCGCTTGCACGCTCTTCATGTCCTTCTCCAAGGACCGGGCAGTATTGACCAAGGTTAAGAAACCCTGCGTCATCGGCCCCGACAGTAACAATCGCAGCTCATCCCTCAAGCCTTCATAAAAAACGATTAGTCTTGCGCTCCTCATCCATGATGGTGGAGCTAGCATAACGACTCAAACGCGTAAACTCGTGGAGATATTCATCCACGCTCCTCTCACCCTGCACCAACTTCAGGAACTCATTCTCCATTGAAATCCTCTGAGTAGAAGGGAGGTATCTTGCTAAGAACAATTCCGAGAACTCTTCCATCGGAACGTCTATCAGTTGTCTACCTCTCAAATGATGCAGCTCCAAACCTTCCCACCACATCCTCGCTTCCCCATCCAGAAGGAACGTAGCGATGGTGGTCATTTGCCACTCCTCCGTCTCCGTCGCTGTCATGACTCTCTTCACCCTAGAGAGCCAGTCTTCAGCCTGCGATGGGGTTCCCAACCCCGAGAATAACGGAGGGTTAAAGCTCATTACATGCTTCAACTGCCTCTCAGTCGCCCTCCTTGGCACTATTGGTTCTACAACCACTTGCTCCACCCTCCTCGGCTCATCCTCTTGAAGAGGTACTTGCTCCATCACAGGAGCGGGCTGCTGCGCTTGCCTCCCAGGCTGCGCATTTATCACGGCCAACACCGCTTCAGCAACCAATCTAATATTCTCAGCCGACAGAGGTGTTGCGGGAGCAACATCTGGTGCACTACTTGCCTCAGAAACTCGGCGTTCTGACGACCCAACACCACTTCTGGTCACCTATAGTGGTACAAAACACCGTTAAGCGACCACATAACATTGCAAACAGCAATTATAGGAACACGCAGGTTCCTCAAACACGAGTATTTTCATTCCTAAGTGGACATTCATGGGTTCTTTTACCATTATAACGATGACGCACACAATGTGCTCACCACCCCTTAAAAAGAATTCGACCACGAATTCCTTTAAGCCCGACCAAAACCAGTAGTCTGATACCAAATTGTAACACCCCCTATCCGTCGCATAACATATAGCAGTAGGTCCGGCCGGGGCCCGACGCCATATACCACAGACAGACCGGGTGGTTACTTATGGAAACCATCCAGCCAATCTCAACGTCCTACACAGAGCATTCTAGCGGAAGCAGTTAATATAAGTTGTAAACAAGAACCCAGCATAAGAGCACGAATGTCCACTAATACCACATTTAGGAATGTATACAAAAATACCCAAACATTGGCCTTAAGGCCTTACAAAAAGTTTCACTTGTCTATTACATGATTTACCAACCTCGGCACGCAGGCCGGCCATACATGAATAAAAATAGAAAACATTTCACTTGGGCCTTCGAGGGCCAGCTTCGCAAAAAGGGCTTTAGCCCGCTATTGACCGCTCGGTCCAGCTGCACCTGCAAGCAAACAAACCACCGCACGGTGGCAAACAAAGCAACGGTCAGCAATGCTGACCAAATTATAACGATCCCGCCCCCAACTCGGGGCGGCGATGCTCCTTCCCTGCATTTCATTAGCACAAGCGAGCAATGCATAAAACCATAGCCAATTCATCACAGACGTTGGCTCGTACGGCCACACGTCCCGTGCACTCAGGGCACATTCTCGGTGAACCGGTCGATGTTACGTCAATTAAAGCCATTAACATTCCGGACTCACCACCGCCACTTAGACGGCCATTCCTATGAGCAATTCGTCTTCCTGGTATTGGTCACGTCAATTTAAGCCATTGACCACCGAAGACTCACATCTATGCCAACGGCGAGTGCCATGTAACTTTAGGTCTCTCTAACCCGAACGACATAAAGCGGGTACGGTTCCATCTAACCCGTGCTCACATCGCAACGACAATTTAAGCCATTTGCGCGGGTCAAACTTCCACCGAATCCCATTCTACCGCAAATCACATAACCCCGTTATGTTCAAGTTTGCTCTCAGGCCACCAAGTTGGCAAGATCTCGTATCCGCCCAGTTTTCCGGGTGCACCTTTGGGTTAGTCCCCAAGGCTCCCTGCTGCAATCTACCGCGTAGAAAACCCGAAAACACCAAATAGCACGGAGTCTTCTCCGGCCTTATGCAATGCAACATCACCGATCCGAACTACATGTCCGGGTAGGCTTCAACCAAAATGCCTATGTCCGTTCTCGCATACGGACGCTAAACAACGGGGACTTTACATATCTACCCGAAGGAACGCCTCCAACTCTTCGCAAACTCGCGAGAGAGGGCTTCCCATGCTAAGAAAGAGAGCTATCATGCTCACAAGTGAGGATCGTTACCCTTGCGTTCCTCTTTGGCGCCATCGAAATGTAATCGGATAGAAATCACCGCGCTTGCGTTGCCTCCGTGGATCCGGAGTCGGCTTGCGATTCGGAGCTCCGAAGCTCCTCCAATGGCGGATCTAGCTCTTCTTCCTCCAATAGCTTTCCTCTTTCTCTAAGGGTTTGGAGAGATGATCAAGTGAAGGAAAATGGATTTTTCTTAAGTCAAACCCGTGTATATCCTCCCAGGAACCATCCCCAGCCGTCGGATCTCAACCTAAGAAAACGAGCGGCTTTGATTCGGGGCTGAAATGCCCAATCTGGGCCGAACACGGCCTGGCACACGCCCGTGTCCAGGGCCGTGTGCCGCATTCGCCGTCAAAATCGAATATTCTGAACACGCACACGGGTATCGAACACGCCCGTGTTCGAGCTGACACGCCCGTGTTCCAGCTGACACGGCCGTGAAGCCGGCCGTGTACCCCATGATTTTTCCCCCGTTTCCAACCCGAGCACTGCACGGGTTCTAGGACACGCCCGTGTCCTTGCCCGTGTCGCATTGACACGCCTGGGCCCCCAGGCCGTGTACACGGGGCATTTCGTCGAGGGGAGAACGACGACTGGATGACACGGCCTTGGACACACCCGTGTCCTAGGCCGTGTGCCTTGTCTCGACGATCGTCGAGTGAATCTCGACGATTTCACCTTGACGACCGTCGACACGGGTCGACACGCCCTGCGACACGCCCGTGTCGCAGGCCGTGTGCCCATTCTCGACGAATCATCGAGAATAACTCGACGATTTCACGGCTAAGTGTCGACACGGGTCGACACGCCCTGCGACACGCCCGTGTCGCAGGCCGTGTACCCTTTCTCGACGAATCGTCGAGTATAACTCGACGACTTCGCGACTAAGTGTCGGCACACACTTGACACGCCCTGGGACACTCCCGTGTCCCAGGCCGTGTGCCATCAGCCAGAAACCAAAACTGGCCCAAAACGTCCCCCTTTGCTCCTTTGAGTTTCGGGGCGTTACATTTTGGTTGACCTGATTTCTGGTTTGCACACCAGCTGAGATTTCTCTAATTATATGGGAAATTGGATGGTCTCTTGATGTTACTAAATCAACAGGGGGTGTTGATTGTTCACCAACCTGTGTTGTTGTTTCCTCTTGTGGTACAACAACTGGCTCTTCAAGTTGTTCTTCAATATGTTGAGCATTTTCTTCATCTCCACTGCTTTCATCCTCTTGAGTAACCTGTAACTTGTTCAAGTCTTCAACTAGAGAATGTTCCTGCAAGGGTTCTATGGTAGAATAAGTCTTCTCCTTGAAAGACATGTTAGTTTCATCAAATGAAATGTGAACAGATTCCTCAATTTTTAAAGATGATTTATTATAGACCCTATAAGCCTTGCTGATCATGGAGTATCCCAGAAACACTCCTTCATCAGCTTTGGCTTGAAATTTTGCTAAATATTTCTTGTCATTATTATGAATATAGCAAATACAACCAAAGACTCTAAAATAGTCAACTTTAGGTTTCTTCCCTTTGAGTAATTTATAGGGAGTCATTCCCTTTAGTTTATGTATCAAACTTCTATTCAGCACATAGTTGGAGGTGTTCACTGCCTCTGACCAAAAGGATAGAGGAAGGTGAGCATCTGACAATAATGTAGTGGCAGATTCAATAAGGGTTCTATTTTTCCTTTCAGCTACCCCATTTTGTTGAGGAGTTCTAGGAGCTGAGAAAGTATGCCTGATCCCTTCACTCTGACAGAACTCTTGCATAAGAAGAGAATCAAACTCTGTCCCATGATCACTTCTGATCAGGGCAATGTAAGTATTGAACTCAATCTGTATACATTTGAGAAACTCTGTCAGACACTTAAAGTTATCAGACATCTTCCTTAGAAAGAACACCCATGTGAATCTGGAGAAGTCATCTACAACTACTAAAGTGTAGGATTTCCCTCCTAGGCTTTGTACTGTGATGGGTCCAAAAAGATCCATGTGTAACAGATATAATATCCTAGGTGAATCACTCTTATTAAGTGACTTAAAGCTGTTTTTAGTTTGCTTGCCTAATTGACAAGCCCTACAGAGTCCTTCCTTCTTGTAGGGGCCAGAAGGTAGTCCTTTAACAAGGTTGTCCTTGGATAGCCTAGCAATAGTTCTAAGGTTTAGGTGTCCTAATCTCTTATGCCATAAAATATTTGGTCTACAGACAGAATTAAACAAGCAGATATCTACATCAGTTGAAAGAAAATCTACTAGGTAGATGTTACCTTTTCTTTTACATGTCAAAACAGTTGTGTTGTCCTCTGACTTGATTTTGCATAAGGCTTTGCTGAAGGTCACCTGGTAGCCTTCATCACACAGCTGACTGATGCTAATTAGGTTATGCTTCAGTCCTTCCACATAAGCTACCTTCTTGAAAGTTACTGATCCAATCTGGACTGCACCATATCCTTTAGTCTGTCCAAAGTTTGAATCACCAAAGATAACTTTGGGTCCAAGCTTGGCTCTGAAGGATGTGAGGTTGTCCTTGTTCCCTATCATGTGCTTAGAGCACCCATTATTCAAGTACCATTGCTGGTTAGATGTTGGATAGGTCTTCACCTGCACATAAGACAATTCATTTGTTTTTGACCAAGTTTACCTTGGGCCTAGGTTGATAACCTTTAAATTCTGAAATGAAAGACATCCCAGGTTGACTCTTATAACCTTCAGGATGATATCTCCTTGGAGGTATAATCCATTCAGTATAAGGGTTAAAGATTTGGGATGAAGGACCCTTAGGATTCAATTTTGATTTGCCTTTGAAAAAATTTCCAGAGCTCTGACCTCTGTTCGACGATCTTGGAGCTGCGTTCGACGATCTTGGGTTAGATCGTCGAGCTCCGTTCGACGGTCGACTATGAGTGAGGCCAGGTATTTGAGATCGTCGACCTGCATTCGACGACTTTGGCTGAGATCGTCGATCTGCGTTCGACATTTTTGCCTGAGATCGTCGAGCTGCGTTCGGCGATCGTCGAGCTTCATTCGGCGATCGTCGATCTCTATTCGACGATTTCTGCTGGGACTTAGTTTTATGAGGCAGATCAGAATTTTTCCTAGCATCCTCTACAACTCCCTTTCCTTTGTCAGAAATGAATTTGATTGGAGTTGTTAGAACTATAGGTTGTCTGGATGAAGCACCCAAACCCAGTGTACTGTTGAATCTGGAGTTCACTGTGCTTGTGATGTCCATCAGCTTGATGCTTCTCCCATTAAGGGATTCTTCAAGCTTCTTGGCCTCAGAGAGCTCACTTTTCAGTGAAGCTATCTGTTCCCTACAGCACTCCAACTCCTGAGAGAGTTTGAGGTTTTCTGACTTTAAAGTATTGTGTTCAGATAATTGATTTCTGAGAGAGATAATTTCTTTCTCAGACTTTAGCAGGTCTAAACACAGTGCTTTAAATTCAGATTTAAAATCCTCTGAACTAAAATCAAAAGAACCAATTACCTGATCTTCTTCAGGTTGAGTCTCTGAGTCTGACTCTGACTCCTCTTCTTCTGAATTATGCTGTGAGGCATTGATTGCCATCATGCAGAATTCTTTTTCTTCTGCATCATCCTCATCATCACTGGAACTAGATGAGGCTTCTGACTCCTCTTCAGTCTCACTCCAGGATTCAGCAACAAACCCCTTTCTTGTATGTTTGTTTTTCCTTGATGAGGGTTTGTCATTGCCATTCCTCTTGTAGTCTTTCTCCTTTCTTCTTTCTTTCCTGTCCCTTTTGTCCTTGTTCTTGTTCTCTGGACAGTCAGGAACTATATGCCCTGGTTTCCTGCAACCAAAGCAAATAATATCTTTATTATTGTTAATGGACTTGTCATACCTTGGCTTATCCTGCTCCTTGTATGATCTCCTTCTGAAATCCTTTCTGGCCTTCTTGTAGAATCTCTTGGCCAACAAACTGAGCAGTTCATCATTGCCTGTGGCTTTGTCTTCAGGCAGATCCTCAGTTGCCTTGAAGGCTATGGTCTTCTCTTTTCTTGTGGCTGGTGAGGCAGCCTTCTGTTCTTCTTCTCTATTTTTGAAGAGTAGCTCATAAGATTTGAGCTTACCCAATAGAGCTTCAGTAGTGATCGCATTCAGACTTCTGGCATCCTTAATTGGCCAGATTCTTGAATCCCAAGTGCTAGGGAAGCACATTAGGATCTTGTCATTAAGTTCAGTTAGTGAGATCTCTTTGTCCAATGTCCTGAGTTCACTAACAATTAGACTTAGCCTGTTGTACATGTCTCCCACTGACTCAGTTTCTCCCTTCTTGAAATTCTCATATTGAGAGATGAGATGGGATCTCCTATCCTTTCTCTCATCAGCTGAGCCTGAGACTATTTCTGAGAGTTTGTCCCAAATTTCCTTTGCTGAATTGCATTCAGCCACCTTTTGAAATATGTCATCTGACATTGTCTGAGCCAAGATGTTCATAGCCTTGGCATCAGCTACCTTCCATCTCTTGATGTCAGCATCTGTTCCTGATGGAGGTGGAACAACATTTGTATTTGTCTTCTCTGGAGGTCTTGGACATACTGTCAAAACAGAATTAAAAATATCTTCGTTAATAGAATTCATGTATATTCTGATCCTTGCTTTCCAAAGTGCAAACTTGGATAGATTGCACACTGGAGGTCTGGTGCTAGCATAATCTTTGTTTTGGGCCATGATTTGTGAAAGCAGAATCTAATAATAAACTACAACAGAAAAACAGATCTAACTAGGGATCTTTGGGTTCAGGTGTTAGCCTGTACAACCAATCAGGTATGGTATGTTTAACCAACCTGGCTCTGATACCAATTGAAAGTGCAGCTAGATCTGATATACTCTAGAGGGGGGGGGGTGAATAGAGTATATGGTGCTTTGAAACTTTTTACAACAGTTGTTGTAATATGTGTGAGCAGGGAAGCAGAATAAAACTAATCACAGCACTAAGTTAAACAAAAGCAAATCACAGAGTAATCAAGGCCAGAAACAAACATAAAGACAAGCAAAACCAGAAGACACAAGCAAATATAGTGGTTCACCTAAACTTGGGTACATCCACTCTTCTACCACCCTAGGTAGGAATCCACTATAGGATGAGTTGATCAGGTGTCCTGGGCACCAATGAGCTTTTGATAAGGTGCTCAAAAATCAAAGCAGATTTTTGTGATCAGGTGTCTTGCCACCAATGAGCTTTTGATAAGGTGCTCAAAAACCAAGCTCAAACTTTTGAAGGGAGTTTGAGAAACCCTTTACAGAGAGGGGGTGAGAGAGTGATGGCAGTCTTCTCTTTCTCAAACAGCTGAGAAGACTATGTGGATTGTTGATGTCAAAGCTCCCCCTGAATCCTTGAGATCTTCAGGAAGAAAAGCTTTGCTGAGAGTGATAGGCGTTCAAAGATTGAACTCCAGCAATAGATGATTTCAGCAATAGCTGAAATGTTGAATGTCTGGAGTCTGGAAATATGTTGGCCTTGAACACTTTGAAACTAAAGAGATCTGAAGATTTCTGAAAAGATTGATCTCCTTGGATGAATGTTCTTCAGAATTTCTTGAGACAGAATATTTTTGAATGTATCTCTGTAATCTGTGTGTCTCTCTCTGTATTCACTTAGAGACTCAAAAACATTCTATCTTTTATTCTCTGGTACAGAATAGAATATCATTCTCTGTCAAGTATAGCCGTTAGCCTGCATTAATTGCATCCTTAATTGCAAAATCTCTTCTGGAGGAAAGTCCACAGAAATATTCCTTGAAAAATCCCTTGAAACTTGGTCCAGAAATGAATGAAAACGGCTAGGAAATCTCTGAATTAATTACAGAATAACTCCTTAACTGATTTGAATTTGAATCTAGAAACATCATTGAAGTTATCTGAAATCGTCGAACTGAGCTCTGCTATCGTCGATCTGAGCTCATAGATCGTCGAACTGAGCTCAGAGATAAAGATCCAAAGCAGAGTCAAAATCGTCGACCTGAGCTCACCGATCGTCGAACGGAGTTCGACGATATATTGAAGATGAGCTCAGCGATCGTCGAATGGAGTTCGACGATCTGTCGAAGTTGAGATAGACGATCGTCGATCGGAGTTCGACGAATCGTCGTGCTGAGCTCGACGATATGACTTAGTCTCCAAATAGAAAATCTTGGTCTTCAGGGCAGCTTCCAAACCTAGACTTCTAACCCTTAGACTCAATTCTAATTGACCTATTAAGCTATACAGGAGGTCAAGCATTGTTTCCTAGAGACATAGTGATCCTGACCCAAATTAGTAATAGGGTGTTCCAACAGGTTTTACCTGGTGAATCTGGCTCGTAGGCGTTAAGTATATTGTATTCACTCAACGCCGTTCGACAAATGAAGTTCGACGTTCTGGCCTGTGGCGCAGATTTCGTCGAGCTGAGTTAGACGAATCCAGTTCGATGTTCTGGCCTTTGGCGTAGATTTCGTCGAGCTGCGTTTGACGAATCCAGTTCGCTGTTCTGGCCATTGGCGCAGATTTCGTCGAGTTGAGTTCGATGAATGTGTTCAACGTTCTGGCCTTTGGAATAGATTTCGTCAAGCTAAAGTCGACGAATTGTTCGTCGAGATGAGTTCGATGAATGCTTGTGCTGTGTCAAATGTTGACTTGCTGAATCTATCTCCTGGGTTATAAATAGGATGTTTTAGGGTTTTCTGGGGACGGTTGTTTTCTTTCAGCACACAAGCTGATACTGTGCGATAAGAAGAAAACCTAACGTAAGTGTTCCGCCAATCCTGTCGTCGATTCCGATCCAGATCCCGGTGTCTGTCGCCGCCGTCTCTCCTACAATAGATCTAGCAGTCTGTGGAGACGCTGAGTGTCCTCTACCGACCTACCGCTTGGGTAACGAGTTGTTGTGGGTTCTCCCGATCATGTGGATTATAGTAGAGGCGCAGATATACTTTCTGCGCTCAAGACTCTAGCCGCTATGTGGCCGGCCTGATTTTTCTGGAGCATATAGGTTGAGTTCTGACTCAATCCCTCAAAGGTAAATTTTATTACAGTATCCTTTACTTCTTGATTCATGAATATTGCTGGATCCGAACTCGTTTGAGTTTTTCTTGTTCTTTTTCCACTGCGTGCACAAGTGTTGTGCCATCCCCAAAAACCCAACAGCCGAGTAGGGCCAGCCGGGCCCGTACTCGCCTAAGTCTGAGGATAGGTGGCGAGTGATAGGTCCATCGAGCAATTGCCGCCCCCGGCGAGCAGAGGCTTCAGGGGGTCACTTGCCCAATGATATATGATGTTTTTTTACCATTTTTACCCCATTGGCATGCCCATAGCCTTTCAAAATAGCAGAGTTACGCTATTGGCAGAACCAGTTGGGATGCACATAGCTGTTCAAAACAGCGGAGGTTGGCTATTTGCAGCCCATTTTCAGAAATCTATAAATAGGACCCAAGGGGTACCTCAGAAGGCATGCTTACTTGCCCCCTAGTCTACTAGTGCTTTTCAAGGTTGCCTTAGCTCGGCATTTGGCTAAGGAGGGGAAGCTCTCTAAGATCTTTCGGGTGTGTTGTGGAACCTCCACGCCGAGCCCTTGGTTCAGTTCCCTTTTCTTTTCCTTTATTATTTAGCTTGTAGGTGAGAAGTAAGTGAGCGATCACCCCTTCCCCAAGGGTGAACTCCACTAGAGATCGAATTTTTGGTTTCAACATTTTTGTTGCAGTGAGCGTTGACAGTGGTCAGCACAGAAAATATTCGGCAAGATCGATGACTGGAGGATCAGGGCAAGGCTTGGACAGGTCCGTCTCGGCACCCCTCCCCCTCTCGCCACGATGGGGATGTTCAAAGACTTCAGGTAGGAGATGCTTGGCCTCGTTGTAACATCCTGACTTTTATTGGACCACCAGCACCCTAATAGGCCCAATAAAATTGATTTGAATCCTACCCATGACCTGGTAGAAGGTAACCCTAAGCTAGAAGTGGAGCTAGGAAACTCCGGCTTATGTTTTGTCCATTCCTGTGGCCTCGTATAGATTGTACGAACGCATCAGAACTCATCCCGTTGGACCCCGACGTCATATAGTGGATGTGACATTCCCTCGTAAAACGTCGCGAAGTCAAAATTTTGAATATCGATATGGAAAACTCCGATTTAAGTTCTGTCAGCTCCTATGACCTCGTATATACAATAAGAACACGTCGGAACTCGTTGTGTCCCAAAACGAGGTCTAACGATGAATATAGACTTTTTGACCAATTTAATGCACCGCGATGCGCAGATTTTGGACTTTTACCAAACTAACTCCGATTCGACCCCAGTCAGTGGCTCTAGACTCGTATGGTCTATAAGAAGTTAATAGAAGTCATCCCGGACAATTTCAATGATAAATAGTCAACTATAGGTCAAATCGAGCGTGTTCGTGCACCGAAAAGTGTGCGCACACTAATTATAACATGACACCCCAACTGTGACGCAACCCCATTGTCTTGGACTCACTTTGACTTTGACTAGCATGGGGGATCCACCCTAGGGATGACTTTGGTCAACCCCCCCCCTCCAAAAGCCTTTTTTTTTTGAATTTTTTTTCAAAGAAGAGCCCACCTCCTCTCATGGTGAGATTAACCTCACCGCTTGGGATTTCAAAATAGGCAAAGGCATGGGCCTTAGGGAAAGTGGAGGCCCACCAACCAAAACCATCCCCACTTCCCTCTCTTTCCTCTTTCAAGCCCAAGTAAAAAGACCACCAAGCCATTACCCTTCATCCCCCCCCCCCGAATACTTGATACATGGTTGTACCAGCCATCCCTTGATGGTGCCACCTAGCCAGGAGGAAGATGGGAAGATTTTCCCCTATTAGTTTAGTCCCATATCGGGAAAGGAGGGATGTCCAACCTTTCCACAGCTATAAAAGGACCCCCTACCCATTGCTATCATCCTCAAGCTCTGAGATCAATTCCTCCACCCTTGCCACCCCCTTGTGAGGGACCTCAGGTCGCTGGAAAAGGCAAGCCCGAGCTCCACCAACTTGCCACCATGCATGGATAACCAAGCCGACCCCTCCCAATTCCTCCTCCAAAGGTAGAAGCTCTCTCCTCATCCTTCCTGAAAGTGCAGCTAGATCTGATATACTCTAGAGGGGGGGGGGGGGGTGAATAGAGTATATGGTGATCTTAAAACTTTTACAACTGCTGTTATATTTTAGGTGTGTGTGTGCAGGGAAGCAAATACAATAAACCAAGATGCAGCAATTATCTAATCACAACACATTCACAAAGCAAGGCCAGAAAACAAAAGGAAAAGAAAGCAACCAGACGACACAAGAATTTTATAGTGGTTCCCCAAATCTGGGCAGTCCACTCTTCTACCACCGTGGTAGGAATCCACTGCAGGAAGGGGTTAATCAGGTGTCCTGACACCAATGGGGTTTTGATCAGGTTCCCAAAAACCAAACCCTCAAGTCTTTTGGTGGGAGACTTGCAACCAGAATAATTTTGAAGGGAATTAAAACCCTGTACAGAGGTGGAGTGAGAGGGTGATGAGGTCTTCTCTTTCTCAAGTCAAATGAGAAGACTTGTGGATTGTTGTTTAGCAGCTTTGCTCCCCCTGAGATGTAGAATGAATCAGGAAAAATGCTGGAGCACTGCTTTAGGGTGATAGGTCTTCAAAGACCTAGAATTCCAGGTCCAGAGAAAGTCCTCAGGAACTTCTTGTAACTGATATGAATGTGTTGTCTTTGAAGTTATCCTGAGTAAAAGCAGATGAAGAAGACTCTTGATATTGAAGTATTGTTCTTCTTCTTCTTCTTGATCAGTTTCTCTCTGGGCCAAGAATGAAATCCTTTTTCTTGTGTTGTCTGAATCACTGTCTATCTTTTTCTTGTTGTATGTTGAATGTCTGTATTACTGACTATTTCTGTATATCTTTGTCTGTCATAAGAAACATTTGAATTTTGAATATAGAGCAGTAATGGCAGACAGCCTGGAAAGGAAGCAACAATTAATTATTTCCCCAACTATTTCCATGGGAAAAAGGCATGTAATAATCCAGAATTAACTGCGCATTCTAACGGTAGTATTCTGTGAAGAACTGCCATTAAATGTTCAAGAATCAGCGCCATGGAATGAGACGGGAACGGAAGAAGACCTAGTCTGGAATCGTCGACCGAAGAACAGAATTCGTCGAACTGAGTTTTGAGTTCGTCGAGCTGAGCCTGAGTTCGTCGAGCTGACAGTCTTCATTCGTTGAACAGACAATCTTCAATATCATACAATCATTATTCGTTGAGCAGAGAACTAAATTCGTTGACCTGAGAAAAGTTCTGGACTTGGACGAAATACTATGCATCTGCTGAAATGCTGTGTCGACACAAAATGGTGTCGACAGATTGATCTTAGTGTCGACACAAATCCTCTGGTGTCGACATAAGCTGGTGTCGACTGAAATCCTGGTGTCGACACAAATCGTCTGGTGTCGACTCAAACCCTAAGTGTCGACACAGATTCTCTGAGTACAAAAATCATCGAGTAGAGATTAGCATTCGTCGACCTGAGAAGCTGTGAACTTGAGGTCCAAGTTCGTCGAGTTCAAAAAGTAATTTGTCGACCGAAGCATGAAGCTGGACTTAGAGAAATTCTGAAGTAGTCCTGATAAGCTTGAGGTAAAAAACCTGGTGTTCGTCGAGCAAAGAACACAGTATGTCGAGCTCAGCACTGCGAATTGTCTCACGATCGTCGAGTGCAGAACTCCCTTCGTCGAGCTGAGTTCGACGAACGTCGAACTCATTTCACTTGGTCTGAAAAATTGATAGATCTGGAGTTCCTGATGGTCTTGAAGAAGGCTGGTTGATCTGAAGTTGATATAGAGGACTGTCCTAGACTCTAAGACATAAACTTGACCCAGACTATACATGATGGGTCACATCCTAAGTCAGTGAACCTAGCCCAAATCAACTAGGGATCCAACAATCTCACCCTATTTGGGTGAGGTCACTAACAGAAACTCCAAGCAAAGAACAAACAGAAAAACAAAGCAAAATTAAGAAATATATCTGGCAGAGAATTTACAACACATGCATCAGATATATATATACATACAGGATTTGTTTTAATGCAAGAAATAGTCTGATATAGAAGCAGAAATGAAAGAAACACAAAATTACTTCTCTTTCTTCTGTTTTGGCTTGTCTTCTGGTGCTTTATCTCCTGGCTTCTTGAAAATGATTTCCCTATTGGGATCTGAAGCTTGAGCCTTGGTCATAGTCATGTCAGCTGCCCCTATGATGTTCAGTGAAGTGGCTCTGGGGACAACTGCCCCTATGATGTTCAGTGAAGTGGCTCTGGGGACAACTGCTTCTGGGTGAAGATGCATGTACTCATCAACATTTAGTAGCTTGTTTGCTTTCCCAAATCTCTTTAGCTCATCTCTCCTGTACTGAGACATAGTAGTTAAGCCTGTTGTGTCCTTGCCTTCAGCTTTAGCTTTGTTGATTAGAGATAAGCCAATGATCTCTTGGAACCTTGCCATTCTGGCTGTGTTGGCTGTTTCTGGATCTTCAGGAGGAGAATAGGGCCTTTCAGCTTCATGTTCCTTAGATCCATGGTGCTGCTGCTGCTGTTGTTGAGGGTGTTGACTGCCTGAAGATGGTGGCCTTGGCTAACTACCAACAGAGGATCTCCCTGTTTGTCTCTGATAAGTTTGAATAGGAGCAGATCTCTGAGAGCCAGTGCCAGAGGCACCTGCTGCTGGAGGAGGAGGATCCTTTCTATATCTATGAACTGGGGGAGGAGAGTATCTCCTACTCCTCTTCCTCTCTTTTTGCTGGTTCTTTGATAGCCACATCCATGCAGGCATCCCTTTGTAAGGAGCAACATTGTGCAGAATATAGTATGGAGTGTCTGCAGTGGGATTAGGCTTGGGAGTAGGAGGAGGAGGAGCCTTCCTTTTCTTAGAGAGCAACTTCTTTTTCTTTTTAGCAGCCTCCTCATCTGATTCATCATCATCATCATCAGAATCTGAACTTTGAGGGTTGTCATATAGAGAATTCAACTTCCTCAGAGTGGTATCAGGAATGGTAAGAGGTTTTTCTTGAGGGGGGATAGAAGGTTCAGAGGGTGAGGGTTCAACAGCAGTAGAGATAGAGCTTGCAGCTGCTACCTTATTCTCTTCTTCAATGTCTGCCAGAATGAGCTCATCCAGATCAGGCATGAGAGAATCATCCATGACAAAAGCTGGGATAGGGCAGATTTTTGGAATAGGCACAGGAATTGGAACAGCAGTAGGAGCAGCAAAGGTGTCACAGAGTTGCTTGGCAACTGCTAGACTAGCTGAAGAGGTATACTGGACAATAGCCAAATATGGCTTAGCATCCTCAACTGAAGGAATAGCCAAATGTGGCCTAGCAACCTCTACTAAAGGAAGCTTCATATATACAGGATCAAAGATATAAAGTATCTCAGATAAATTAACCGTGGGATTTATAAGGAAATCACCAGCAGTTGTTATTGAATCTACTGACTCATCAAAGCTACTGTCAGTGTTCATGAATTGAATAAAATCAATTGTTGTATCTATAACTGCATCTGCATTATCAAGCACTGTATCAACTTTATCTGTAGTGTCAAAAACTGTATCTGTTGTATCTATATCTGTATCAACTGTATCAACTTCTGCAGCTGCTGCACCAGCTTCATCATGGAGCATCTCCCCCTGCCTGGGTTCAGGAGAACCTGGAGCCAGGCCCCTGAATGAAGAGGGGGCAGCATAGAGGGCTGTGATTTGGGCAGATAAAGAATCAATGGAATTCACCAGAGGTGTAATGGCCTCTGTGATGAGTGATTTAATAAGAGGAGTCAGAAGAGAGATGATGGAGGGAATGGTGGAGGAGTCCATAAGTGGAGAAAGAATAGTGGAGGGGAGAGAAGCAGAGGAGGAAGGAGGAATGTGTGGAGGGGATATTGGAGGGAGAACAGTGTGTGATTCAGTGGGTATTGTGTAGGATGGAATAGTGGAGAGGTGTGGGGGAAGAGGGGATTGAGGAGGTGAAGGAATATGTGTTTCAGTGGGGGAAACTGGAGGTGTAGGGATATGTGTAAGATCAGGCGGTGGGGATTGATGTTGAGGTGGGGTCAATTGAGGTACAGGAGGAGCGGGAAGAGATTTGGTAGGAGGAATGACCTCTTCAGTGTCAGGGTGGGGAGTGACCTTGACGGTCCTGGTGCTCTCAGAAGCATTGATGGAGGAGGAGGAACCCTTGGAGGGTTTGGAGATTGTCCTCTCCCATCTGCAAAACAAGGCGCAGGTGAGGCGCTTGCTGGCATTGATGAATGTGGTCGGGGAGACCAAACATTCACTGGCCTTTTCCTGAAGGAAAATCCCCAGGATTCTGCCGAAGCAGACTTCCTTCTTGCTAGTTCTCTTCTTGATTAGGTCAAACAAAACCATGCCCCAATCGACCTGTCGCTTGTTGAGCACTGCGCACATAATCAGGAATTGATGGCGAGTGATATAGTCATGTGCCGAGTGCTTGCCCATCAGAATTTTCCCTACAATGTCGGCCAAAAATTGATAGGTGCCTGACAGTTGCTTCTTCAGAAGCTTATTAGGGTTATTGCCGGAGAAACCCATTACTTTCAACATATCAGCATATTCCTCAGCGTCTATTTCCAAGTTGTCTTCACCATTGATCAGGCCAAAAATTTCAGAGATTACTACTGGAGACAGGGAAACGGCAGTATTTCCAATATATCCTGTCAGATTTCCATCTTCAGAAACTGTGGCAGTGTACACTCATTCTCTTATCTCGGTTGAGTGTAGCTTGAGCCTGCGTGTCATGAAATCCTTGAGATGCAATTCTTCAAGTAAGTCAAGGATATAAATAAAAATTGGATCTGAATGTTGGAAGGACTCAAAGTCCATGGAGAAAGCTGCATCAAACTTCATCCCCACAAGTGCTCCTAGAGGAATCGCCATTAATGACCTGCAAAGAAAATCACAGAGAAAACGACAATCAAGAGCACAGGAACTGAAAGCGCGGGACGGAGGTCGAAGAAAACCTAGATATAAGATTTTCAGAATATGAATCGACAATCTCCGTTCCATGACAGGAGACAGATCTTCGAACTGAGGTCGACGAAATAAGTTAGAGGTGAGTAGTTCGTCGAACTCATTTAGAAGAAATGAAAGCAGTTCGTCGAACTCCATTCGACGAAATGATTTCTGAGGCAAGGTTTGTCGATCTCCGGTCGACGAAAATTGTTTCCACACAGAGAATTCGTCGATCTGCATTTGACGAGAATCTCTCAAACCTTCCCTAATTCGTCGAACTCCGTTCGACGAACTCTAGAAAATTCGTCAAATGCAGACAGAAATTAATTTAACTCTTCTCCATCAATCATTCCCAGTTGATTTATAAAGAACAGATGGGTTTTCTCATCCAAAGGCTTGGTGAAGATATCTGCTCTCTGTAGATCAGTATGAATGTGGATCAAGTTAATTTTCTTTTAGTCCACATTATCTCTAATGAAATGATGTCTTATTTCAATATGTTTAGTCCTAGAATGATGAACTGGATTCTGAGCTATAGCAATAGCACTTGTATTATCACAAAATAAGGTTGAATTATTTAAGTTGATACCATAATCTAGGAGTTGATTTTGTATCCATAGCATCTGTGAACAGCAGCTGTCAGCAGCCATATACTCTGCCTCAGCAGTTGATGTAGACACAGATGTCTGCTTTTTGCAAAACCAAGAGACAAGTCTCATACCCAGGAACTGGCAAGTTCCAGAGGTACTTTTCCTGTCCACTCTACATCCAGCATAGTCAGCATCTGAGTATCCAGTTAACTCAAATTCTGACTCTGCAGGATACAAGAGTCCTAAACTAGGACAACTCTTTATATATCTCAAAATCTTTTTTAGAAAAATAAGATGAGATTCTTTAGGATTCACTTGGAATCTAGCACAAAGGCATGTGGCAAACATTATGTCAGGCCTGCTAGCTGTTAAGTATAATAGGGATCCAACAATTGCCCTATAATGTTTCTGATCTACAGGTTTCCCTGCTGGATCAGAATCCACAACAACATTGGTAGCCATAGGTGTTTTCATTCATGAGGCATCACCCATCCCAAATGTTTTAATAAGCTCTTTAGCATACTTAGATTGGGAGAGGAAGATACCATCAGGGAGCTGCTTCACTTGGAGACCATGGAAGTAGGAAAGCTTACCCATGCTACTCATCTCAAATTTGGAATGCATGAGGTCCGCAAACCTCTTGCACAATTTGGGATCAGTAGACCAAAAAAAATGTCATCCACATATATTTGTACCAATAAGATTTGGTCCTTATGATGTATAGTGAAAAGGGTTTTATCTATGGTTCCTCTTGCAAATTTATGCTCTAAAAGAAAGCTAGCTAGGGTCTCATACCAAGCTCTTGGAGCTTGCTTTAAACCATAGAGAGCTTTATGCAATTTGTAAACATAAGAGGGTTGAGTTAGAGAGATAAAACCCGGAGGTTGTTCTACATAAACCTCTTCTTGAAGTACACCATTCAGAAAGGCACTCTTAACATCCATCTGGAATACTTTGAACTTTTTGTATGCTGCATAGGCTAGGAATATTCTAATGGCCTCCAACCTTGCAACAGGGGCAAAGGTTTGGTCATAGTCTATTCCTTCCTCTTGTCTATAGCCTTGGGCAACCAGTCTAGCCTTGTTCCTTACTATGTTCCATCTGGATGGTGAGAGGTTTAATTTGAGAGAGAAAACAGGCATGCATCAAGTCTTGATTGAGTTGATGTCTTGTCTGTACACCAACTGAAATGTCTCCAATCACTTGAGATCTGGGGTGATCTCTAAGTGTGACAAGATCAGTTTGTGGAGTTGGTTGAGCAACAGCTTCTGTAAATACTTCCTCTTGAGGAATGGTACTGGCTGTTGATAGAAGTTCAGTTACTTCCTCTTGGACTTCTTCTTCACTATCTTCAGTAGCCTGTGGAGTGGGATGAGTTGGAACCTCTTGGGTAAGGTTAAGTCCATCCATAGACTCACACAGTGGTGAAACCTGCAAGAAACTATTTGTAGAAATGTCTTTCTCCTTATAAGACATGTTAGCTTCATCAAAAGACACATGGACAGATTCTTCAATTTTAAGGGATGATTTGTTGAAAACCCTATAGACCTTGCTTACTTGGGAATATCCTAGAAAAATCCCTTCTTCAGCCTTAGCCTCAAATTTTCTAATGTATCTTTTGTTATTAGTGTGGATGTAACATATGCAACCAAAAACTTTAAAGTAAGTGATTTTAGGTTTCTTTTCTTTAAGTAATTCATGGGGGGTCTTGTGTTTTAGTTTATGTATAAGACATCTGTTCAGGATATAGTTAGTTGTGTTTACAGCTTCTGCCCAAAAGGATAGAGGCATGTAAGCATCTGCTAACAATGTACCTGCAGTTTCAATGAGTGTCCTATTTTTCCTTTCAGCAACCCCATTTTGTTGGGGAGTTCTAGGAGCTGAGAAGCACTGCCTGATACCTTTCTTCTCACAGAACTCATGCATAAGAAGAGACTCAAACTCTGTGCCATGATCACTTCTGATCAATACAACATGAGTAGAGAACTCAATCTGTATGGTCCTGAGAAAATCTGTAAGAACTTTGAATGTATCTGACTTAACTCTCAGAAAGGCTACCCAACTGAATCTGGAGAAATCATCAACAATGACTAAGGTGTAAGACTTCCCTCCTAGGCTTTGTACTGCAATGGGTCCAAAAAGATCCACATGAAGCAGATACAATATCCTAGGTGAATCACTTTTATTAATGGATTTGAAACTAGTTTTAGTTTGCTTGCCTAGTTGACAAGCCCTGCATAGGCTTTCCTTCTTGTAGGGACCAGAAGGTAAACCTCTAACAAGGTTGTCTTTAGATAACCTAGATATATTCTTAAGGTTTACATGTCCTAGCCTTTTGTGCCATAGCTCATTTTGGTTACTAGTGATATTGAGTAAACAAATATCAGTTGTGGCAGAAATGAAATCTACTAAATATATGTTTCCTTGTCTAAGTCCAATTAAAAGAGTTTGGTTTTTATCATTTATAATAGAGCAAGAGGTAGAGTTGAAATGTACCTGATAACCTTCATCACATAATTGACTTATGGATATAAGGTTATGTTTAAGTCCTCTTACATATGTCACCTTTTTGAAGGTCACTTCTCCAATGCTTACTCTTCCATATCCTTCTGACTGACCACTCTTTGAGTCTCCAAATATCACCTTTGGTCCTATCTTAGACTTATAGCTGGAGAGATTTGCTTTGCTGCCAGTCATGTGCTTGGAGCAGCCACTGTCCAGATACCAGGTCTGACTTAGCCTTGGACAGCTCTTCACCTGTACCTGCATTAAAAAATAAAGCTCAATTGTTCTTGACCCAGGTTACCTTGGGTCCTTGGTTTGGCTGAAAAGTAAAACTAGAAATGACTGATAAGGCAGGTTGAGACTTATACCCTAGAGGGTGATATCTCCTAGGTGGGATTATCCAATCAGCTACTGGATTAAATGTCTTGTTAGCTGCTTTAAAATTTCTATAGGAGAAATTATTTATATTTGGTCGTTCTGAGATCGACGAATTATTGTAAGTTCGTCAACCAGAGTTCGACGAATGGGGATGAGATCGTCGACCTCCACTCAGAGAATGACCATTGTCATTTTCTGCGTCCCACGTTCGTCGACCTCTGCTCGACGAACCATACACAGTTCGTCGATCGCAGTAGGACGAATAATTATTTCTGAAGTTTGCGTTCAACGTTCGTCGATCGGGGTTCGACGATCTTGCAGGATTTCGTCGATCTAAGTTTGACAAATTCTGCTGAACTTGGTTTTTAACAGCTTTCTTATGTTTTCTGTTTCTATTGTCTAGGGGATTTGACTTGTTTTCTGACCTGGGTTTTTCAGTTAGTTTCTCTTTACCCTTAGCAGTGATAAACTTTATGGGAGTAGAAAGTATATTCTTCTTTATTATGGGGGGTAAACCTGATGAAGCACCCAAGCCCAGCCTGCCATTTAATCTGGCATTTACTGTGCTTGTGATATCCATCAGCTTGAGGCATCTCCCATTGAGAGATTGCTCAAGTTGTTTTGCCTCACATAATTCAGATTTTAACTTGATTATCTGTTCATTAGCTAGTGTCAACTGGTCAGTTAATTTTCTATTTTCTGTGCTGACAGATTCAAGGTTTTATAGTCTAGTCCTCAAGGTTTTTATTTCTTTTTCTGAGTTTATTAGATCCATGCACATAGTTTTAAATTCTACTTTAAATAAGTCAGAATTGAAATCAAAACTGGAAATCACCTGATCAGCCTCTGAGTCTGAGGCACCTTCATCTTCAGAATCCTCTTCTGATCCACAGTTGCTTCTGGAGGCATCTATTGCCATTAGGCACACCTCCTTGGATCTGGCTTCTTCCTCTTCTTCACTGGAGCTGGAGGAGGATGTTTCCTCTTCTGTGTCACTCCAGGACTCAACAACAAATCCTTTGTCTTTCCTTTTATACTTGTTGGAGGAGTGCCTGCTGCTTTGTTTCCTTCTAGAATCCTTGTCCCTGCCCTTGTCCTTTTTCTGATTCTCTGGGCATTCTGAAATATAGTGCCCAGGCTTTCTGCATCCAAAACACAAAACCTCCTTAGTTGGTGTCTTGTCATATTTGGGCTTATCATCCTGCCTGGATGATTTTCTTCTAAAGTCCTTTCTTGCCATTTTGTAGAATCTTTTGGCAAAAAGACTCATTAACTCCTCATTGGATGTAGATGTTTCATTGTCTTCAGAAGCTTTGAGGGCCAAGTTGTGCTCCTTCCTAACTGGGGTAGTTGCCTTCTGTTCTGCTGCCTCTCTTGATTTGACAAGCTGCTCATATGACTTCAGCTTGCCTAACAGAGATTCTGTTAAGATCTCATTGAGGCTTCTGGATTCTTTGATTGGCCAGATTCTGGAGTCCCATGAACTGGGGAAACACATCAGTATCTTGTCATTCACCTCAGTTAAGGTGATGTCCTTGTCAAGAGTCTTGAGTTCACTGATGATTGAACTTAATCTATTGTACATCTCAGCCACAGATTCTGTCTCATCCTTTTTGAAATTCTCATAGAGAGAAATGAGACTGGATATCCTATCCTTTCTTTCATCAGCTGAGCCTGCTACCATTTGATTGAGAGAGTCCCAAATGGCCTTGGCTGAGGTGCACTCAGCCACCTTCTGAAATATGTCATCTGACATTATTTGGGCCAGAATATTCATAGCCTTTGCATCAGCCATCTTGGCTTTCTTATAGGCTTCAGTATTGTCTGGAGGTGGTACTGCACTCAGATTAGTTGATGTGCTGGCAAAAGTTGTAGGAGCTGGAGGAACACCTGTTGAAATGACAGAGAAAATATCCTCATCAATGGAGTTCATATATAATCTAATTCTTGCCTTCCAGATGGCAAACTTATTAAGATTGCACACTGGAGGTCTGATGCTTGTATAATCCTTATTTTGGGCCATGTCTGTGAGAAGGATAATTCCAATAACAGAATAAAAATAAACATATCTAACTAAGAGATCTTTGGGTTCAGGTGTTAGCCTGTACAACCAATCAGGTATGGTAATTTAACCAACCTGGAAGATGTGGTATTATTAACCAACCTGCCTCTGATACCAATTGAAAGTGCAGCTAGATATGATATACTCTAGAGGGGGGGGGGTGAATAGAGTATATGGTGATTTTAAATCTTTTACAACTGCTGTTGTATTTTAGTTGTGTGTGTGCAGGGAAGCAAATACAATAAACCAAGATGCATCAATTATCTAATCACAGCACATTCACAGAGCAAGGCCAGAAAACAAAAGGAAAAGAAAGCAACCAGACGACACACGAATTTTATAGTGGTTCCCCAAATCTGGGTAGTCCACTCTTCTACCACCCTGGTAGGAATCCACTGCAAGAAGGGGTTGGTCAGGTGTCCTGGCACCAATGGGGTTTTGATCAGGTTCCCAAAAACCAAACCCTCAAGTCTTTTGGTGGGAGACTTGCAACCAGAATAATTTTGAAGGGAATTAAAACCCTGTACAGAGGTGGAGTGAGAGGGTGATGAGGTCTTCTCTTTCTCAAGTCAAATGAGAAGACTTGTGGATTGTTGTTTAGTAGCTTTGCTCCCCCTAAGATGTAGAATGAATCAGGAAGAATGCTGGAGCACTGCTTCAGGGTGATAGGTCTTCAAAGACCTAGAATTCCAGGTCCAGAGAAAGCCTTCAGGAACTTCTTGTAACTGATATGAATGTGTTGTCTTTGAAGTTATCCTGAGTAAAAGCAGATGAAGAAGACTCTTGATATTGAAGTAGTGTTCTTCTTCTTCTTCTTGATCAGTTTCTCTCTGGGCCAAGAATGAAATCATTTTTCTTATGTTGTCTGAATCACTGTCTATCTTTTTCTTATTGTATGTTGAATGTATGTATTACTGACTATTTCTGTATATCTCTGTTTGTCATAAGAAACATTCGAATTTTGAATATAGAGAAGTAATGACAGACGGCCTGGAAAGAAAGCAGCAATTAATTATTTCCCCAATTGTTTCCATGGGAAAAAGGCATGTAATAATCCAGAATTAACTGCGCATTCTAACGGTAGTATTCTGTGAAGAACTGCCATTAAATATTCAGGAATCAGCGCCATGGAATGAGACGGGAATGGAAGAAGACCTAGTCTGGAATCGTCAACCGAAGAACAGAATTCGTCGAACTGAGTTTTGAGTTCATCGAGCTGAGCCTGAGTTCGTCGAGCTGACAGTCTTCATTCGTTGAACAGACAATCTTCAATATCAGACAATCATTATTCGTTGAGCAGAGAACTAAATTCGTCGACCTGAGAAAAGTTCTGGACTTGGAAGAAATACTCTGCATCTGCTGAAATGCTGTGTCGACACAAAATGGTGTCGACAGATTGATCTTGGTGTCGACACAAATCCTCTGGTGTCGACATAAGCTGGTGTCGACTGAAATCCTGGTGTCGACACAAATCGTCTGGTGTCGACTCAAACCCTAAGTGTCGACACAGATTCTCTGAGTACAAAAATCGTCGAGTAGAGATTAGCATTCGTCGACCTGAGAAGCTGTGAACTTGAGGTCCAAGTTCGTTGAGATCAGAAAGTAATTCGTCGATCGAAGCATGAAGCTGGACTTAGAGAAATTCTGAAGTAGTCCTGATAAGCTTGAGGTAAAAAACCCGGTGTTCGTCGAGCAAAGAACACAGTTCATCGAGCTCAGCACTGCGAATTGTCTTACGATCGTCGAGCGCAGAACTCCCTTCGTCGAGCTGAGTTCGACGAACGTCGAACTCATTTCACTTGGTCTGAAAAATTGATAGATCTGGAGTTCTTGATGGTCTTGAAGAAGGTTGGTTCATCTGAAGTTGATATAGAGGACTGTCCTAGACTCTAAGACATAAACTTGACCCAGACTATACATGATGGGTCACATCCTAAGTCAGTGAACCTAGCCCAAATCAACTAGGGATCCAACACTTCCCCTTCTTCCGGACGATCTCCATGGTCCTCCCGGTGGCCGGAGTGCCGCTGGCATCACCTGACCCATGTTCCAGGTCAGGTGGTGGCCGCAGGAAGACTAACCCCTCCCAGCATCAGGGGTGGCGCTAGAGAAGGGATAACCCCCTAGGATGACTTTTCCTGGTGGGGGAAAGTTGTGGTGCCGGCGGAAAACGCCACTCTGGAGGCACCCGAGAGACATGATTTATGCTCTGTTCTAACTCCGGTGTCGGTTGGTTTCCAGACCGCCACCGAAGAAGTGGCCTGCCCCCAGCACGTCGGCCAGGGGTGGTTTTGGGGCTGGGCTAAATGCCGGAGAGGCGGGGTGGTGCGGTGGTGCTAGGAGCGGAACCACCTTCACCCCGCTCTAGGGTTCACTAAATCAGGCAGTGGGTGGCGGCGGCAGGCTGCCGGGACACCCCCCAGTGACTCGTTGGCCCCCGACGAACTTGCTAGGGGCGGCGCCGACATCGTGATTGGCAGGCGGTAGCACAAGGCCACTGCCTCCATCATCCCCAGGGATGGAATCGCCGTCGTCCATCTCCGATGATGAGATGGACCACGGGGATTTTCTCAATTCCCCTGCCCCCACTTCTGTGCCCCCACAACAGATCTGCGACTGATCCGCTGTGGGGAGACAGCAGCACAATAAGTCGTTCGGCTCAAATCTCAATCGTAGAATCAATGTTTGATCTACTATTTGTAGACCAAAATACACAGTAAAGTTGTGAATTTTTTTGCGCCAAATCGGTGCCCCAGAATTCAAAGTGGTCAACATAAAAAATGTTCCCCATAATGAGGGCTTCCTCCACAAAATTTTTGATAATTTTTTAAAATGATCTGTTATTTTTAAAAGCTTAAAAAACATTTATTTAGCCAAAATAAGGGCACAAAATGACTCAGAAAATTATGAAAAGTTTTCTAGACTTACTTTATAACCTACTAGAGGTTATATTAAAATTTGGGAGCATGGTGATGAGAATTGATATTATTCTCAATTTTTAGGGTCCTAGTGTCGCGCTCAGAATTTATTACGCTCATTTCCCTTTTGGAAATTGGAGTGCAGGAATCACCTCCCATAAGTTAAATAGTAAATAATAAATTCAAGGGTGGTCGAGGCAAGTAGCCAAACTCTGTGTGTTACGAGATTTCGCAAAAACGTCAAGCGCCTCGACTCTTGGATAATTTGGGCACGCTCAGAAGGTGAAAGTACGAGTAGCAAGCTAAAAATTATTCTCGACGAATAAAAGTGCGTAACTCCTAAAAAGAATTTTGATCTGATTAAGCAGGTATCTAAAACGCGCAACCAAATTAACGTATCTGACTCATAAGTATAAACCAAGGAAATTTTGAAAACGAAGGAGTTGTAAATGCCACCTTAAAACTGGGAAGGAACAAAATTGCCTCCTGAGAGCGAAGATGGAACTGAAGCCTCTTAAATGGAGTGACTGGACTACTAACCTTTTTCTTTATGATTACTCCAGTCTCGTACTGGTCAAGCTCCTCTTAGTACTTTCAATTCAATACTACTCCAGTCTCGTACTGGTCAAGCTCATTTTATTTCAGTACTATCAATTCAGTACTACTCCAGTCTCATACTGGTCAAGTCCCTTTCAGTACTTTCAATTCAATACAACTCCAGTCTTGTACTAGTCAAGCTCATTTCATATCAGTACTTTCAATTCAGAATTACTTCAGTCTTGTACTGGTCATGCTCCTTTTAGTACTTTCAATTCATTACAACTCCAGTCTCATACTGGTCATGCTCATTTCATTTCAGTACTTTCAATTTAGTATTACTCCAGTCTCGTACTGGTCAAGCTTATTTAATTTCAGTACTTTCAATTTAGTTCTACTCCAGTCTCGTACTGGTCAAGCTCATTTCAGTACTTTCAATTCAATACTACTTCAGTCCCGTACTAGACAAGCTCGTTTCAGTACTTTTAATTCAGTACTACTCCAGTCTTGTACTGGTCAAGCTCATTTCATTTCAATACTTTCAATTCAGTTCTACTCCAGTTTCCTACTGGTCATATTTCATTATGAAGTATTGATTATTAAAAGTTTAAATTGCTACAGGAGGCACGGTTCCTGCTCTAGCGAGCAGTTGTATGGTAATGTTGAGCCTTATTTGAGGCTAACCTGAGTTGAGGTGTTCCTCCAGGTGTAGCCTCAAATAAGTTCCCCCACACTCAATGTCGAAAGTTGATCCGAGTTTCGCTACCTGAAGTTAACGTATAGTAGGGCAGGCCATCCTAGACCCGTTGTGTGTTAGCATAAATATTTGATTGATTTCTTGAGAACTGCTTGCGATAAAATTGTGGCGGGTCAGTCCCTTCCGCAGACCATTAGTACCGGTGCGGAAACGTCGACGACTAAAGGCGACAGGGAGATGGGTACTGTGGGCGACCGACCATTATGTCGTCCCGTCGGGCTTTCCTCCGTTGGACAGCCAAAATGTTGCATCACAGGATGTCGCACACATCCAATAGTACATGGGGATTGTATGTTAGGGCCTGGGGAAGTGCAGTACAACCACCCCCAGAAGTGGTAGAACTGGCCACTATCACCGACGACCACATCAGTGAGGCCAGCGGGGCTCGCTACCCTACTGGAACAGAAACGGTCCAGACTATGTCGACATAGGGTGTGTGTGCGCGGCTATGATTGCCTGTGATAGGATACAAAAGTTGTATTTCTGGTGTGTTGGTGTAGTAGGAGAGCCCTTTTCATAACTAGTGTTAACATTGCTGCCATTTCAGTTATGCTACTTTTCTTTTATTATGGCTCCTAGATTAAACATTGTGTTAACCTTTTCATGCTTCAGCTATCATATATTGTTGGGTGCATGCGTGCTCGTCCCAAGGATATGGATCTGGGGAGGGGATCTGTTTCTACTTATCCCTGTGACTAACGGTTATTTAAATGACCACTTATAGGAAATGGTGCACCGTAGTGATCTCCTACCATATGAGAATGCGCCAGAAGTTAGGACTACTCAAGCCGAAGCACCGCCGACGTCTCAAGAGTTTCGAGACGTGAGTACCAGTGAGCAGTATAACAATAGAGAATGAGGATTAGGTTTAGAACTTGTATAGCCTGCGGGCTTATTTTGGGAATATAGGCTAAAGCCTTGTATCCAAGTAGACATTATACAGTTTTTTGTATATATATATATATATATATATATATATATATATATATATATATATATATATATATATATATATATATATATATATATACATATTAGTGTCCTCCTGATAATCCTTCAGTTCTTCTCTGATGTATTGTGAATATTGTGACTCTAGTCAAGCACGATGTCCAACTAGTGCTTTGGAGAGTGATTCGTCACCTCTTAAAGGAGCACTCGGGAGATGCCTTGGGCATGTAAGATCCCCTTCGGCCCGACCCGGGGCAAGGGGTTAGGGGGTCTTACAAATGGATCAAATAGATCACGATTCGTCCTTGTGGAGCAATTTCAGGATTCCCCCGTCCCTCGCTTCGTTCCTCAATTCGGGACGAACCTTTTAGCGAAAGCCTGGTTGACCCTAGTGTAGAGGCTTAGGGATTCTAGACTGTACGTTAATATGCCCATACACCGTTTTTTCTGCTTCATCAGTCTTTTTTTGCAAATTTACCCTACGTTTGCAAAGTACTGACACTTTTTCCTATTACTTCTCCAGATACTAGAGTACAGTAATGGGGGATACTCTTCCAGAGGATATGTTCCCGCCACCCCACCTCCAGACCCGGTCGTCACTGCGACTGTAACGTTTGTCGAGACCTACTTGGGGCAAATACTGAGGGTCATCCTGGCCACTTTCCGGATAGCTTTGGCACAGCCACCATGAGAGATGATGAAGCCTACCGATTTGCTGACAACCTTCTGAGAACTGAGGCCTCCCAGTTTCAGAGTCACAGAGACTGCCATCCAAGCCGAGGAGTGGGTGGAGCAAGTGGAGAAGCTTCTAGTAGGCATAATATGCCCAGCAGTAGCTGCAGTCTCTCTAGTAGTGACCTTATTAGAAGGATATGCTAGGGATTTGTGGAGAGCGGCCAGCAGCTCAACCTTTAGAGGACGACTGATGAGCGATATACTATAGGAGAGTTCTCGGAGGCCCTGCTGGAGTTCTTTATTATAGACGCTGACCGAGTTGTTCTGTAGGAAAGGTTCCTACACATTCGACAGGGAGATCAGACTGTGCCTGAGTACAACAGAGAGTTCATACACCTGGCACACTTTGCCGGGAATTTGGCAGCCTCTGATAGGGATAGAGCTTCCTGATTCTACTGGGGCCTACGTGATGACCTGAGGCAGGCTCTGATTATGATCTCTCAGTCTACCTTCCACACCGTATCCACATACGCAGTGGCGCTAGAGTTGGAACAGCAGATGGTAGCCCAGCAGCACAGAGGATAGGTCGAGGTCCCTAGAGGTCTGAGACGAGACATAGGAGTTGCTCCCCACCGACAGGATATAGGGCATAGGTAGAGGCACCGTAGACAGCCTTATAGGATCCCACTAGCACCACCAGCGCCCCCAGCACCGCAGCAGGACGTCAGACTAGCTCCAGCACCACAGCCTGCGCCAGTATCC
The DNA here is from genome assembly GCA_039583875.1 of Platanthera guangdongensis. NCBI lineage: Eukaryota > Viridiplantae > Streptophyta > Magnoliopsida > Asparagales > Orchidaceae > Platanthera > Platanthera guangdongensis. The sequence goes on from CM077159.1 coordinate 107,247,492, forward strand.
CGATATGATGTTCCCTTCGCAGGGAACTGCTTCTTGTGTCAGCAGCCAGGACATATGAGGGCCTTTTTCCAACAGGCAGCAAGAAGGCCAGAACTAGGAGCTGTACAGGGTGGGCAGCTAGCACGAGAATAGGGCCAGAGAGGCAGCACAGGCAGAGCTGGCAAGAGATGCCAACAGGGCCGCGCAGGGTCCTTGGAGGCCTATGCACTAGATCTTCAGCATGTACCGACCCTTGATGTAGTAATAGAAATTTATATTTGGCCACAGAAATATGTCAGATACTGTTATACTAGTATATATATATAGTCATACCTACATATTATATATTAAAATATGATGTATATATATACTCCCTGTTCTGTCAGGAATTTTGATGGTAGAAGGACACCCCGCCAAGACCCTCTTCGACACTGGAGCGATGCACTCCTTTGTGTCCCAACATTTCATTATGACCAAGGAGAATGTTGCTCGTTCGTCTGGACTGTCTATGCGGATCCATCTACCAGATGGCTCAGACATGACTGTAACGCCCCCGATTTTTCTGTGTTTTGTTTGATCTTTGATTGGCATTATGATGACGCATTTCCGGCCTTTCGCCGTTGTAGAGCGTGGTCTTAGCTCTTTAGGTTCCTTCTGTAACCTGGTTGTAGCCTGTTAGCAAGATTCCCCAGCTAGCCGGAGTCTGTTTTGGGGACTCGGTTGGGCCTCTTAGGGAATGCTTGTGTTTTGGCTTCGGGAGGTGTTGGCCCGAGTGTGCGATCGTCGGATGTTGTTTTCGACCTCAACGTTGTTTTCGTAGCTTGGGTGTTTAGCTACGGTGCGAGTTTTGGTCGAAGTCCGAGATCGTTTGCCTTCGCGTCATTTCGACGTTTGTTTTGTTAGCTGTAATGTTTATTGTGCTGTGCACGGCCTGGTGTTGCCGAGCTTGTTAGGCTGGTGCCTGGTTTCTTTTTTTAGCTAAGGAGTTAGCTATTTTTTTGTGTATGTTTGGGTGACACGGCCTGGGTCACGGGCGTGAACCAGGGCGTGTCGAGCTCGGGTAGGGCTCTCGGTTGTGTGGTCGACGAAATTTGGTCAACGTGTGTTTTTGGTAGGAACACGACCTATGACACGGGCATGTCACAGGACGTGTCCCCTTTGGTTCGTCGAGCTGTGCTCGACGATAGTCAAGCGGCGGTTGGGTGAGTCCACACCCCCCTGACACGGGCGTGCCGGATCTGGCACGGGCGTGGCTTAAGGCGTGACTCCAGTTCGGCGATCTGCACTGGATGATTATCGAGCGCTAGTTAGGTTGGTACACGGCCTGTGACACGGGCTTGTCACAGGGTGTGACCCCGGTTTTGTCGAGTGGAGATCGACGATCGTCGAGCGAGTAGGTGAGTGAGTACATGCCCCGTGACACGGGCGTGTCAGACCGGACACGGGCATGACACGGGCGTGTCTGGGGCGTGTTCCGTACTTTTTTCCTGAGTGCTTCTTTTTATGCTGTGATTCGTTTTTCCTCCTCATTTCTTCATTCCCGATTCTGGAGAAGCTTCCAGCGGAGGGTTTTGGGAGGAGGTGGTGTTGGGTTTTGGCCGGCGATTGCGGGAGGGAGCTCGTTTTTTCTCGTGCGATAGCGGATTTGGCTTGCTCTCGTCTAGATCTTCCCTTTCATGTAAGTCACTCTTGATTTAGGGTTGATTCAACGAGTTAAACTTCCTTTGAATTCTTTTCTTCTTCTCTAAATCGTTGCTTTTGACCCGTAGGTGGCCGATCTTGCCGCCAATGTCTATTTCGTGTTGCAATCGCTTCATCTTGGTGGTAAGGCAAGTGGCTCCTTGCCCTTGCCTATTTGACCCCTTTTTACCTAATTACTTTGCTGTATATTGTTCTTAAATTTCAGCCATGTTCGATATACGTTGTGTAGGAATTTTGGCTAATCTCTTTCTTTTTATTATTCACGGTGTGGTGTCCAGTGGGTAGCTAGAGTTAGGGTAAGGCCGCGTTTAGTTATAGTTTAGGTTTAGTTGTGGTAGCCCCGAGTAGATAGGATGGACGGGGGGTTGGAATTAAATTTCCAACTCTCTGTTTTTGCGCATTGAGAGAGTTTAGGCTGCGGGTTTAACTAAAATTTACGTTTAACCTACGTAGAAAGCGCCGACAGCATTGAGTGAGACGCGTTCACTCAACGCCGTCATGCAGCGTAGGTTTTGCGGATAAGTATTTTGGCGTCAAGTGAGTGGAGCTTACTCAAAGCCGCGTCAAGTGGGCTCGACATTTCTGCCTTGGGTTTGTGTGTTTCCTTAGGATTCCTAGTGTGACTTTCCCTTTTCCCTAGGGGGGGGGGTATTTGGTGTTCGGCTAGTTTTGCATGCCGACTCTTGGGTTGTGGCAGGTGGTGGAGTATTGGTGCCTCTGGAGGGGTGGTTTTATGTGGAGAGTTGTGGCCACTGCCTTTTGCCCCAGTTTGGGTTGGCGTGTGTGGGACCCTAGAGTTGCCACTATTTGACCCCTTAGCCCTTTTGGATCTGGTTTTGGCTATGTATTCAGATCCATGTTTTGACCCCTGCCATTAACCCACAAGTTAGGACTGTTATTTCCTTTCCTATTTTATGGCTATTTCTTTTGGCATATATGTATATGTCTTGTTGCTGTTGCAGGTTCTTTTGTAGGGCATGTTGCTTTTATTACTCACACTTGGTGTGCTTTGCTGTTCTTTAGACAGTGCTCTTTTCTTACTGTCATGTCCTTTCTTTTGCTGATAGCATTTTGTTGCCGGGTTGGTAAACCCTTCTTATTTGCTCATAAATCTAATGCTCTATTTACCTTTTTGTTTATTTTCTTGCTGAGGTGTTCTTTTCTTGAATGCCTCAGGTCCAGGTTGTAGCCAGTTCAGCGGCTAGTTCTTTTGGAGGGGCTTGCTTGTGGCCTCTTGGGTAGCTGAGATAGCTGATCCTCGATTTTTGTGAGGTAGTTCTTTACCTTTCTGTATAGACATGCATACTCACCAGTGGGTTCGTGTCAGGTTGTTGACGCCCACTGGTGGCTTCTTGCAATGCTGGGTATGAACTTAAACTGCTATTTTTGCCTATTTTTGGTGGTTTACATGCTTCTGGGAATGTTTTATGCTAGGTTTCATGTTAGATATTTTAAATCCTAAAAGTATTACTATATGTATCTCATGCATGTCATATTTATAAACCAAGACACTACTTTTCCTTTAGCGTAAAAACTACATTTATTTTATATACTATACTAAACTTAGAGTCGTGCATACCATGAGTCGTCCCTCGGGGACACTTATGCTCTTTAGGATGTCAACTCAATTTAACCAAAAGTATTTTCCGCTGCATACAAATATACTTTTAATTGTGGACTAGTTGATCCACCGTGCTGAGGGATACGGCCATTAAATATAACTAGTTTTCTTTCATATTAATCTATAATTTCCCTTAAAATCTAAAGTCTGGAGTTTTGCCTGAACGTGTGCAGTTATCCCCTGCACGACGTGGCATCACGGCACATATTTTCTCTTGCTCTGATACGATGTAATCGTAGAGAAAATGCGGGTTGTGACAGTTGGTATCAGATGGAGGTTGCTTGGCAAATGGTCGGGCAACCTTTCTCTTGTTTGCATTAGTAGTTAGCATCATACCATACACACACTGATATGTCATCAGCACGTCTTGGCTAAAGCACAAACACTACCCTCATGAGCATAAAGAAGTATACGGGGCATATTATGTAGTATGGGATGCATAATATGTGTTTGTATATGGATCCACCATAGGAGGCAACATGTGAGGGTTATGTATTATGGGATGCATAACCTCAACACATGAATGCGGCTAGCACGTTTTCTTTTTTTCGTTGCATGGAAATGTTATGTAGTATGGGATGCATAACATTTTCATGTGTATGCCTCCCATGGCATGCATTAAGGCCTTTTTAGAATGCATAGCACATCATGCATAGCATAACATTTCATAAGCACGACGTGCCAAGCTAAAGATTTGCATGATGACATATGTACACGCATGGTTTTGAGTCCAAAAGAATACAAATACATGCATTCATGGTTTAGGAACATGAGTTAGTGTGATGGTGGTGAACCATCTTAGGTTAAGCATAACATCATCATGGTAAAAACAAATCCCAGAGCAAGTTTAACAGTTGAAGATCATATTTAAGTGTGTTTGTCTGTACCGGGTAGTTTTGTTCTAGCTGTTAGGCTGGGTTTTGTCTAAATCTTGTGCGATTATAGGATGGCGAGACGTCCTACGACGAGATCGACTCCCCAATCCGAGGGTGAGTCGTCCGGAGCGCAGAGCGAGGCGTTGATAGAAAGCCTGTGTCAGAGTAATGAGGCATTATCGAGACAGGTAGTGGATATGCAGGCTCAGATTCAGTCTCTCATAGCAGTGGTGGTGGGACAGACTCCGAGATTTCAAGACCCCGCTGAGGGGGTAGCTGTTCCTGCCCCTCCTGCTCCTCCCGTGCCTTTGGTTGTGGTGCCCCCGGAGATGGTGTTCATATCCCAATTTCAGCGGCTTAGGCCCCCTACTTATGATGGGCAAGCAGATTTCATGATTTTGGATGACTGGCTGATTTCCATTGAGGAGATGTTCTCTTACTCAGGGATTGCGGATGATCAGAGAGTGATGCTCGCTGCCTACCAGCTCAAGGGATTAGCAAAGAGTTGGTGGCTGAGGGAGAAAGAGAGCTTGGTAGCAGGATGCTCTTGGGAGTCGTTTAAGGTGATGCTTTTAAGTAAGTTTATGCCTCCAGTCGAGCGGGACCAGCTAATGAATGAGTTCCTTCATTTGAAGTAGAGGAAACTCACGGTTAGTGAGTATGAGATTGAGTTTAACAAGTTGAGTCGGTTTGCTCCTGGTCTGGTGAGTGTTGAAGCAGATCGAGTAAAACGGTTTTTGAGTGGATTAAGAAGCGACATTCAGCAGTTAGCGAATGCCTGCGCAGCAGTCAGTTATGACAGCATGGTTGAAGCTGCCTTGAGGGTTGAGGCCATTGAGAATGCCAAGAATAGAGGCCAGCAGTTGAGGAAGGATAAGCTGAAGTCTGGTGGAGGTAAGAGCCCTCAGGAGACTGATGCTGTCTCGAGAAAGAAGATCAAAGAGGTTTGTAGTTTCTGTGGCCGGCCAGGCCACCCCTTTGAGAAGTGTTTCAAAAGGTTGGGAGTGCAGAAGAAGGAACAGGTGCATGCGATTCAGGGTACTCCCAGGGGAGACATGGTGTGTGCCTTGTGTGGTAGAAAGGGGCATGATGTTGCCCGTTGCTGGTTAAAAGATAAAGTCTGTTTTCAGTGTGGGCAGAAGGGGCATCTCAAGACAAGGTGCCCATAGCTCCAGCCTGTTCTGCAGCCAGTTCCCCTCCAGGCTTTGCCACCGCCTCAGCAAATGGATAAAGGAAAGGGGAAGCTGAATGTGCTTTCGGCAGACGAAGCGTAGACTTCGACCCAGGTTATCTCAGGTTCGACTCCTCCCTAGCCGTTTTGTCATGTTCCCTTTTTGGTTGTAGTTTTCGTTTTAGCGTTTCTTGCCTTAGATGCATGCGCAATTTGTAGGACGATTTAAGGTAAAGAACCGCTGGGCGCGCGTTCTCTTCGACTCCAGTGCTACCCACTCATTTGTGGCTAGAGCCTTCATGGAGCGGTTCAGTTTGGGCCTAGATCGTGTTGGTGGTGCCTTCTGCATTAAGTTCCCCTCCGGTGACTCTGTGGTTATGTACCTGGGTGTCCTTGATTGTCCAATTTTGTTGGGGGATTTTGTAGCAAAGGCAGATCTGAAGGCGATTGACCTGGAGGACTTCGATATTATTTTGGGCATGGACTGGTTGTCAAGGTACGATGCAGTTATCCAGTGTAAGGGTAAGCGCTTGGACTTCGTCAAAGACAACGGTCAGCTAGGGAGCATTTATGGGTATGCTCTCCAGGAGTCTCCAGTCATTTCTGTGGTGCGTGCTCGGAAGTTGCTTGATTCTGGCTGTTTTGCCTGTGTGGTCTCTCTAGTAGGGACATTTGTTAGTGTGTCGCGTTTGGAAGAGATTCTTGTGGTGTGTGACTTATCTGATGTGTTTCCTGACGATCTTCCCGGTCTTCCACCCGATCGAGATGTCGAGTTTGTTATAGATTTGGAGCCAGGCACACGTCCTATTGTAAAGGCGCCGTACCGGATGGCCCCGCGAGAGCTGGAAGAGTTGCGAATCTAGCTGGATGAGATGTTGGAAAAGGTTTCATAAGGCCGAGTTCTTCTCCTTGGGGTGTGCCAGTGCTGTTCGTTAAAAAGAAAGATGGGTCGATGAGGCTATGCATCGACTATAGAGAGCTGAACAAGGTTACTATTAAGAATAGGTACCCTCTACCTCAGATTGATGATTTATTTGACCAACTGCGTGGTAGTGCCGTGTTTTCCAACATTGATCTTCGTTCGGGATATCACCAGTTGAGGATTCGGGAGTCAGATGTTCCACGGACGGCGTTCCGCTCTCGTCATGGGCATTTTGAGTTTTTGGTTATGTCATTTGGTTTGACTAATGCACCCTCAGCTTTTATGGATTTGATGAACAGAGTTTTCAAGGATTTTCTAGATAAGTTTGTGATTGTCTTTATAGACGATGTTTTGGTGTACTCTAAAGATGCGGAGGAGCATGATCGACATTTGTGACTGATCTTGGCGACTCTGAGAGACCATAAGCTATACGCCAAGCTGAGCAATTGCGAATTTTGGTTGCCTCAAGTTTCTTTTCTTGGCCACGTGGTTAATAAGGAGGGAATATCGGTGGACCTAGAAAAGATCGCTGCTGTTATGGAATGGGCGAGACCTGTTACTCCCAGAGAGATCAGAAGCTTCTTGGGTTTGGCTGGCTATTATAGAAGATTTGTAAAGGGATTCTCTACCTTGTCTGCGCCGCTGACAAAGTTGATGCAGAAGAATGTAGCCTTCATATGGGATGACAAGTGTGAGGAGGATTTTGAGGAACTAAAAAGAAGGTTATGTTCAGCTCCAATTTTGTCTTTACCTACTGAGGGTAGTAAGTATGATATATATGTGGATGCGTCGCATGTCGGACTGGGCTGCGTATTGATGCAGGGCGGGAAGGTTATTGCGTACGGGTCGAGGCAGCTAAAGACTCACAAGAGGAATTACCCTACGCATGACCTAGAGTTTGCAACTGTGATCTATGCGCTGAAATTGTGGAGGCATTTGCTGTATGGAACGCAGTGCAAGATTTTTACTGATCACAAGAGTTTAAAGTATGTCTTCACCCAGAAGGAATTGAATCTGTGCTAGCGGCGATGGTTGGAGTATGTGGCCGACTATGAAGTTGAAATCCAGTACCATCCGGGCAAAGCTAATGTGGTGGCTGATGCCCTGAGTCGGAAGTCAGGGAAGATTTTTAATCTCTCCGCCGAGCGTCTAGTGGAAGAGTTCCTTTTGATGGACATTTCTGTGGGAAGCTGCGATTCGCAGAGTAGTTTGGCAGTGGCAGAACATTCGTGGATTGCGCCTACGAGACTGCATCAGAAGGATGATCCCGATCTTCTACATTTGTATTTTCGAGCTGAAAAAGGTTAACTACCTGATTTTTATATAGATGATATGGGTACCTTGAAGTATCATGGCAGGTTTTGCATCCCCGCTGTTGGAGATATCCGGGATATGGTGTGCAGAGAAGCCCACAGATCTAATGTTGCCTACCATCCAGGGTCTACCAAGATGTATCATGATTTAAAGCAGATTGCCTGGTGGTATGGGATGAAGAGAGACATAGCCAGATTTGTTTCTGAGTGTCACACTTGCAGGCGTGTGAAAGTCGACCATGGGAGGCCTGGTGGCAAGCTGACTCCCTTGGAGATTCCGACGTGAAAGTGGGAGAGTATCTCGATGGATTTCATTACAGGCTTACCGAGATCTCCTAAGGGGCATGATTCAGTTTGGGTGTTCGTAGACAGATTGACGAAGTGTGCTCACTTCGTACCATTCAAGATCGATTATCCGATGAGGAAGATAGCCGAGCTGTATTTGGAGGTGGTTATCAGATTGCATGGTGTACCCATAAGTATCATATCGGATCGAGACTCCAGGTTCACCTCTTGTTTTTGGAAGAGCCTTCAAGAGGGGTTAGGTATAGATTTGAGATATTCCACAGCTTCTCATCCGCAGACCAATGGTCAGACGGAGCGAGTAAATCAGATTGTGGAAGATATGATCCGATGCTATATTCTGGATAACGAAGGAGCGTGGGACGAGCGCTCGCGGCTTATGGAATTTGCGTATAACAACAGTTATCAAGAAACCTTACAAATGGCTCCTTTTGAAGCTTTGTATGGGAGGCGCTGCAGGACTCCCTTATTTTGGGCTGAGGTTGGCGAGAGACCTTTGTTGGGTCCAGAAGCGCTCGAGGAAATGGAAACCGCTGTAAAGCTTATTCGAGAAAAGCTTCGGATAGCCAAGGAGAGGTATGAGAAGAACGCCAACCGGCATAGATCGGACTTGGAATTTGTTGTGGGGGACTCAGTGTTCTTAAAGGTCTCCCCGTTGATCGGAGTCAAGCGGTTTGGCAAGAACAGGAAGTTGGACCCGAGGTACGTGGGGCCGTTTCTGATTGTTGAGCGGATTGGGTTATCAGCTTATAGGCTGGCTTTGCCAACATATTTTCCTGGCATGCATGATGTCTTTCACGTCAGTCAGCTGCGGAAATGTGTGATGAATGGCAGGCAAGTTTTGGATTCTGTGCCTCAGTTGGAGCCGAATCTTTCTTATATGGAGGTGCCTGTCCGTATTTTGGATTCTCAGGTTCGTGCGTTGCGGAAGAAGACTATTCCTATGGTTAAAGTTTTGTGGAGAAATCAGGATGTAGAAAGTGCGACTTGGGAATTGGAGTCGGCTATGAGGGAGGCTCACCCTCATCTGTTTCCCTGATCTTGTGCCTGGTATGTTTTGTGCTTTTTTTTTATATATATAGCCCCCTCTTGTCTATTTCTCTCTCCTTCATGGTAGGAGTGTTGTGAGTAAAGTTTCGAGGCGAAACTTTCTTTTTGGGGGAGTGGCTGTAACGCCCCCGGTTTTTCTGTGTTTTGTTTGATCTTTGATTGGCGTTATGATGACGCATTTCCGGCCTTTCGCCGTTGTAGAGCATGGTCTTAGCTCTTTAGGTTCCTTGTGTCGCCTAGTTGTAGTCTGTTAGCAAGATTCCCCAGCTAGCCGAAGTCTGTCTTGGTGACTCGGTTGGGCCTCTTAGGGAATGCTTGTGTTTTGGCTTCGGGAGGTGTTGGCCCGAGTGTGCGATCGTCGGATGTTGTTTTCGACCTCACCGTTGTTTTCGTAACTTGGGTGTTTATCTACGGTGCGAGTTTTGGTCGAAGTTCGAGATCGTTTTCCTTCGCGTCGTTTTGACGTTTGTTTTGTTAGCTGTAATGTTTGTTGTGCTGTGCACGGCCTGGTGTGGCTGAGCTTGTTAGGCTGGTGCTTGGTTTCTTTTTTTAGCTAAGGAGTTAGCTATTTTTTTGTGTATGTTTGGGTGACACGGCCTGGGTCACGGGTGTGACCCAGGGCGTGTCGAGCTCGGGTAGGGCTCTCGGTTGTGTGGTCGACGAAATTTGGTCGACGGGTGTTTTTGGTAGGAACACAGCCTGTTACACGGGCATGTCACAAGGCATGTCCCCTTTGGTTCATCAAGCTGCGCTCGACGATAGTCGAGCGGCGGTTGGGTGAGTTCCCGCCCCCCCCCCCCCCCTGACACGGGCGTGCCGGATCTAGCACGGGCGTGGCTTAAGGCATGACTCCAGTTCGGCGATCTGCGCTGGACGATTGTCGAGCGCTAGTTAGGTTGGTACACGGCCTGTGACACGAGCGTGTCACAGGGCGTGACCCCGGTTTCATCGAGTGGAGATCGACGATCGTCGAGCGGGTAGGTGAGTGAGTACACGTCCCGTGATACGGGCGTGTCGGACCGGACACGGGCGTGTCACGGGCGTGTCTGGGGGGTGTTCTGTACTTTTTCCTGAGTGCTTCTTTTTATGCCGTGATTCGTTTTTCCTCCTCATTTCTTCGTTCCCGATTCTGGATAAGCTTCCAACGGAGGGTTTTGGGAGGAGGTGGTGTTGGGTTTTGGCCGGCGATTGCGGGAGGGAGCTCGTTTTTTCTCGTGCGATAGCGGATTTGGCTTGCTCTCGTCTAGATCTTCCCTTTCATGTAAGTCACTCTTGATTTAGGGTTGATTCAACGAGTTAAACTTCCTTTGAATTCTTTTCTTCTTCTCTAAATCGTTGCATTTGACCAGTAGGTGGCCGATCTTGCCGCCAAGGCCTGTTTCGTGTTGCAATCGCTGCATCTTGGTGATAAAGCAAGTGGCTCCTGGCCCTTGCCTATTTGACCCCTTTTTTACCTAATTACTTTGTTGTATATTGTTCTTAAATTTCAGCCATGTTCGATTTAGGTTGTGTAGGAATTTTGGATAATCTCTTTCTTTTTATTATTCGCGGTGTGGTGTCCAGTGGGTAGCTAGAGTTAGGGTAAGGCCGCGTTTAGTTGTAGTTTAGGTTTAGTTGCGGTATCCCCGAGTAGATAGGATGGAAGGGGGGGGGTGGAATTAAATTTCCAACTCTCTGTTTTCGTGCGTTGAGAGAGTTTAGGCTGCGGTTTTAACTAAAATTTATGTTTAACCTACGTAGAAAGCGCCGACAGCGTTGACTGAGCCGAGTTCACTCAACACCGTCATCCAGCTTAGGTTTTGTGGCTAAGTATTTTGGCATCAAGTGAGTGGAGCTTACTCAACGCCGCGTCGAGTGGGCTCGACATTTCTGCCTTGGGTTTGTGTGTTTCCTTAGGATTGTTATTGTGACTTTCCCTTTTAAATTGTGGGGGGGGGGGGGGTATTTGGTGTTCGGCTAGTTTTGCATGCCGACTCTTGGGTTGTGGCAGGTGGTGGAGTTTTGGTGCCTTTGGAGGGGTGGTTTTATGTGGAGAGCTGTGGCCACCGCCTTTTGCCCCGGTTTGGGTTGGCGCGTGTGGGACCCTAGAGCTGCCACTGTTTGACCCCTTAGCCCTATTTGGATCTGGTTTTGTCTATGTATTCAGAACCATGTTTTGACCCCTGCCATTAAACCACAAGTTAGGACTGTTAGTTCCTTTCCTATTTTATGGCTATTTCTTTTGGCATATACATATATGTCTTGTTGCTGTTGCAGGTTCTTTTGTAGGGCATGTTGCTTTTATTAATCACACTTGGTGTGCTTTGCTGTTCTTTAGACAGTGCTCTTTTCTTACTGTCATGTCCTTTCTTTTGCTTATAGCATTTTGTTACCGGGTTGGTAAACCCTTCTTATTTGCTCATAAATCTAATGCTCTATTTACCTTTTTGTTTATTTTCTTGCTGAGGTGTTCTTTTCTTGAATGCCTCAGGTCTAGGTTGTAGCCAGTTCAGCGGCTAGTTCTTTTGGAGGGGCTTGCTTCTGGCCTCTTAGGTAGCTGAGATAGCTGATCCTCGATTTTTGTGAGGTAGTTCTTTACCTTTCTGTATAGACATGCATACTCACCAGTGGGTTCGTGTCAGGTTGTTGACGCCCACTGGTGGCTTCTTGCGATGCTGGGTATGAACTTAAACTGCTATTTTTGCCTATTTGTGGTGGTTTACTTGCTTCTGGGAATGTTTTAGCTAGATTGCATGTTAGATATTTTTAAACCCTAAATGTATTAATATATGTATCTCATGCATGTCATATTTATAAAACCAAGACACTACTTTTCCTTTAGCGTAAAAAATACATTTTTTTATAAAATATACTAAACTTAGAGTCGTGCATACCATTAGTTGTCCCTCGGGGACACTTATGCTCTTTAGGATGTCAACTCAATTTAACCAAAAGTATTTTCCGCTGCGTACAAATATACTTTTAATTGTGGACTAGTTGATCCACCGTGCCAAGTGATACGACCATTAAATATAACTGGTTTTCTTTCATATTAATCTATAATTTCCCTTAAAATCTAAAGTCTGGAGTTTTGCCTGAACGTGTGCAGTTATCCCCTGCACGACGTGACATCACAACACGTATTTTCTCTTGCTCTGATACGATGTAATCGTAGAGAAAATACGGGTTGTGACAATGACGTCAACGGAGAAATGCACATTCCCGACAATGCTTGGAGACGTGGAATTTCAGATCTTTGCAATGATCCTAGCAATAACTGGATTTGATATCATACTGGGAATGGATTGGCTAGCCGAGCAAAATGTGCAAATAAATTGTTCAACGAGAGAAGTCCGACTACAGAAACCACATGGTCGGGACATTACATTGACAGGTGTACCATCTCTCTGTCGTATTATTTTGACTTCTGCACAGACCATGAGATCAGTCCGACAAAAGGACAAGATATATCTTATTTACTTCGAAATGTAGGACAAAACACAAGAGCTTTCCAAGGTCCCTGTAGTATGCAACTTCTCGGACATCTTCCTAGAATCACTCCCTGGATTGCCAACACGTCGAGAGGTCGACTTTCAGATTGAGCTCATGACCGAAGCACGACCGGTGTCCCGAGCATCCTACCGGATGGCCCCAAGAGAACTAGTTGTGCTAAAAAATCAACTGAAGAGTTATTAGATACTGGATTTATTCATCCCAGTTCCTCGCCATGGGGAGCACCAGCACTGTTCGTAAATAAGAAAGATGGTACATTACGTCTGTACAAAGACTATCGGGAATTAAATAAACTCACAATACAAAACAAATACCCCCTTCCTAGGATCGACTAATTGTTTGATCAATTACAAGTGCATCCATCTTTTCCAAGATGGACCTAGGATCAGGATACTATCAACTTCGAATTGGAGAAGAAGATATTCCCAAGACCGCCTTCAGCTCCCGTTACGGTCTTTACGAATTCCTAGTGATTCCCTTGGGAATCACCAATGCACCCTCCACCTTTATTTCTCTGATGAATAAGGACTTCGAGCCTTTCCTAGATCACTTTGTGATCGTCTTAGTGATGATATTCTGATCTATTCAAAACAAAGACAGATCATACCAGACAATTGCAGATGGTACTACTGAAACATCGAGATCACTAGCTCTTTGCTAAATTCAGTAAGTGCGAGTTTTAGTTAGAGGAATTCAGATTCTTGCGACACACTATAAACAAGAAAGGAGTAGTAGTGGATCGGGCCAAAATCCAGCCAGTACAAAACTGGTCACCGCTCAGAACCGCGACAGATATTCGAACCTTCCTTCAACAATCCGGGTATTACAGGAAGTTCGTAGAGGGTTTCTACAAGATTGCATTACCCCTCATCACCCTTACAACGAAGGATGTTACCTTCTGATGGACACCAGAATGCGAGAATGCATTCGTCGAATTAAAGAAAAGGCTGACTTCTACACCGGTCCATACGATCCCCATAGGAACTGAGGGATTCCAGATTTATATTGATGCCTCGTTGAAGGGATTAGGAGCTGTTCTAATGTAGCTTGGCAAGCTGGTGGCCTACGCATCTCGACACTTGAAGATGCACGAATTGAACTACGCGACTCATGACCTGGAATTTGGCGTTATTGTATTTGCCCTTAAAATTTGGAGGCATTACTAATGCAGATTTATTTGCAACTCTAGTATAAACTATGTAGATAGGTGTAAGCTAAATTTATTTTAATCTCAGGCAAGTGCACCTATCAATCATAGTATATGAGAAATATACATCTCGTGTCGTATTCCTCAGGGTATTTTCATGTACTCATACTCACTTTCACTCTATTAATGTACCGATATTTAAAGTTGGTTGTTACTCTAGATTAACATTACTAGGACTAATTGGATAAAATGACGTTGGAGGATTAAGGATGGTAAAAAGCAGATAGTCTAAGAGTAATCACATGAGAATATTCACTCATTAATTCAAGTCTATGTTACCACGTATTAACCAAATTATTGAAATCGTTGTATTGTAAGGGTTCAATATTTTTATAATTCTCTCTCGAGCAATTCAATACCTAAACTTAAGTTGAGTAAATTTTCTCTCGAAAATTTCGCAACACTCAAATTTGCATTAATATAAAGTAACCCTGTCAAATAAATAAATTAATGAAATCCTATCTCTAAGATAGCATGAATCTAATTATCTGTATTGTCATTATCCAAATAACGTATCTCTCGATCATGAAATTTGAAATACAAAGAGAAAGAACACCAGAGAATGAAATTAATAACCATCATCACAACCTTCTAATTTCTAAATCTAGAAGTTTGGGATTCACATGAAATAAATACTAACTTCAAATCTAAGATCATTCTCTTTGCTGTAAACAACACATATGAATAAAATACCACAAATCCAAAATGAAAATCAACATACATGATTACTGAATTAGTTCAGAAAAAACAAATCTCATACGAAATGTAAAATAAAGTTTAGATCCACTAAGAGAAGGGGAAAATTAAAGGAAATACATGAAGATTAAAACCATACTGATTATCTCCTTCGATTTCCCCATCTCTTGAGTGCTCCATTTTCATCCTCCAGAAGTTCTCCAAGTCCTTCAATCCAAAAGTCCCTTTCTATTTTTGAGTGCAGGTTTTTATAGTCTTCTTTGCAAATAGATGTCGAACACGGGTTCCAACATGGCCGTGTCACATGCCGTGTAGGGTCTGAAACATAGCGTCTGGACGGTTTGGTATGAAAAGGCGCACCTGGTCATGAGCCGTGTCATTTGACAATGCTGGTAACATGGCTGTGTGTCCTTCATGGCTCCAGGTTTGATTCTTCTCGATAAGGACATGGGTAGTGACACGGGCTAGTCCCTACCCGTGTGGTGCCCAATCCAAGACCTTTGCCATCAGTCATGTTGGATCCGTGAACACCTCTGCTTGCTCAAAGGCTTTTAGTTCCAAGGGATTGCAATACCTGCATTAAGAAGATTAATGGATAAATAAATGTTGAAGTTGGTGACCGGGCGGTCTGGCGGTTTGTCTCAGTCGGCTTGGAGACCGGGCGGTCTGGCGGTCTACCCTGGCAGTCTCTCTTCCTCTCTGGTGGTAGCCGTGCGGTTAGCCCTGCTGTCTAACCGCGCGGCTTGTGCGGTTTGTTTTGTATAGTCCGCTTGTCCTGTAAATTATAGTCCCACATCTCTTATTTGTATTCTCTCATCTCTCCTCCATTCTATATATAGGAGGGCATACCTTTGTAATAGATATCTTTTTTGGATAATAAAATTTCAATTATTCAAAAGTTTATTCGCTTGTTCTCTACTTTTCGCTTCTTTTCGCTACTTTCTAACATGGTATCAGAGGGCACGGTCATTTCCTCCTGATTCTGTGCGCTCTCAGTTATTCGCGGCTTATTTTCCGCGTTCTGCGACTTGATTCGCGGCTTGCATTCTCTTCTGTCCGCGCGGCTTGTTTCTATCCGCGCGGCTTGTTTCTGTCCGCTGCCCTATTCGCGCGGCTTGCTTCTTCTTGGTTCTCTTCTCCTCCTGCTCTTTGTCGCAGCGACCTGTTTCCTTGTCGCCGCGCTCCTTGTTCTTTCCTGCCACTCCGACTTCCTAGTCGTTGCGGTCTGTCTCTGTCCGCGTGTCTTGTCTCTATACTCGCGGTTTGCTGCTGTGATCTGCCTGACCGTGCGGATTGTTCCTTTCTCACCCGCATCTTGGTCGCGGTCACTTGCTCTTCTCTTCTCTTTTGTTCGCTCGGCCTTCTCAGTCCGCGCGACCTCTTCCCCGCTGGACCTTTGCCTGCTTTTTAGCTGCTTTATTCTTCGTCTGCCCGCGCGACCTGTCCGCGCGGCTTGCCCCTACTTTTCCGCGACCGTTTTCACGATCTCCTCTATTCGCCGCGCTCTGCTTGCTAGTCGCCCCGGCCTCATCTCTGGCCGTGCGACTTGTTCTCCTCTGTTCGCCCGACTTTTTCAGGCCGTGCGACTTCTTTCCCTCTGCTTTGCTCTGCTTCCTGGTAGCGGCCTTCCTAGCCGCCCGACCTGTTTTCTGTTCGCCCGGCTTGGTGCTCTTTTCTCTTCTCGCGGCTTGTTCTTCTCGTCGCGGTTTGCTCCTCTCCTGCTTCCATGGCTTTCCTCTCCTCCAGCCTGTCTGCCTCCGTGGTCACCTCTTCTGGTAGTGCTCATGTTGTTACTCGCGGACGATGGCTCATCGACTCTGGTGCAACAAATCATATGACAGGCAACCCTCAATGTTTCTCTCTTCTTGACACACAGGCTCAGTTGCCCCCGGTCATTGTTGCTGATGGATCTCCCTCCCAGGTCCATGGGACGGGCATGGTTCAAGTCACTCCATCTCTCTGCTTGGCTGATACCCTCTATGTGCCCAAGTTTCCGTGCAATTTATTATCAGTTACCTCTTTATGCAAGCAACTACGGTGTTCTGTCATATTCACCCCTACCTCTTGTACTTTTCAGGATCCGGACTCCCAACGGACGATTGCTACCGGGACTGAGAGTGGTGGCCTCTACTTCCTCGACAACGTTTCTGCTCTATCCGCCTTCTCCTCCTCCTCTACAGATCTTCTCCAATGGCATCTTCGCCTTGGACATGCTCCTCCCAGAATTCTACGCCAGCTCCTACCGCACCTCCCTCCTCATCATCCTCCTCTAAACTGTGATGCATGTCAACTTGGCAAACATCACCGCTCCTCCTTCCCACCAACGCAAAGTCGGGGCTCTTCCCATCCGTTCGACCTCGTTCACTCTGACATCTGGGGTCCCGCTCCTAACCTCACCATCGGTCGGGGTAGTTCCTATTTTGTCACCTTCATTGATGATTTCTCTCGCTGTACGTGGGTATATCTTCTCAAAGATCGCTCCGAGCTGTTCTCTGTTTGGACCTCTTTTTATTCTATGGTTAAAACTCAGTTTTATACGTCTATTAAACTGCTTCGTTCTGACAATGCTAAGGAGTATCTTAGCCACGACTTCTCCTCCTTTTGCACTCACCATGGTGTTATTCGTCAAACTAGCTGTGTCTACACCTCACAACAAAATGGAGTGGCGGAACGCAAAAACCGTCACCTCCTTGATGTCGCTCGCACTATGATGACTCAAATGCATGTTCCTCGCTCCTATTGGGGCTATGCTGTCCTCCTCTCCTGCTATCTCATCAATCGCCTTTCCTCCACCGTTCTCCACGGTGCTACCCCCTTCTCCATTCTTTATCCGGACAAGGATCCCTTTCCTCTTCCTCTGCACATCTTTGGGTGCACCGCTTTTGTGCACTCTCCCGCTGCCACCCGTGATAAACTCTCACCCCGTGCCACCAAATGTGTCTTTCTGGGCTACTCTCCCACTCAGAAAGGATATTGTTGCTTTGACCCTGTTACCCGCAAGCAATTTGTCTCTGCGGATGTCACCTTCTTTGCCAATGCATCTTACTTCTCTCCCGCTTCCTCTTCTCCTCCTCCTGCTCCTACTTCTCATACCAACCCATCCATTCCCTCTGCTCCCACTGATGTTCCGCCCTCTCTACCCACTCCACCGTCTTCCCCATCCTCCTCATCTCCACCCTCTACTCCGCTTTCTCCCTCCACTCTGCTGCCATCTCTCTCTACTCCCGGGCCAGCTCTCTCCACCACGGATACTCCGGATACTGAGCCACCTGCTGACCTGGATCTCCCGATTGCTCTTCGCAAAGGGGTTCGGGCCTGTACCCACCATCCGCTTGCTGCAATTGTTTCCTACGATCGTCTTACCCCTGCTCGCCGAGCCTTTGCCCTGGCTATCTCGGCCACTACCACCCCCCGTTCCTACCAGGAGGCCCTTACTATTCCTCACTGGAAAGTTTCCATGGATGAGGAGATTGCTACTCTCACTGAACGGGGTACCTGGACCCTTGTTCCGCCTCCTTTCGGCACAGATGTTGTTGGTTGTCGCTGGGTCTTCGTGGTGAAGTTTCTCCCGGATGGCAGTGTGGATCGTTATAAGGCTCGCCTGGTTGCCAAGGGTTTTACCCAAACTTATGGGGTTGATTACTTTGACACTTTCTCGCCCGTGGCTCGCCTCAGCACTATTCGGGTTCTTCTCTCTGTGGCTGTCAACAGGGATTGGCCCATCTCGCAGCTAGATGTTAAGAATGCCTTCCTCTATGGAGATCTGCAGGAAGATGTTTACATGGAGCAACCTCCTGGGTATGTTGCTCAGGGGGAGACACGGGTATGCCGGCTAAAGAAGGCTATCTATGGCCTCAAGCAGAGTCCTCGTGCCTGGTTTGACAAGTTCAGTGGCATTGTTGCGGCCATTGGTTTTACACGAAGCTCAGCAGATCACTCCTTGTTTTTTCGGAAAACCGCCTCTGGTCTTGTTGTTCTTGCGGTTTATGTTGATGACATTCTTCTTACTGGCGATGACCAGGATGGGATACTGATGACCAAGAAACACCTTCGTCAACATCTGGTTACAAAGGATATGGGCTCTCCGAAATACTTTCTGGGGATTGAAATCTCTAGAAAGCCCAACTCCATGGTCCTTTCACAACGGAAGTATGCTCTTGATCTTTTAAAGGATGCAGGACTCACTGGTGCTAAACCTGCACGTTGTCCTATGGCTGCTGGAGAAGACAAAACTTCGACAGATGACTCACCTCTTCTCTCTGATCTTACGAGATACCGGCGTCTGGTGGGCAAGCTCATATATCTCACGGTAACCAGACCCGACATCTCCTATGCTGTTGGCAAGGTGAGCCAGTTTATGCAAGCTCCGAGGGAGTGTCATCTACAATCTGCTCTGAGGATATTAGAGTATATTAAAGCTGCTCCAGGGAAAGGACTCCTATTTCAGAAGAATGGTCACCTAAGGGTTGAAGCTTACTCTGATTCAAGCTATGCGGATGACAAAGGGGACCGCAAATCGACTTCAGGTTTCTGCACATTTGTTGGAGGCAATCTTGTGAGTTGGAAGAGCAAGAAACAGTCTGTCGTTTCCAGTTCTAGTGCAGAGGCGGAATATCGTAGCATGGCATCGACTACATGTGAGTTGAAGTGGTTGCGGGCTCTCATGCTTGACTTAGGAGAGGTTTACAACTATCCTCTTCCTATGTTCTGTGACAATAAGGCCGCGATACACATTTCCAAAAATCCGGTCTTTCATGAGAGAACAAAACACATAGAAGTCGACTGTCATTTTATTCGAGAAGAAATATTGAAGAAACAGATTTGCACTCCATTTGTCACGTCCGACAACGAGTTGGCAGATGTCTTCACCAAGCCAGTGTCCGCTTCCTTTTTCCACATCTGCGACAAGCTGGGCATGATCGATATATATGCTCCAGCTTGAGGGGGAGTGTTGAAGTTGGTGACCGGGCGGTCTGGCGGTTTGTCTTGGCGGGTTGAAGACCGCGCGGTCTGGCGGTTTGTCTCAGTTGGCTTGGAGACCGGGCGGTCTGGCGGTCTACCCTGGCAGTCTCTCTTCCTCTCTGGTGGTAGCCGTGCGGTTAGCCCTGCTGTCTAACCGCGCGGCTTGTGCGGTTTGTTTTGTATAGTCCGCTTGTCCTGTAAATTATAGTCCCACATCTCTTATTTGTATTCTCTCATCTCTCCTCCATTCTATATAAAGGAGGGCATACCTTTGTAATAGATATCTTTTTTGGATAATAAAATTTCAATTATTCAAAAGTTTATTCGCTTGTTCTCTACTTTTCGCTTCTTTTCGCTACTTTCTAACAATAAATAAATAACTTAATAAAGAAAATGAAGGAAAATCTATATTGCGCTCTTCTATTCATGATAATTCAAGTTCTTAACTATTTTCGTACAATTATAATGAATGGAGGTAGATAGTAGTGAACATGATTACAAATATGATTGTAAAAAGGACTTATATAATTGTACTCATTAAATACCCCCAGACTTAAGTATTTTCTTGTCCCTAAGCAAACTAATTTAAGCATTTGGATTACCAATAATTAATTTTCTTCCGCAAGCTGGTTGCTACGAATTCCAAGAGAAATTTGATGTTGTAATTGCATAGAAAATAGTATAGCAGACTTTTCTAAATATAACTTTATCTTAAAATTCCTCTCATATATCTCTTAACTATCTTTCACTCTTTCCTAGAAATAAAATTACAATCATCCATAACAAATGTGAGGAGAAAATAACAATCTTAATAGGGTAGGCATTAGTGTTTCAAAACTTATAAGTATCAATATTGATAGCCATAAGCTTGCTTTTTCACACCCTCTCCACGACACTAGTTAGGATTAACAAGGTTGGATCCTTAGGACTTGTATTAGGATGTAACTTTTTGGCTTAGGATAAAAGATTATTGGTGGGTTAATCAAAGATAAATTCGATGGTTCTTATCACACCTAGATCACGATTGATCCTCTTGTAATGTAATTACCCTAACATACATCAACATTATAAAAACACCCCCAGACTTCACAATTATTATACTTCCCCTTTTTTATATTATTATTTTTTTCTTCAATCTTTTGATGCATATTCATATTTTTTTCTCTTTTTTTTTCTTCACCAATAAATAGCTTATCAAAATGCTTTACACCATCTGTTTAAAATATGAAATTCACATAGAAAAAGTTGTAAACTCAATGATAGATGTGCTAATCGGTAAGGATTTTTGGCATTGGTGAATTTTAGTAGTGGTGCATCAAAAGAAATAGTGATTAGGTACAAATTGGGTCTGCAATGGTATAATGTTTAGAGTTTTGGGCTTGCAAGGCTCAAGTTATCTAATGGGAGGCCTAAGTCATTTCCGCCCTAGCTAATTAACTTATGCGAATGTTTTGATGATCGCTAGGGGAAAGTTCTAGACAGCAATAAAGAGTATTCTTCATTTTAATTCCCTAATACAAAACTATCAAAATGTTACACTCTTCGACTTACTTTATTATAAATAATTATATTTTCTAAAATAGAGTGATTGTTAGTTAATAATATATAGGACTAATCTTAAAAATAAGTTATATAGAGAAAATTAAGCTAATGAATTACTATACATAATTACTATCAAGAAATTTATACACTCAATAAGTCTACTTTAATTCATTTTAATCAGATTGCCAAAGAAAATTAACTAGTTTTAATCCCAAGTGAGTGAATTAATGAAAGCTTAGAAAGAAGCAAAAACAATTTTATTGGTGTGTGTTGGGGGGGGGGGGGCTTAATAAGTCTACGCTTTTTTTAATTTTTGCCAGTTTCTTAACAAATTGTAATCATGTACAGTAGTTAAATATTAGAATTTAATAATATCCACCCCCAGACTTAAAATTTATAGTGTCCTCAATGCAACGTAAAGAACTGATAAACAAATAAAACAATATGTAAAGAACTAAACATCAATGAAATAGAAGGGCATAAGCAGTACAACAGGAGCAAAAGTGATAGCATATAATGTCTGATGATATACATATCCAAATATAAAATACTACAGAGAAATCAAAAATAAAATGCTGGGTCGGCAACATCTAAAGGATCGTCGGGGAGGTGAGGGGGGCGGGGAGCTGCCGGTGGTGGAGGAGAGATCTTCAAGTGATCCCTGATCTAAGCTATGGAGGCCTCTGGCTGCTACTGTGATTCCTCTATACTCTGTAAGCGCGGTGATATCACGGTCTCATAAAGGTGATGGAAATCACGTGAATACTGAGAGCTCGATCGACGAGGAGGGGCAGAAGACTCTCCATGATGATGAGTAGACTGGGACAGAGGAATCAGAGGCTCGTCGAGGTCATGGTCATCATCGTCGGAATCAGAAGCAAGCTGAGGTTCGCACCTCGTAATAGAATAAACAGGTCCACCCTGACACTGACGTGCAGTGATGAGGCAGAGGGATTGAAGACTTTCCATAGTGATAGGAATTATCCTAGATACTACTGTCATCGAGGAAAGGGAATCAAAGATATTCATATTCTTCGCCAAGCGAGTTATGTAAGGTGCTACGCAGATAGACCCAATATGGGAATTGTCGGCCTGATGAAGAATGAAATATGCTAACATATATCCCAAGTGAATGTGGTATCGCGAAGACATGCTATAGAGGTAAAGAATATCTTGCCTACTCACAACACCAGAGAATTCGCCCCGGCCACACAATGTATGACTCAATAGATGATGGATGTAATGAATAGCGGGAGAATGCAACTTAGAGGCCTTAGACCTCTTGGCCTCATGTGGGGACAGATCGAAAGCAAGCTGAGACCAGATATTGGCGGCGTGGTCACGAGACGAGAGATCAAGGTGAAGGTCGGAATATGAAGCATTATAGAGGAAAGAGTACTCATACACTCCTAAATACTGGGTGAACTTGATAAGAGAAAGAGTATAGGTGGTGCCCGCGACTCGAAACAAAATAATTCCTTCCTGCGAGTTGGTTGTCTTGGTGAAGGTCGGCCTGAGATTGAGGTAGAAAGTTGACATTAACTATAGCGTAAGTTCCTTAAACCCCAACTCATCAACGTCAAAAAATTGTGCCCACGCCCCATAGAAACTAACTCTCGTACTTCGTTAGCCAAATGGATCTCCTCTAAAATGATCCAATCGATAGTACGAATATCCTGAAATTTCTTGGATTGGAGGCAATTAAAATGATTAACGTGTGCCGGATCCGTAAACTCCAGGTGCGTAGCATCGCCGCGCCCTTTGGTGGATAATGCTATGAGATTCGGAAGACGGCGGCATTCCCCTTGTGATTGTCCCGTCGACATGATCTATAGAAGAAGAATGAGAAAGAGAGGAATGAGAAAGAGAAATAAAATTTAGAAGAGTGAGAAAGAGAAGAATGAGAAGAAAATGAAGAAGAATGTGAAAAGAATGAAGAAAAATAGGAATTGAAAAATAAGAAAATGATAGAAATTTTACCTAGGAGTGTAGATCGAGATTAGAGGAGATGGATCCACGAAGTTTGGAGGCAAAAATTTCCAAACTGAGTTCGTGGCGTGAAGAGATTGCTGGAAACTAGGGTTTTAACAAGGGATTGGAGATGAGGAAGATGAATACCAGCACACGGCCTCATATATTTTTCGAACAGGGGTTGTGACACGGGCATGTGTGTGCCCTTGTTCACTAATCAATAAACGCGCAGTACACGGGTCTCATAATGACGTGCGGTCTAACTTATGGGAATGCAATGTGCTAGTCGAACACAGCCAACAACACGGGCATGTGTGGACCCATGTGGTCAAACTGTTGGGGAAGCAGCGAGGCGAACACGATCCACAACACGGGCATGTGTGGACATGTGTCCTGCTCAGGAACAGCCTCATCGAACATTGCATCATCGATCTCAGTACAAACGGGTGCGCACACGGCTGGTATCTACCTGTGTGGTGCTCGGGGCACAACATTATCGAACTGAATACCCTATACTGTTGCACACACACACGGGTGTGTGCTACCCGTGTGGTGCTCGGGATGAGTTCGAGAAAAAAGGGGCAAATGCGACACGACAAAGCACACGGGTGGGTGTCCACCCATGTGGTGCTCGGAAAACATAATTTCTTTCCACTCTGGTGCAATTATTTCTACTATGGTTTTAAATTGAACACCGCAGGGTAAAACATTTTTTATGAACGTGGCTTGGCAAACGGCTGAGTGCAAGCCCGTGTGGTCCTTTAAAATGGAATTACTTCCTAAGTGATTTTATAAAGTTTTTATACTAAAATTTAACTAAAATTTTACCAAAGAATAAAAACATAGAAAATTTTTTAAATAACACTTAATCAATGTCTAGTCGGAGGCATGATTCTTGGCGAGTGAAATTTTGACGAAACTCTCCATAATAAAGTTTTAATCGGTGCCCGTTGACTTTAAAATCTCCCTTCTCAGGGTGGGTTAGTTTAATGGTGCCATAGGGAAAAACCTCTTTGAAATTATTTTAAGTTGTCTTACCTAAATCACCTAGACGGGGTGAATAGGTGAGTTGTGCGTATTTTTGCGGAATAAAAATATAACGAGCTATGCACAGAAAACCAACCAAGCAATCACAGAGGACACAAAGATTTATAGTGGTTCTCCAACCTTTGGTACATCCACTTTCCACACATGGATCTAGCAAAGAACTAGATTCGACTACTCCACTAATCTCCGATTGAAACCAATCATGGACCTCGGAACAATATTCCAACAACTTGATCCGTAAACTAGATCTACACTCAAAAGTTGAAAACTTCCTACAAAAACTCGGAGAAAACAACTCCTACAACTCGGAGAAAGATATCCTACAAGAATAAAATGAAAACTCTTAAACAAACCGTGATTTATTTCAGATCTGAAATCCTTCTCCCTGTTCTTCCTCCTTTGAACTTTGCGGCTTTATCAGAAATTGTTGAAGAAGAATCAGCAATTTCTGGATCTGAAAATCTCTGGACTCACACGATCAAGTAGAGGATTTGTCGTTGATAGTAATCTCGATCTTTGAATCAATCTTCTCTGAATCAATCTGAATCGAAAGCCTTGGCAATGAATAAGAAGATCTGCGGCTCTCGATTTGGAAAGAAGAATCAGATTAAGAAAGCTTGGAAAATCTTTGAGCGGCGGCTGAATCTCTTCTTATTTCTTCTTAAAAACTTCTTAGGGTTAGTCGAAATGACAAGACCTTATATAGGATTACTCTAACGGTCATAATCGTCATTAATGACATACACGTGGACCAATCACGCGTTAATTATGTTTGAAATAATTGTCTGTTTGGACTTAGACATTTTCAGAAAAATTGACCCGGGTGTTCTCGAGAAGAAGGTTTTTACTCGAGAAATAATGAGTTCTGTTACTCGAGAACAATAAGAAAGTTCTCGAGAAGAAGACTTAGAGAAAAATGATATAGGGGAAGAAAACATCGATCTCGGGAAAGAAGAAAATTACTCGATAAAAATTGTCTTTAGTTCCCGAGAAGAAACATTTTGTACTCGAGAACAAAAAGGCTGTCTCGACAAAAATACTTAGAAAAATATGTGGAGGTGGAAAACTGCAGTTTCGAGAATGAAAGGAAGTACTCGAGAAAGATGATGTATTGTTCTCGATAAGAAAAATTCTGGTTCTCGAGAACAAATAATCATCTCGAGAATAAAAGTCTAGTTCTCGACAAATACCTTCTGCATCTCGAGAAAAGAAGATAGTCTTCTCGAGAATAACATTGGTCTTCTCGAGAAAAAGACTTAGAAAGATTTTATCTGGAAAATAGATATTCCGAGAAGAAATGCCATATATTACTCGAGAACAAAAGCCCTTCTCAAGAACAACAAGAAGCGTTCTCGAGAACAACTTCTGTTACTCGACATGAAGACAAGTCTTACTCGAGAATAGTCATAAGTCCTTCTCAAGTACAACTTATAGTATTCGAGAAAAGACTTAGACTTTTTCTAAAAAACCTAGAATCTTCATTCTTCATAAAATTCAGCATTCATCTTTTGTCTTACCCTTAGTGCTTGAAAATCAAAGTGTGTCCCAATAGAGAGGCTACACATGAGTCAACACCATGGATCACACAATGAGGGATAACATTGTATAGTCATATGTTTGGAGACTCATTATAGACTGACATTTATCTACACTTAGCAATTAAGTCCAGTAAACACTTAACAAAAAGAGCATCAAATACAAACTTAATTCATCTTAGTTTAAGGGTGACTTCATACAAATCTGGGCTATTGTGGATGCAATACCCAACAATCTCCCCCTATTTGTAAAAGTCAGAACCCTCTACACTAAGGTGAATTACATTAAGAGAAAAACACATAAAGATACTGATAACATGAAAAATTTAGAGTAATGTAGTAATATGTAAAATCAGATAAAAAATAGGAGTTCATATAAATAGAAAATTGTCCAAGAGAATTAAATTCTATAGTTTTAAAAGTGAACTTCTATCATCTTCAGTTTACTGATCCTGTGAAGGTTGCTTTCCTTGTCTTTCAAGCTTCTCTTGTTGTCTCTTTTGATAACTATATGGCTTGGGGAAGTACTTGGGTGGTCAAGGTGGAGCATTAGGATTGTTTCTGTCATGAATTCTATCATAGATCCTTCTCTTAGTCAAAGACTTCTCATATAGTTTCCACTCATCTGAACTGTAGTGCAAGATTCTATTCTCATCGAAGTGCACTTCTAGATTTTGAGTTTCAAGAATGAGAGACTTAGAAGTGGGGCTCCAAACTTCAGTATATTCTTGGGGTCTTCTCCCTTCAGCTTCTGGATGAGGAGTAGATCTGCTTGCAGAGGCTCTATCACCATACTTTCTTCTATTTGCTTTATGAATTTCTGGAGGATAAGGAGGCATTCCTGTATGTTCAGATTCCTATACTTGGTCATAGACATCAGGAGGAGGTCCTTCAAAATAATCTCGAGGAGGTCCTTCAAAGTGTGCTGGAGCAGGTCCTTCAAAATAGTCTGGAGGAGGAGAGAAAGTAGGCCTGTTGACATTTAGATTTGTAGGAGGAGGAGCATTAGGATCCATAGCAAATTCAGGGAATAACTGATTGTGGATCCAGACAGATGTATCATAGGTGCATAACTTGGTGATCTTGACTTTTTTGAGGACAGATGTCTTAAATTTCTTTTAAGTGATCAT
Source organism: Platanthera guangdongensis (assembly GCA_039583875.1). NCBI lineage: Eukaryota > Viridiplantae > Streptophyta > Magnoliopsida > Asparagales > Orchidaceae > Platanthera > Platanthera guangdongensis. The sequence goes on from CM077159.1 coordinate 107,274,009, forward strand.
CCCATTGACTTTTCATAGAAGCAACTTATTTTTCTAACAATTCCTTCACTTTGTCCTCCCCCTTTCTGACTTCTACAGAGAGGGTGTTGATGACATCTTCCTTGAATTTTCCCACTTCTTCACAAGTATTAAAGTTCCTTTCATCACCTCTTTTATCCAGGAGAATTTTATTATTAGCAAGAGTAACAGATTGCTCCATGACTGTGTCAATGCTAGTAATAGTGCGGTCAATTGCTTTGCCACCAATTTGCAGAAGCTTTTTAAATTCATCAGTATTGTCTTCGATTTCAGCAAATCCTCGACTCATTTCTTTTTCTAAAGCTGTGACTTTATCAGTGACCACTTTTAGAGAATCATCAAAATACTTTCTCTGTTCAGCAAGCATAGTTTCAATTTTTTGTAGAATTGAACCTTCAGGGAAGTTTTCTTTTTGAGTAGATGGAGGTGGCTGAGCAGGGACAGTCCATTGAAGTATTTATTTAATAACAATAATAGAGGTGGAAGCTTTCCTTCTATTGACTGTACTGATTTCATCTTCATTGATTGTTGGCAGAAGAGTTGGAATTTGAAAATGAAGACTGGGCAGTCTTTGTTCAGCAGCTTCAACTGGAATTTCTTCATTTGAGTCATGGATTGAGACTACATCATCAGCATGCATATCTTTAGTAGGAGACTAATCAACTTCATGTACTAGAGATTGATCAGCTTCATGTTCTGGAGACTGTGCTGGAGATATTTCTGGTTGAGCAGGAGACTTAGCTGGAGACTTAGGAGAATGTGCTGGAGATGGAGTATGATCTTTAGTAGCATGGAAGAGGGGTGTTGAAGCCAAAAATGACCTCAACGAGAGTTCAAAACAGGGGTGCAGCCAACACCTACTTCTCTCGAGCCTCGACCCTCGACTAGTTGCAAAGGACCTAAGACTGACCCAAAGCCTCAGCAGGGAGGTCCCACCTCACACCCGGAAGATCTCTAAGAGCTTTCCCTCCAAAGACAAAAGCTGGGCTAGGAGCTCCTCAGAAAGCACTAGAGATTTGGAGGATAATGAGAGCTTGCTTTCTAAGGAGCCCTTATGGGTCTATTTATAGTCTTTTGCTGACCTGAGATTACTAAAATACCCTTAGCTGACCTACCAATAGCCAAATCGTGTTGTTTATAAAGTACTAAATGCAACCACTGAGGGTATAGGGGTAATTTTACCTGAGGGTAATTAGGTAATTTTACCCCGGGCCCGGGGCCCCACTCGGCAAGAACTCTGAGCTGAGAACCTTCTTGTCCAGATCTTGGCGCAAGCGATCTCGCCTGCTTATGGGTGAGAGCTCCTCCAAGGCAGGAGCTTGGCACAAGTGCAAGCATTCCCGCCCACTCATGGGCGGGAACTTCTTCAGGACGAGAGATCTTCTGGTCTGAAGCTCGAAGCTAGTCCAATCCTGACCGTTGGTGCCTCCGGGTCCTACTCAGCGAATATGGGGTTGTACACAATCCCCGCTCTTTTTGAGCTAGTTCTGCGCTCGAAAAGTCACGTCCAACCCGTAAATATTCGCTGAGCACGTGTCATCAAAAGAGAATCTTTTGTTGGGCCATACCGTGGCTATATATATATATATATGTGTGTGTGTGTGTGCTCATAGGCAGTCGTAAGTCTGCCCGCGAATCGCCGTTCCTTGTCTGAGTTCTCGCGTCCTTTGGCAATGCGTTCTAAGCGAGTTGACAAACCGCTTACGTAGGACCTCCAAGACCGTATCAATGCGGCCCAGGCACGAGCCAAGGCTAACTGTGCCTTGTTTGCCCCCTGGCTGGCGAGAAAGTCGTCAGCCGCTGTGCCCTCTCAGCTAAAGAAGAAGAAAAGAAAGAGAAGAAGAGGGCGAAGGTGGTCCAGCGAGACCTGTCTCACGAGAACAGGGGCTCGCCTACCCCTACCCCAAGCCGTGCGGATGATCCTTCTCCGCTGAAGGTATGTCTCTGACTTGCTGATCATTGAAACCACTAGCTATTTACGCAAGAGGATTTGCAACTGACGCGGTACTTCTCGCAGGAAACGACCCATGACGACATCAGGCCCCCGCAGGAGCCCTTGGACTCGTCATCTCATCCTCCTGAGAATCAAACGCGGGTCTCGGAGGTCGCTCCTCCCGCTGACCCCCCGAGAACTGCAGGTATCTTTTCCACTCTATCACTCCTAACTCAGTCTCAGATTACTGAATTGACTTTAAGCAGAACCTTCTTCCACCACACCGTGTCTCGCCACCCGGGAAAACGAAGCAAGGGCCGCTAACTTGCCTTCCCCTGCGGCTAATCCAACCCTACCGGTGGGAGGAGTGGCTATCGAATCCACCGTAGCTCCCCAGGATGCCAGCCATCCCGCGGGAGAGGACAACTCCCCTGCTTTCGGCCAAGCCGGGATCACCACGCGTAAAATCTTCCCCCTGGGAAAAGGAAAGCCGATCCACCTCCTCTATGGAACTGGTGGGGGGGGGGGGGGGGGCTGGGCCTTCTCGCCTTCCACCGGCCGGCGGTTCTTGCCATACTGCATGTATGCGATATGCATATCATAATTATTGCTTAGCTCTCGCCATGACCGTGGAACTCTTTTGTTAGGGGATCCGGGCTCGCGGTCGGGAGCTGACGCAGAGGATGAAGATGAAGATGACGATGAAGATAGAGAGGGGGAGGACGGAGAGAGCTCCCCCTTCCCTTTATCTGAAGAGATGGAGGAAATCTTGACCGGTGCCGGGAGCACTAAAAGGCGGGGGAAGAGGGTTGCAGCCTTCTTGTCGAAGCTTGTACGGCGGGAGCAGGCCCATGGCTCTGCGGCGAGAGAGTTCCATGAATCGGTGGAGAAGAGGCTGGAGGCTCTAGAGCGGGACTACTTCGTAGGTGAGACGGATCGGCCAGGTGGGCCTACCGCCGAGTCCTCTCCCGAGAGGTGTATCGCGCGGATCCGAGACCAGTCCCGCCGAATCAATCTAGGATGCACCGTCCTATCATCCTATTTCAACCCGCAGGTGCCACCGAGGACTAGGCGGCGAGAACGAGGATGATGGCGGTGGGAACCTTATTGATTCGCGAAGTCTCATCCTTTTTTACCCCCTGGCCTTCCCATTCCCCAATGTATCCTGCTGTTTTCTTATCAGTCTAACTTATAACTTGTCATTATTATTATTATTATTATTATTATTATTATTTATCCGGTTCTCGCTCGGCGAGAGTGATTCCGGCTTCCGCTAGATTTGCTTGTCGCATGTCATCTCAAAATGCCTGTGCTAATCAGATTTGTCGGTCAGTCGTTGTCAACTTGGGCGGGAAACCGAGGCGTCACCGACTTAGGGCGTGACGGCTGTACCCCCGCTGCCTTTTTGGGAATCGCCATTATGATCACGATTTCCTATAAATAGGGAGGTCTACCCACCGTATTTATTTCTCTGATCCGAAACCTTTGCTTTTTTCCTAGTTGCTTTCGCGCCATGCCGAGAACTCCTACTTGCTTCCGCTTCCCTCTCCCGTTCTCGCTTAGCTTTTGCTCTCGCCTCTTTTCTTTAGACTTCGTCCTCAACCCCACAAGTACGATGCCGGGCGGAAGCGAGGGATGCTCCAATTGCACGGAAGCCTTCTAAAAGCATTAGTTCCCCCTTTGCAGCCTAACCCTGGAGGAGTTCCAGCTGATCAAGTCACGCTATATTTTCGCCGGCTTCACCGCGCGAAACCCTAGCAACCGTGACAGGGTGAATAGCGCGGGGGAGTGCGAACTCGTCATTCCCCTTGAGCACTTCGAGGTGGGCTTCTGCCTCCCCCTCTGGCCAGAGATGCGCCAGGCCCTCCAGTATTATGGAGTGGTTCCCGCGCACCTGAATCCTAACTCGGTCGCTATCCTTGTGGCGTTCATCTGCTACATGCGATCTGAGAGGATCGAGTTCAGCCTCCACATATTCCGGAAGCTGTTTACCTTCCGCGCTAAGGGAGGGGTGGTCTTCTTCTCGGGGCAGCTGCTCAAGACCACCGGTCTCGCCAATAAGCACCATCACTGGGGCGAGAAGTTCGTTTTCATTTCCGGCGACTTCGGCAACGTTCCTCTCGCGCCCATTCAGTATGAGGATGCCACCTATAAGCCTCCGTCCTTGGGCTCGTGCGAGAGTGCCCTCCTTGAGTTCTTCGGAACTAAGGATTTTGACGTCCAGTTCCTCCGGCGGGGCGTCGATTCTCTCCCCCCCTCCCCCCGTACTCCCGGGCGAAGGTATAGTCTCGCCTTTGACTCGTTATTCCCTGTTTTAAGATTTAGTGCTTAGTGCTGTCGCCTTTGCAGGATAGCGCGAGATCCCCCTGCGCCAACCCTTCAACGAGGCTCATGCTGCCGAGAGCCAGGCTGCGAGAGATCCGCTGGCTCTTGCGAAGTCCGCGGCTCAAGCTTGTCGGGACGAGCCGGCCCCGCTTCCTCCGACCGGCGCTGGGAAGCGGAAGCCGAACATCCCTTTGCCCCAATCGCTGAAGAGACCCAAAACAACCGCTGCTGATAAGGGTAAAGCCGTAGCAGTTCCGCCCTCCCGACCTCCCGCTCCAGGCCGTTCCTTTGAAGAAATCCTGCTGGCTGCCAGCGAGATTGCTGTTGCCAGGAGTGGCACCGAGGCACCTGCTGAGAACCCCCTGGCCCCTAGTGGGGCAGATGGCGAGGTGGCCGCCGCCGAGACCTCCGCCCAGTCTCCGCCTGGAGAGGTACCGCGGGGTCATCAAAATTTTGGTCTTGGCATGAAGTGCCTCGATGCGGAAAATAAACTGCTGCTTCAGTGGGACCCTGATACCAATAGGGTCTCGATCTCGTCTCTTCTACCCAGCTGGGTGGAGCGAGAGTAAGTCACCAGTGAGGCCTTCTCCTTGGGCTACGTCCTTTACAGCCGGGAGAACGTCGGCCTCTATGATAAAATGACCACCCGACTCCTGGCCTCCGACTCCACCCGGGCCCTGATGCGCGGTATCGAGCTTGCACATATGTGCGCACGTCGAAGTATCACTATCGACCGCAACTACTGTCCTTGTGCCCAGCGGAAAAGGTAAGTGAGACCTTTTGCGACATTTGCTCTCGCCACCGTAGATTTCGACCTTTTTCCTCCCATACTGACCTCTCTTTTCGTAGGATTCTGCTCAGGCCGTGGCACTTTGCACGGAGCTAGCCCAGACACGATACGAGAACGTCCTACTGAGGGACCAGCTCCGGCACATGGAGGTGTTGAATTCTGTGAAGTGAAAGTGAGTGAATGGAAGGCTTGGGAAACCTATCCGCGCGGACTACGCGGACTGGGTTGGCGGACTGCTAGGTCGGCAGGGATGTTGCAGGCGGTTTGCTCTGTGGCGGCCTGGGCGGTCTGTTCGCGCGGACTACGCGGACAACAGCGGCGGTCTGACAGGCCAGTGTATGCTCAGCAGGTGGTTTACTCCCAGGAAGTAACCGGGCGGATAGGAATGTTATCCGCGGAGTCCGGCTTGAAGCGGACTGAAGAACTGGAGCTCGGCAGACCGGTTTGGCAGATGCCTTGGTCTTGCTCTAGTGAAGCGGCAAGTGGAAGCCGCGGAGACCGCCGGTCAGCGCGGACAGGAACTGGAGGTCGCCCGGTATGGCGGGCTAGATCCAGTGTCCGCCAGTAAGTGCGGACTGGCCCTTGTGGCCAGCGGACTGGACTTTGTGGGAACTGAACCAAGTCCAGGATGGCTCAGTCCGGGGAGATCGCGCAGTGGAGCGCGGGCTGGTTCCTCAGTCCGCCAAGCGTAGTAGAAGTGCTTTGGCTTGTTTGCTAGCTTGGGGAAATGCGGACTGGAGAATTGCTTGTGCAGGAGCGTGCGGACTGGAGCCGGAGTCCGCTGAGTCCGGTTTAGCCTTGTGACGAGGTAATGGACTCAGGAGTTGCGGACTGGAGTCTGCTGTTAGCGGACTGGATTGGCGTGTCCGCTAAGTCCGGAGGTGCCTTGGCAATAAGGTAATGGACTTGGGATATGCGGACGGAAGCCGGGTATCCGCTGAGTCCGGCAGGTGCCTTGATGGCGAGGCTGCGGGCTCGGGTTTTGCGGGCTGATGCCTTGTCCGCAGAATGGCGGACACGGCTGTTGTGGAGTCCGGCTGTGGTCCTGGCTTGGTCTCTGGCGGCAAGGCGGGCTGGATATTGGAGTCCGGCCTTGGAGAAGCTGGGGCGGACTGGCTATCTGCACAGGAGCGGCGAACTGGTAGGTGTGTCCGCGGTCTGTGCGGACACACTTGTTCTAGCTGCGGGTTGTGGCGGTGATCCTATCGGCTAGGGCGGTGACCATACTCATCGTCGTGCCTATAAATAGGACCCATGTCACATCAGGAAAAGGAACCTAGACCGAAGTAAGTGAACAGTAATTGAGCTCGGGTAAGTTGCTGCGGTCTGGACTTTGTGTCCGCGCGGATAGAGAGTTGACCCGGTTGTGCTGTGCAGGTTGTGCGGATAGCGCTGGAAAGCCAGGACTTGGCTCTGATTGCGGTCAGGGACAGTGCGGACTCTGCGGTTAAGCAACAGGCGGTAAACAGCAGGTCGCGGATAGCGACCAGGCGGTCTTCTCTTTGGCGACTTGGTTCGGGGTTCAGGAAGTCGCCTGCTTCAGGCGGACTGTTCCATTCGGTGGCGCAGCTTGTGCGGTCTGGCGGCGTGCAGACCGGCGGTGAAGAGCTAAGCATTGGAGTAAGGGTGAGTCCGCGCGGCTTGGGTTACGGTCTGGCGACCTGGCGGACTGGGCGGACTCCACAGCAGTAGGTCGGCGGCTTGTTGATTGAGTCCGCGCGGCTTGTTTTTTGTTCTTGTCTTTGTAACTGTCTCTGCTCTCCCGGTGTTGGGTTTTGGTGAAGCATGTCTCGCCATGTATGTCTCGCCTTGTAAAGAAGTTTGCTCTGGATCAATAAAGAAGCTTGTGCTGCATGTGTTGCTGGTTGTTACTGCTTTATTGAGATAACCCCTGCTAACTCCACGATCCGGGAAAACTTTCAACATTATAAGTGGGCGTATTCTCCTTCGGTTTGTTGAGTTTTCAGCAGGGTATCCAAGGGGGCGTCTGCGGTTTGTTGAATTTTAACAGGAGGCAACTGCGGTCCCGCCTCCTCCTTCGCTGGACGAAATGTTGAGGAGCCGCCACTACTCAGAATACGACTTCGACAAGCTCCTGTAGGCCAACGCTCAAGCGACGGTCAGGCTGACCCTGGAGACGCAGCGAGACGTAGGCTGTTTGGACGGGAGAGGCAAGTCCGTCACCGCTCGCCAGCTCATCCCTTGGCTCTTCGAGCCCATCCAGAAGCCCCCAGGTGCTCCCAATTCCCCGCCCTCGGATGTCCCAAAATCCCGTGCCGCGGGTGCCGAGACATCCGAGGAGGGCTCAGGCGAGAGCTCTCGCGGGAGTTCAAGCGAGAGCTCGGAGGGATACAACATGTCTCCCGGAAGGGCCCCCCTTTCTTTTCCATTTTAGGTTGTAATGAGCGAGATGCTCCAAACTAGTAATTGTATTTTGAGTACATGATCGTAAATATTGCAAATGTTTGTGTCTCTTTTCTTTTGCGTTGTAAATATGTTACAAGTGTTTTGAGTAGATACGTCTATAGAGGCCGAATGCCTCTCAAGCATGCTTCCGCCGAGGCCCTTATCCCCTATAGGGTTGTCTCTCTTAGCGATGGATAGGCGGGATCCTGTGGAGAAAGCCCAGGGTTAGGATGTCTCGTTTCTGCGTTCTGCCGAGAACCGTCTGTCGGGAACGTCGCCCGTAGGACTTTTAACGGGAGACCGTCCCTCTTTACCTTGCGCGAACTGGCTGAACCTTCCACCTAGCACTTCCCACTATCTGATCAAGTATCCTTTATCATGAGCCTTCCCGCCGAGAACTTCCTTTGGCGAGATCTCCTTGGCCGAGACCTCCCGGTCGAGACCTCCCGGTCGAGACCTCCTCTGGCCGAGACCTCTCCTCGCTGAGACCTCTCCTTCCTGAAGGGATCCTACCTCTCCTGCCAGCTAGATGAGAGTCTGCGTAGCGGGTCTACATGGGGCCGAGCCTAGCTCGGGGTAGTGCAAAAGTAACCAAGAACCAAGAACCCAAAATCAGGCCTTTCCCCAACAGGCGAGCCTTCGGACCTGCCAGCTAGATGAGAGCCTGCGCAGCGGGTCTACCTGGGGCCGAGCCTACCTCGGGGTCTCGATTAAGTTTCCATAAACCAGACCTATCCCCCACAGGCGAGTATTTAGACCTGCCAGCTACATGAGAGCCTGCGCAGCGGGTCTACCTGGGGCCGAGCCTAGCTCGAGGTGCCGATGAAGTTTCCACAAACCAGACCTATCCCTCACAGGCGAGCCTTTGGACCTGTCAGCTAGATGAGAGCATACACAGCGGGTCTACCTAGGGCCGAGCCGAGCTCAGGGTGCCGATGAAGTTTCCACAAACCAGACCTATCCCCCACAGGCGAGCCTTCGGACCTGCCAACTAGATGAGAGCCTGCGTAGCGGGTCTACCTGGGGTCGAGCCGAGCTCGGGGTGTCGATGAAATTTCCACAAACCAGACCTATCCCCCACATGCAAGCCTTCGAACCCGCCAAGTAGATGAGAGCCTGTGCAGCGGGTCTACCAGGGGTCGAGCTGAGCTCGGGGTGTCGATGAAGTATCCACAAACCAGGCCTATCCCACACAGGCGAGCCTTCGGACCTGCCAGCTAGATGAGAGCCTGCGCAGCGGGTCTACCTGGGGCCGAGCCGAGCTCGGGGTGTCGATGAAGTTTCCACAAACTGGACCTATCCCCCACAGGCGAGCCTTCGGAACTGCCAGCTAGATGAGAGCCTGCGCAGCCGGTCTACCTGGGGCCGAGCCGAGCTCGGGGTGCCGATGAAGTTTCCACAAACCAGACCTATCCCCCACAGGCGAGCCTTCGGACCTGCCAGCTAGATGACAGCCTACGTAGCGGGTCTACCTTGGGTCGATCCTAGCTCGGGGTGCCGATGAAGTTTCCACAAACAAGACCTATCCCCCACAGGTGAGCCTTCGGACCTACCAGCTAGATGAGATCCTACGCAGCGGGTCTACCTGGGGCCGAGTCTAGCTCGGAGTGCCGATAAAGTTTCCACAAACAAGACCTATCCCCCACAGGCGAGCCTTCGGACCTGCCAGATAGATGAGAGCATGCGCAGCGGGTCAACCTGGGGCCGATCCTAGCTCGGAGTGCCGATGAAGTTTCCATAAACCAGACCTATCCCCCACAGGCGAGCCTTCGGACCTGCTAGCTAGATGAGAGCCTGCGCAGTGGGTCTACCTGGGGCCGAGCCTAGATCGGGGTGCCGATGAAGTTTCTACAAAATATACCTATCCCCCACAGGCGAGCCTTCGGACCTGCCAGCTAGATGAGAGACTGCACAGCGGGTCTACCTGGGGCTGAGCCTTGCTCGGGGTGTCGATGAAGTTTCCACAAACTAGACCTATCCCCCACAGGTGAGCCTTCGGACCTGCCAGCTAAATGAGAGCCTGCACAGCGAGTCTACCTAGGGCTGAGCCTAGCTCGGGGTGCCGATGAAGTTTCTACAAACCAGACCTATCCCCCACTGGCAAGCTTCGGACCTGCCAGCTAGATGAGAGCCTGCGCAGCGGGTCTACCTGGGGCCGAGCCGAGCTCGGGGTGTCGATGAAGTTTCACAAACCAGACCTATCCCCCACAGGCGAGCCTCCGGACCTGCCAGCTAGATGAGAGCCTAGACAGCGGGTCTACTTGGGGCCGAGCCTATCTCGGGGTGCCGATGAAGTTTCCACAAACAAGACCTATCCCCCACAAGCGAGCGTTCGGACCTGCCAGCTAGATGAGATCCTGCACATCGGGTCTACCTGGGGCCGAGCCGAGCTCTGGGTGTCGATGAAGTTTCCACTGTTGGGTTTCTCTATGAGGATGGCACAACGCTTGTGCACGCAGCGGAAAAATAAACATCAAGAAAAACCCAAAGAGATGTGGATCGGGCCATGAACGTTGAATTAAGAAGTAAGTAAAAACTAGGCAAAAATTACCTCGGTGGCGTTGAGTCACAACTCAACGGAGATGCTCCAAACTTTGATTTCTGCTGGTGGCGAGTTCTACGTGGAATAATGTCCACGTTTCTGCAGAAGTCCACACGAGTGGGAGAACACCGGTCTTTCCGTCACACGGAAGATCGGGATGGAGAAGACCGCACCTCTGCTATTCCACGGACTGCTAGGTCCGCGCCAGGAAGAGCAGCACCAGCGACAGTCGCCGGAGAAGAGGAGGTCGATGGAGCGAACACGGCGGCGGAACTCTTCCGGCGGCGGGAATCGGGATCGGCGGAGCGAACGAGCGGAACTCTTCAGTCGGGTTCGATTCGCTACAGGAGAAAATCACGAGCTATTTCCCGAAAACCCTAAGTGTCCTATTTATACCAAAGGTATAAATAAACCCAGGAAAATTGCTACCCGCAGACCACCCCGAAATAGGGTTCAGAATCGGCGAGTATCAATCGGTGAGAATCGGCGACAATCGGCGAGAATCACTGAGCAGGTTCGGCGAGAATCAATCATCGAGCATCATAATGGATCGGCGAGAATCAGAGTGCAATACTCGACGATTCTCACCGATCATCGAGCATGACTTTATGATACACGACGAACTCGTCGATTGTCGAGCCGCAGTCGACGATACATGTCGAAGACGTCGATCGTCGAGAATCAGCATGTTGATTCTCGACGTTTCTCGTCGATCGGCGAGAATCAAAGAGATGATTCTCGTCGATCGGCGGGAATCAGAAAGACGATTCTCGACGAATGCTATCGACCCTCGGATGACAATCTAACCAGCCTTCCAAGGCAACATTTTCCCAACCCGACGATCCTTTAAGGCAACACTTTGCCCACAACCCTATTCAGGTCGGTGATTGGTAACCTTTACCAACACAGTCAATCAACCAACTTCTCCATATCTCTTATGTGCGACCCTGCAGGCTCATATCGCGTTGGCAGTGAGATTACATGTTTGATCACTTCCAGATCATCATGGTAACTCCAACAGACTCCCACTTGATCTCGAAAGTATCAAAGCAAAAACCTCACAAACAATGAGCGGCATCTAGCAATGCATCATTGCTCCCCAAGCAATAAGAGTTTATAACTCATAAGCCTTTATGACCAATGTATCAGCGTTGTCTTTGTCCCTTTGTCCCTTACATCCGGAAAGAACTAGAGGCATGGACCGTGTCACCCTCGTAATAGCTCAATCCAAGTTTCTTGATCCAGGACGGACTTCCAGAGAATGGTGAGTCCAATATCACATATTGACTCAACCAAGCATGGCCATGCATTTCTCAGTCCAGTTCCATCAAGGGGCCCATGGATGCAACTCCTGTCATACAGGAGGACAAATCCCATATCTGCTCACACACAAACACCCAAATGATTCGTAACATGCCCAACAACCACCCTTATCATCAACCTTTCTCAAGGAAGACTTTAGATGGCATCAAAGCACGCTCTTCCTCACTTGATGAATGTTGTGACTTCAGGTCAAAGGATCACAACACCATTGTCAATTGAGACCTACTCGTGACACGATTGGATGACAATCCACAGAGCAGTCTCAGGTTGGGTCTGTCCAGTACAACTTATTCACTAACAAGTACCCACGTGATGACTTGATATCACAATATCATGACCTGTGAGAACCGGTCATCAGTCAACACACGTGCTAGTCTCCATGTACCATCATCACCCTTAGCTTCTATGATGATACTCGACCAGTGACCTTTAAGAATGAAGCTTCAAATAAATCATGGGCTCTCACATTCAAGTCACGTACTTGATGTCCCATGGAAGCGAACATTCTCAGGATATCTATTATGTTAACATTTAACTATCATATAGAAAAACATAATAAAAGAATTTGCCATTAATTGTAAAAGGAAAATTAGGTACACAGTTCATCATATGAACAAACAGCCAACAAAATACAAGATTACATGCAACCCACAAGATTCTCGCTAGAGTTGATCATTTAGGTATCGTATACCCATCGATCTAGTATGACCATCATGCTTTCTCTGCGCGAGAGGCTTTGTCAGCGGATCCGCAATATTTTCCTCAGTCGGCACTCTGCAAATGTTTACATCTCCTCATTCGACAATCTCACGAATAAGATGAAACCGCCGAAGTATGTGCTTGGAGCGCTGATGAGATCTAGGTTCCTTAGATTGTGCAATTACACCATTGTTATCACAGTAGAGAACTACAGGACCAACAATGCTAGGAAGTACATCAAGCTCGCCGATGAATTTCCTAATCCATACAGCCTCCTTCGCCGCATTAGCTGCTGCGATATACTCGGCCTCTGTTGTAGAATCAGCAACTGTCTCTTGCTTGGAACTCTTCCAGCTCACAGCTCCTCCATTCAGGCAAAACACAAAACCTGACTGAGACTTGGAGTCGTCTCGATCAGTTTGGAAGCTAGCATCCGTGTAACCACTTACAACGAGCTGTTCCTCTCCACCATACACCAAGAACACGTCCTTAGTCCTTCTCAAGTACTTCAGGATATTCTTGACTGCAATCCAGTGACACTCACCGGGGTCTGACTGATACCTGCTAGTCATGCTCAAAGCAAAGGAGACATCAGGTCGAGTACATAACATCGCGTACATAATTGATCCAATTGCCGAAGCATATGGAATCAACTTCATGCGGTCCTTATCTTCACAAGACTTTGGACACTGGTCCTTAGAGAGATTCAGACCATGAGACATGGGCAAAAATCCTTTCTTGGACTCAAGCATGTTGAACCGCTTCAACACCTTTTCGATGTACGTACTCTGGGTCAAACCCAGCAACTTCTTCGATCTATCTCTATAGATCTTAATACCGAGTATATAAGTCGCTTCACCCAAATCCTTCATTGAAAAGCAGTTCCCTAGGTTGTTCTTAACAACTTTCAGGGTAGGAATGTCATTCCCAATCAACAGTATGTCATCTACATACAATATCAGGAAGACAATAATGCTCCCACTGATTCGCTTGTAAACACAAGGCTCATCTTCATTCTTGATGAAACCAAACTCTTTGATTTTCTCATCAAAATGAAGATTCCAACTTCGAGAGGCCTGTTTCAGTCCATAAATGGACTTATTCAGCTTGCATATTTTAGTGGCTTCATCTGGGGATACAAAACCCTCGGGTTGTGTCATATACACTTCCTCAAGGAGGTTTCCATTAAGGAAAGCCGTTTTGACATCCATCTGCCAGATCTCGTAGTCATAATACGCAGCAATAGCAAGCAATATCCTTATGGACTTTACCATAGCAACAGGGGAAAAGGTCTCATCATAGTTAATACCATGAATTTGCTTGAAACCCTTAGCCACTAGTCGCCCTTTGAATGTCTGTACATTCCCATCCATGTCGGTCTTCTTCTTGAAGACCCACTTGCACCCTATGGGTCGTACCCCTTCAGGTGGTTCCACCAAGTTCCAAACTTGGTTTGCATATATGGAGTCCATTTCGGATTTCATAGCCTCAAGCCATTTGTCGGAGTCCGGTCCATCCATAGCCTCTTGGTAGGTTGCTGGTTCATCATCATGATCCATAAGCAACACATTACTGAAAGTCCACCTAGTGTCAGCTATGTGCACCTATGGGGGGGCAATAGGTGACGTGTGGCTCTTTTGCGGAATTTACGAATGTACCTGCACAATAAAAACAACAAGCACAGCACACAGAATACACAACAAATTTATAGTGGTTCCCCGACTTGGGTACATCCACTTTCCCCCTTCGACCTATCTCCCCAACAAGGGACGACTCGGTCACTTCTCCAACGGGATTGAAATCCAATCCCCGCACTAACGGAAGGAGCCCTTCCACACGTGAGAGTCAATACTCCCACAAAACGGGTTGCACCCAACCCTTACAACACGGAACAAAAGTTCCTTTACAACGAATATAAATGTAGAGAGTATACATGATACAAACTTCTTTTGGAGACTACGGTGTTCCTCTTTATCCGACGACGTGTTCTTGAAGTCGATTAAGAGTCTACAACCTTGGTCTCTCTTGGAGAGGATCTTCCAGAACCGGCGGCGGCAATCCGAGCGGCGGCTTGGTTCGGAGTCGGCGGCAACGAAGGTGCGCTGCTGCAGTGCTTTGAGATCCAAACTTCTTTGCGAAGCAAACTAGTTCTACCAACGGTCACTCTAGGATCGGTCGTCTCGATCGATTCGGACGGGGGAGTTTTTCCCGGTCAACAAATCGAGAGACAAGAGATCTCTGGATAGACACGTGAGACGCAAGCTTTGCTAAGCTTCTGTCGCCGGAGATCGGGAAGATGAACGATCAGCGGCGGCGACGTACTTGCTCGAGCGCGACGGCGGCGGAGGAGAGAAATCGCGATATTAGGGTTTCCGCTTGCTCGGCTTCTTTCTGTGTCCGTCTTCCGTTCAAAATACCCGAGTATAAATACTGTAGCTACCCCCAATAAGACCGTTTGTGGGACCCACAAAAGTAATCCCCAAATCCCGGTCCAGATATTAAACAGCGGCAGAATCCGGTTCAGGAATTTCCAGAAAAACGCCAAGTCAAAATCGGTGAGAATCGAAAGTGATTCTCGCCGAGTCGCCGAGAATCAAAGGTGATTTTCGACGATTCGGCGAGAATCAAAGATGATTCTCGTCGAATTTGCCTTGGTTGCACGCACTGCTTTAAGCCAGGTCGAGACGGCGAGAATCAACCAGTGATTCTCGTCGATTCGACGAGAATCACTAGTGATTCTCGCCGAACCGGCGAGAATCACTAAGTGATTCTCGTCGATTCTTACTTAGACTCAGAGGTGCTTTCTTAGAAGATGCTGGAACGTGTTCGGCGAGAATCATCCGCTGATTCTCGACGAATCGGCGAGAATCCCAAGTGATTCTCGCCGAATCGGCGAGAATCACTGGGTGATTCTCGTCGATTCTAACTTAGACGAATTTTTGTCTTTCCACCTATGAGATGCTCCTTGACCCATCCTTGCTCCTTGTCTGCTCCTGCATATTTACAGCCCTGTGCTTGAAAATAAGTGCACTCCAATAGAGAGAGTACACGTAGGCCAACACACTGATCTGCTCAACGAGGGATTACGTCGTGCAGACCCGTGTATATTGACCTACTGCACCCTGACATTGGTGTGCACTTAGCGTGGAAAAACTGCAAGCATAACTAGAAGGATTTTATCAAATACATAGTCTATTGACCTTAGCTTGTCCAGGGGCTTCTTCAAATCAGGTGCATTGTGGATACAATACCCAACAATCTCCCCCTATTTGAAGAAGCCTAAACCCTACAAGCTAAGGTGAATAGAGCAAATGAGAATGAAAACCATAAACTGAAAAGAGAGTTGAGTGAGTTATCCATTACCAATACCAATTTCTTGGGAGCAAGCTTGGAGCCACCTTAGCCTTAGCCGAGAGGGTAATCTCCCCCTTTTCGGCTTCTACAAATCGGGGTCTGTAGCGTTTTACCCTTTGCTCCCCCTCAGTTCTTCCATCTGTACTCATGCTGGAGTTCCTTGCTCCCCCTCAGGTCTTGTACGTGCCTGGAGCTTCTGTAGTCTTCATTCCTCATAATTGAGCATCCCCAATTCAGTCTTGAAGAGATTGAACTTGGTCTCGTCTAGGGGCTTGGTGAATATATCAGCAATCTGCTTGTCCGTGGGGACATAACAGAGAGAGATATCCTTGTTCTCCACGTGCTCCCGAATGAAGTGGTAGCGTACTTCAATATGCTTCGTTCTGCTGTGCGACACCGGATTGTTGGCAATGGCAATTGCACTGGAGGAGTCGCAGTACATGGGTACTTCCTTGAACTGAAGGTCGTAGTCGGCTAACTGGTTTCTGATCCATAGAAGTTGTGCGCAACAGCTTCCTGCCGAGATATACTCTGACTCTGCTGTGGAGGTTGCAACACAATTCTGTTTCTTGCTGTTCCATGAGATAAGCCTCCTGCCGAGGAATTGACACGTCCCGGAGGTGCTTTTCCTGTCATCCCTGCTCCCTGCAAAATCAGCATCTGAAAATCCTATTAGCTCGACGTCATTGTTTCTCGGGTACCACAAGCCAAGATTAGGAGTACCTTTAAGGTATCTCAGAATTCGCTTTGCGGCGACATAGTGAGATTCCTTAGTGTTCACCTGATATCGGGCACAGACACATGTGGAGAACATAATATCCGGTCGACTGGCAGTAAGGTAGAGCAGGGATCCAATGATGCTTCTGTATTTGGTTTCATCGAAAGGTTGACCTTTCTCATCCTTATCCAGAGACATGGTGGATCCCATTGGAGTCCTCATGGAGGTTGCACTCTCCATACCGAATTTCTTAAGGAGTTCATTTGTGAACTTCATCTGAGAGATGAAGATTCCATCCTCAGACTGTTTCACCTGAAGTCCTAAGAAATACTCGAGCTCTCCCATACTGCTCATTTCAAACTTTCCTTGCATAAGTTTAGAAAACTTTTTGCAAAGATTGTTATCCGTTGAGCCGAATATTATGTCATCGACATAGATTTGCACCAGCAAAATCTTGCCTTTGACTTCCCTGAGAAACAATGTTTTATCTATTTTACCTCTGGAGAACTTGTTCTCAAGAAGAAAACTAGATAAAGTCTCATACCAAGCTCGTGGAGCTTGTTTCAACCCATATAAGGCCTTATTAAGAAAATAAACATGATTGGGATAAGTAGGATCGACAAAACCTGGGGGTTGAGCGACGTATACTTCCTCTTTCAGGTCTCCGTTCAGGAATGCCGATTTCACATCCATTTGATAGACTGTGAATCCTTTGTGTGAAGCATACGCCAGGAACAACCTGATTGCCTCGAGCCTTGCTACTGGTGCGAAGGTCTGGTCGAAGTCAATCCCTTCCTCCTGTCTGTAACCTTGAGCCACCAGCCTGACCTTGTTCTTTACGATGACACCATGTTCATCCAGCTTGTTTCTGAAGATCCACTTTGTGCCAATCACATTCTGCTTGTATGGTCTGGGAACCAGAGTCCAAACCTTGCACCGCTCGAATTGATGTAGTTCCTGTTGCATGGCCAGAAGCCATGCCGCATCCTTGTTCGCCTCGTCGAACTTCTTTGGCTCAACCTGTGACAGGAAGCTAAGATGCAATACCTCGTTAATTGTACCTCTTCGAGTTCTGACCCCGACACGAGGATCCCCGATGATCTGATTTCTAGGATGATCCCTCACGTGCCGGAGCTCTAGTAGTCGGGCGTCAGGAGCTTCAACTACTTCTTGGGCTTCTCTTTCCTCTAAGAGATTTGTTCTATCTTGATCTTCAACACTTTCAGATGACGTGGAGGTGGAGACTTTGACGAACTTAGGAGCGTCAACTTTAGCGGTCTCATCCAGACTCAGCTGTTCCAGTCGTGCACCTGCATCTTCAAGAATACTACTGGAAGAGTTGCTGTTAAGCAAACTTCCTTCATCAAATACAACATTTATTGATTATTCTACCACTAGGGTTTTCTTATTGAAGACCCTATATGCCCGACTGTGGGCACTATAGCCCATGAATATGCCTTCGAAGCATTTTTCACCGAACTTAGTACGCGGGTACTTCCCATTATTCAGTACATAGCATCAGCAACCAAAAATCCTTAAGTAGGACATGGTTGGTTTCCTGCCTTTCAGTAGCTCGTAGGGCGTCTTACGATGATGCTTGTTGATCAATGCTCGGTTTTGTACATGACATGCCGTATTGACACCCTCTGCCCAGAAGTATTCCGGGAGAGAAGCATCTTTCAACATAGTCGTGCAGGCTTCAATGAGAGTTCTATTTCTTTTCTCCGCAACTCCATTTTGCTGAGGAGTGCGCGGGGAGGAAAACTCATGAAAGATACCATGTTCTTCACAAAATTCTGTCATTGCACCAGATTCGAATTCTGTTCCATGGTCACTTCTGATTTTGACCACGGAGCAGTTAAATTCGTTCTGAACATGCTTGACAAAATTAGTGAAGATGTCAAACGTATCTGACTTTCGTTTCAAAAAGAACACCCAAGTAAACCGAGAATGATCATCAACTATCACTAGCGTATATGACTTGCCTCCCAAGCTATGAACTTGCATTGGACCAAACAAGTCCATATGCAAAAGGTAAAGACATCGGGAAGAGTCTTTGTCAGCGATGCTCTTAAAGGTAGCCCGAGTCTGTTTGCCCATCTGGCATGCAGGACATGGGCTATCTTTGATGCACTTGATACTGGGAGCATCCCTTACCAAGTCCTTAGAAAATAGCATACTAATTGTCTTGAAATTAATATGTGCCAATCTCTTGTGCCATTGTTCACAAAGAGATGCACTGCCTGTTGCCACAAGGCATATGGGGGTAGATGAATCTAAACTGAGAAAATCTAAACAAAAGATATTTCTGCTCCTAATGCCTGATAAAACCGTTTCAGAGGAGGTACGTGAAATTATCAGACATTTATCCTTGCAGAACTTAACGTCATAACCTTTATCACATAACTGACTTACACTGATCAGGTTATGGTTTAACCCTTCAACATAAGCCACGTCGGTGATAGAGATTATGCCGTTGGAAATCATACCATAACCTCTGGTGACTCCTCGATCTGACCCTCCAAAGATGATGTTGGGTCCATTCTTGACTGGAGTGTAATCATGCAGCAGGCTTCTTGTCCCGGTCATATGCCGGGAGCATCCACTGTCCAAATACCAGATCGGCGTTTTGGTGGCCTTTGGACATTCCTGTAAAACAAAATTAATTTGCCTTAGGAACCCAATCGAACTTGGGTCCTAGATTCCTGGTTAGCACACTCCCCCTCGGTTGGTTAACCCTATGAGTGGTCGGTCTCGCATTGCTAACACGGGGAGTCTCGTAGTTCCTTGGATTAAACCAACAATCCACGGCAAAGTGACCGACTTTGCCACAGCACCAACAGTCAAATCTGTTGTACCTCTTCCTAGGCTCCTGCCTTACCCTGGGAACGGTGGGTACTGCTGGGGCCTTGGATCTGGAGGTGGAGGCCTCATGGTGACAACAGTCGCATGACTTTGTCACCTTCTGTATAACAGGCTTGACTTTTGGTGCCTGCTTTCCATTATGACCGCTGGAAAACGGACCATAATTTCCTATGTGGATTTCCACATAAGGTGCCTTGAAGGCACTCTCACCGAAGTTCCGGGGAAAGTTCCAATCGTCATACCGGCTCTTTGGCTTTGCAACCGAGGGCCGGAAATGATGCCCAAAAGTTGACTCAAAGTCGTGTTGGTTGCAAGGAAAGCCAGGCTTTCTGAACGCAACAGGACTAAGAGGAGCCTTACCTTTTTCATCAGCAGAGGCCTTCTTGGCGGCCTTATTTTTCCTCTGGTTCTTATTTCTCCTAGATGAAGAACCAGGTACCCCTATATGCCCCAAGCCAGCTCCTTTGGCCTGAGCAGAGAAGGTATCAACGACTGGAAGAACTGTTTTTGGCATGGAGAAGCTCTTGACGATCTTCCTTTCTGCCGCAAGTAGTTCTTCCAACTTGTCGACTTCCTCCTGCTTTAGATCAAGGAGCTTCAAAGACTCTGAATGCTTGGAAGTCAGGTCAAGGTGTTCCAGTCGGAGAGAAATCAAGCTAGTGACCTCTTCCCTTAGGGATACACATTCACCCTTCAGGAATTTTACTTCCTTCTTCTCAGCCTTCAGTCTCTTTCGGCACTCATCGAAAGTGTTGAGCAGAAGCTCATACTTCTCGAGGAGTTCAGCTTCACGGGCTGAAGGGCCATCCTCAGGTTCATCATCCTGAGACTCAGGATCAGAGTCGGAGTCGGAGAGAGGGGTGTGAGCTTTTACCTTCCCAGTAAATGGGGGGCATTCTCCTTCTGAGTCCGAGTGACCCACCAGCCCGAAGTATGCTTCCTCATCATCACTGGAGTCTGAGGAATCAGACTCACTTAGTGTCTTTGGTCTTCTTGCGATGTAGCTCCGCTCCTTCTTCTTATCTCTGGAGGATTTGAGCTCCTCTCCTTTCCCTTTTTCTCTTTTGCTTTGATGGCAGTCGGCCACGACGTGACCTGGCTTATTGCATCCAAAGCAAATAATATCAGAAGAACGATGTTTGTTAGGTTTAGATGCATACCTGTCAGAAGAATAATTTTTCTTCTGATGCTTGGAGGAGGAGCTGTCTTTCTTTCTTTGATTCCTCATCTTGAGGAACTTCTTGAACTCTCGGGTGATGAGGGAGAAATCCTCCTCCGATAGTTCAGAGCCGGAGGAGCATGGTTCAGAGTCCTCCTCCTCTTCCTTACTCCTCGCACGGTATGACATCGCACCCTTGCCCTTTCTGGAGTAACTGTCTTTTAGGGCCACAGTCTTTTCTTTTGCAGCAGCCTTCTCTGCTTCTTCCTCTGCCTTCCTGGTGTTCAGCTGAAGTTCATAGGACATCAGCTTCCCAAACAGGATTTGTGGATCAGTTTCTGCAAGTCTGCCAAATTCTCTGATGGCGCAGATCTTTGTGTCCCATTCCTTAGTAAGGGACCTAAGGAATTTGTCATTGAGTTCACCATTGGTGAACACTCTTCCGTAGCCCTTGAGGGTGTTGACAATCTTCAGGAAGTTCTCGTATGTGACTCCGATCTCTTCCTTAGGCCCTTGCCTGAAGGCCTCATATTTTTGGTTCAGGAGGGATCTCCGATCATCCCTCACTTCATCCGTGCCCTCCATTAGGATGATCAGGCACTGCCAGATCTCCTGAGATGTCCTGCAGTTGCTGAAGTTTTGCATCATAGAATCATCAACAGCGCTCACCAGAATGTTTCGTGCCTTCTTGTCCAGTCCCACCAACACCATCTCGTCTTTGTCCATTTCAGAAAGTGTCTTTGGCACCTTCTTGGTGGGATCGATGGTGGAGGCCTTAGTGGGGATATAAGGTCCCTCCTCCACAATCATGAAGAGTCGAGGATCGACTGCTTCCATGTAAAACCTGATTCTTTCCTTCCAGATCGGAAAGTTGAGTCTGTTGCACACTGGGATCTTGCCGGAGTACTTGAGCCCGTCCATAGTAGATATCTGTCTTCTTCTTTTGACACTAGGGGCAGGATTCAACTCAAGGTGTTAACCTTATTGATGAGGAACCTCCCTCTGATACCACTTAAAAGTCCACCTAGTGTCAGCTATGTGCACCTATGGGGGGGGGGGGGAATAGGTGACGTGTGGTTCTTTTGCGGAATTTACGGATGTACCTGCACAATAAAAACAACAAGCACAGCACACAGAATACACAGCAAATTTATTGTGGTTCCCCGACTTGGGTACATCCACTTTCCCCCTTCGACCTATCTCCCCAACAAGGGATGACTCGGTCACTTCTCCAACGGGATTGAAATCCAATCCCCGCACTAACGGAAGGAGCCCTTCCACACGTGAGAGTCAATACTCCCACAAAACGGGTTGCACCCAACCCTTACAATACGGAACAAAAGTTCCTTTACAACGAATATAAATGTAGAGAGTATACGTGATACAAACTTCTTTTGGAGACTACGGTGTTCCTCTTTATCCGACGACGTGTTCTTGAAGTCAATTAAGAGTCTACAACCTTGGTCTCTCTTGGAGAGGATCTTCCAGAACCGGCGGCGGCAATCCGAGCGGCGGCTTGGTTCGGAGTCGGCGGCAACGAAGGTGCGCTGCTGCAGTGCTTTGAGATCCAAACTTCTTTGCGAAGCAAACTAGGTCTACCAACGGTCACTCTAGGATCGGTCGTCTCGATCGATTCGGACGGGGGAGTTTTTCCCGGTCAACAAATTGAGAGACAAGAGATCTCTGGATAGACACGTGAGACGCAAGCTTTGCTAAGCTTCTGTCGCCGGAGATCGGGAAGATGAACGATCAGCGGTGGCGACGTACTTGCTCGAGCGCGACGGCGGCGGAGGAGAGAAATCGCGATATTAGGGTTTCCGCTTGCTCGGCTTCTTTTTGTGTCCGTCTTCCGTTCAAAATACCCGAGTATAAATACTGTAGCTACCCCCAATAAGAACGTTTGTGGGACCCACAAAAGTAATCCCCAAATCCCGATCCAGATATTAAACAGCGGCAGAATCCGGTTCAGGAATTTCCAGAAAAACGCCAAGTCAAAATCGGTGAGAATCGAAAGAATCACTAAGTGATTCTCGTCGATTCTTACTTAGACTCAGAGGTGCTTGCTTAGAAGATGCTGGAACGTGTTCGGCGAGAATCATCCGCTGATTCTCGACGAATCGGCGAGAATCCCAAGTGATTCTCGCCGAATCGGCGAGAATCACTGGGTGATTCTCGTCGATTCTAACTTAGACGAATTTTTGTCTTTCCACCTATGAGATGCTCCTTGACCCATCCTTGCTCCTTGTCTGCTCCTGCATATTTACAGCCCTGTGCTTGAAAATAAGTGCACTCCAATAGAGAGAGTACACGTAGGCCAACACACTGATCTGCTCAACGAGGGATTACGTCGTGCAGACCCGTGTATATTGACCTACTGCACCCTGACATTGGTGTGCACTTAGCGTGGAAAAACTGCAAGCACAACTAGAAGGATTTTATCAAATACATAGTCTATTGACCTTAGCTTGTCCAGGGGCTTCTTCAAATCAGGTGCATTGTGGATATAATACCCAACAATTACCTATTTGAGACACGAGAAATCCATATCTCTCAGGCTCAAACCTCGGTCTACCAGATCTACGTAGGACTTGTGTTCCTTGAGCATATTCTCTAGCTACAACATCTTGTAGTCCTGTCTCAGAATCCAATTCCGGTTCATTCACTACATGTGGTTCTTGAACTTCTTCAAGCTCTACCTTTTCAGTCTTTCTTGATAAGAACTCTTTCTCCAAGAAGACACCAGTCCTTGCGACAAACACTTTGCCCTCAGACGGTAGGTAAAAGTAATACCCTTTCGTTTCCTTAGGATATCCCACCAGATAACATTTATCCGATTTGGGTTCCAGCTTGTCAGGCATTTGACGTCTCACGTATGCCTCACAGCCCCAAATTTTAATGAACGACATACTAGGACGCTTCCCAGTCCATATCTCATATGGTGTCTTCAGAACCGTTTTAGTTGGAGCGCGATTCAATGTCATTGCAGCAGTCTCTAAAGCAAAACCCCAAAAGGAAACAGGCAAGTCTGCATGACTCATCATCGAACGTACCATGTCTAACAGAGTACGATTTCTCCTCTCAGACACACCATTATGTTGTGGTGTTCTAGGTGGAGTGAGTTGTGATACAATACCACACTCTTTCAGATGATCACGGAACTCATGACTCAGGTATTCGCCACCTCGATCAGATCGGAGTGCTTTAACCCTTTTACCCAACTGGTTTTCTACTTCATTCTTGAACTCTTTGAACTTTTCAAAGGTCTCGGATTTGCACTTCATAAGATACACATATCCGTATCTACTGAAATCATCAGTAAATGTAACAAAGTTGAAATACCCACCTCTAGCCATGGAACTCATGGGTCCGCATACATCACTATGTACAACACCCAAGAGATCCTCAGCCTTCTTTGTATAACCAGTGAAAGGAGCTTTAGTCATCTTGCCTAACAAACAAGACTCGCATCGCTCAAATGATTCATAATCAAATGAGTCCAAAAGTCCATCTCTATGGAGCTTGGATATGCGCTTCTCGTTGATATGGCCCAAACGACAATGCCATAGATACGTAGGGTTTGAGTCATTTGTTCTTAGTCTTTTATTGTTTTCTACATTACCGATCAGATGGTCCAAGTTCAAAAAATAAAGACCATTAAACAATTGGGCTACAGCATAACAAACATCATTCTTAAATATAGAACAACAATTGTTCTTAATTATAAAAGAAAATCCAATCATGTCCAAACATGAAATAGATATAATGTTTCTAGTTATGGCCGGAACGAAATAACAATTATCAAGTTCTATTACAAGCCCACTGGGCAAAGAAAGACGATAAACCCCTACGGCTACAGCAGCAACTCTTGCTCCATTGCCGACGCGGAGGTCCACCTCCCCTTTACTCAGCAATCTTCTCCTTCCCAGTTCCTGCACATTTGTACAAATGTGAGAACCACATCCGGTATCCAATACCCAAGATGAAGGAGCAGAAAGGTTTATCTCTATAACGTAAACATTTGAAGCGGAAGTCATACCTCCCCTCAATTTCTGCAGACCCTCAATGTATGAAGGACAGTTCCTCCTCCAATGACCAGCCTTGCCACAGTGGTGGCATTTCCCTTCCTTTACCGTGCTTTTCTTTTTCATCAGTGCTGAAGACTTGGGCTCAAGATATGACTTAGGTCCCACCTTCGTCTTCTTAGAACCCTTGGCTTTGCCCTTGCCCTTATGCACCATCAGTATGGGGCTGGCAGGCTTGGCCTTCTTCATGTTGATTTCGGCAGTTCTCAACATGCCTAGGAGTTCGGGCAGTGTCTTGTCTATCTCATTCATGTTGTAGTTCAAGACGAACTGCTCATAACTGTCCGGCAACGATTGCAAGATCAGATTCGTGGCCAACTCTTGACTAAGAGGAAAATCCAGCCTTTTAAGGTTCTCGATATACCCAATCATCTTGAGTACGTGAGTCCCTACTGAGTCTCGAACTCCATCTTGCACTGAAACAACGCTTTCGTGATGTCGAACCTCTCTTGACGAGCCTGCCCTTGAAACATTTTCTTGAGATGCTCGTCAATCTCCTTGCACCCCATGTTCTCATGTTGCTTCTGAAGCTCAGAGTTCATGGTGGCAAGCATAAGGCATTCGACATCCAAAGCATCGTCAGTATACTTCTTATAAGTATCCTTCTCAGCACGGGAAGAGTTCCCGGTCGGCACCTCGGGGGCTTCTTCTTCCAAGACATAGAGCTTTCGCTCCTGCCTGAGAACAATTCTCAGGTTCCTGTACCAGTCCATGTAATTTGTCCCACTGAGCTTATCCTTCTCAAGGATGGCTCTCAGAGACAACGTGGAGTGTGAAACACTTGCCATGGAATTCTACAAGAATTTATGCAGAATAAAATCAGTACCAAATTTCAAATACAATTTATTTTAATTTGGACTTCAATTAAAACTCCCACTATTTTATTCGAAATGATAGCCCTCACTAACAAATCGGAGAGTTCATGCGAGCTACTCTCTTAGTGGACAAGATCCGTATTTCACCAACACTATGAGTCCGCTTTGGCGTTCCTCTCACGATGCGGTTATTTAGGTAGGCAACGCTTGCCAATTGCATCCTCATGCAATTATTGTATGGTTGGTGAATAACTCTTTATTCGCATCCATCATATGGTGCATGCCAACCCTATGCCTCTAGGCACTCAACCTTTGAGGTCACCTAGTTAAGTATGACCCGATGTCGATATTGGGATATCACAATTATCCGCTCGCACCCTTACCAAGATAGATTAATGCACCTTGCTTTGGCAAGCCCACACTTCATCGATCGAGGCAGGAAGAGTGTCATCCATCGGAAGGCATCCGAACACTTAATATTAGATGAAGGGATTTTTCAATTATAGGTTAACAATTAACCATGATCAACATTTGATCAATGTGCACATCCAAAGAAAAACAAAATTCTTCTAAAACCACATGCATCCCTTATGTGCACATCCTAACACCATCAACAATTGATATAAGGAAGGGCTAAATCTGAACATCCGGAAATTTCCAAATCCTCAGATTTACATGCATTGGACAAAGGCAAAGACAACTCAACTTAAAGCAGTAGACAAGCTCATCTCTCTATGTTGGATTCACAATCCAAAACATACTCGAGGGATGGTTACTGCTAAGGAGACAACAATTTCTAACACTTAGAAATTCCCACAAAATCCCAGACGTTCTTGGAGGAGACCAAGACTAAATCTAGACATTTAGAACACTTCTAAATCCCTAGGTTTACACGCACTGGAATAACAAACTTCCAAAACAATGATCATGGCCGAAACCTCCCTCTGATACCACTGTTGGGTTTCTCTATGAGGATGGCACAACGCTTGTGCACGTAGCGGAAAACTAAACATAAAGAAAAACCCAAAGAGATGTGGATCGGGCCATGAACGTTGAATTAAGAAGTAAGTAAAAACTAGGCAAAAATTACCTCGGTGGCGTTGAGTCACAACTCAAAGGAGATGCTCCAAACTTTGATTTCTACTGGTGGCGAGTTCTACGTAGAATAATGTCCACGTTTCTGCAGAAGTCCACACGAGCGGGAGAACACCGGTCTTTCCGTCACACGGAAGATCGGGATGGAGAAGACCGCACCTCTGCTATTCCACGGACTGCTGGGTCCGCGCTAGGAAGAGCAGCACCAGCGACAGTCACCGGAGAAGAGGAGGTCGACGGAGCAAACACGGCGGCGGAACTCTTCCGGCGGCGGGAATCGGGATCGGCGGAGCGGACGAGCGGAACTCTTCTGTCGGGTTCGATTCGCTACAGGAGAAAATCGCGAGCTATTTCCCGAAAACCCTAAGTGTCCTATTTATACCAAAGGTATAAATAAACCCAGGAAAATCGCTATCCGCAGACCACCCCGAAATAGGGTTCAGAATCGGCGAGTATCAATCGGTGAGAATCGGCGACAATCGGCGAGAATCACTGAGCAGGTTCGGCGAGAATCAATCATCGAGCATCATAATGGATCGGCGAGAATCAGAGTGCAATACTCGACGATTCTCGCCGATCGTCGAGCATGACTTGATGATACACGACGAACTCGCCGATCGTCGAGCCACGGTCGACGATACATGTCGAAGTCGTTGATCGTCGAGAATCAGCATGTTGATTCTCGATGATTCTCGTCGATAGGCGAGAATCAAAGAGATGATTCTCGTCGATCGGCGGGAATCAGAAAGACGATTCTCGACGAATGCTATCGACCCTCGGACGACAATCTAACTAGCCTTCCAAGGCAACATTTGCCCAACCCGACGATCCTTTAAGGCAACACTTTGCCACAACCCTATTCAGGTCGGTGATTGGTAACCTTTACCAACACAGTCAATCAACCAACTTCTTCACATCTCTTATGTGCGACCCTGCAGGCTCATATCGCGTTGGCAGTGAGATTACATGTTTGATCACTTCCAGATCATCATGGTAACTCCAACATCCACAAACCAGACCTATCCCCCACAGGCGATCCTTCGGACTTGCCAGCTAGATGAGAGCCTGAGCAGCGGGTCTACGTGGGGCCGTGCCGAGCTCGGGGTGCCGATGAAGTTTCCACAAACCTGACCTATCCCCCACCGGCGAGATTTTGGACCTGCCAGCTAGATGAGAGCCTAAGTAACGGGTATACCTGGGGCCGAGCCGAGCTCGGGGTGTCGATGAAGTTTCCACAAACCAGACCTATTATAACACCCCCATCCATCGCATGGCATATAACAGAAGGTCTAGCCGGAACCCGACGCCATATACCACAGACAGTCGGAAGGGTTACATAAGAATATTCAAACTATCCAATTAAGACTACACGTCCTACACAGAGCATTCTAGCGGAAGCTTTTAAAGTTGAAAGAACCCAAATCTTAAATCCATATCCAAGAAAGTCCACATCCACACAACAGGAATGAAACCCCAAATACACTAAAAAGGGTACATGGCCTTATGGCCTTACAAATGTTCACTTAATAAAAACATGTCTTACATACCTCGGCTCGCAGGCCGGCCACACATGATAAAAATAAAAACAACTATTCGCTTTGGCCTTTTAGGGCCAGCACAGCAACATGGGCTCCAGCCCGCTATTTGGTACTCGGCTCCGCAGCACCTGCAAGCACATTCCACCGCACGGTGGCAAACAAAGCAACAGTCAGCCAAAAGCCGACCAAATTATAACGACCCCGCCCCTAACTCGGGACGGCGGTGCTCTTTCCCTGCATATCATTAGCCCAATAAAATAATAAAGCACAACTATATTATGCCACAAGTGTAGGCTCGTACGGCCAAACACCCCGTGCACTCAGGGCACATTAACGGTGAATCCTGACCAATCAACGTCTTCACCACCACCCCAAGGATGGCAACAACATGTGAGTATTTAGCCTTTCTGACCACCATCTAAGGCTCCTGACTATGCCAACGGCCAGTCCCCGTCTTCGGGTTTCTCGCACCGAACCACATATCCTAGGTCCAATTCCACTTGTCCGTTGCTCACGCCGCATATACAATTTAAGTCCTACGTGCGGGCCAAGCTTCTCTCGGATCCTAAAATTTTCCAAACAATCACATAACCCAGTTTTGATCAAGGCCGGTTCCCAGACCGCCAAGTTAGCAGAACACGTTTCCGCTCAGTTTTCCGGGTGCACCTTAAAGCTAACCTCCAAGGATCCCTGCTGCAATCTACCGCGTAGAAACCCGAAAAACCCAAAGAACGGAGTCTTCTCCTGCAAAACATATTAAATGCAACATCACCAATCTAGACAATACACGTCCGGGTAGGCTTCACACACAATGCCTTTGCCCGTACTTATGATTCCGGACTCTATATGCAACACAAGGGGGACTATTCACATCAACCCCAAGGAACACCACAAATTCACCGCACACTTGCGGGAGCGGGATTCCCTATGCAGAGAGAAAGAGCTTCACATGATCAAGTAGAGAATCGTTACCCTTGTAGTCCGCTTTGGCGCCATGGAAAAACTACGCGGATGGAAATCTTCGCAACGAACTTTCCTCCACAGATCTGCTCTCAGATTTCGAAACGGTGCTCCGATGATCAGCCAGTGGCCGGAATCCCTTCCTTCTTCCTCCTCTTTCCAACTCCTTGAGAGAGAGAATGGTTGGAGAGAAATGAAGGATTAACTCCACTATTCCCGGACTTAACAGAGCAGGAAAGCATCTGGGCCATTGGATCTTATTTAAAGAAAACGAACGGCTCAGATCTGCACAAAATTCCCCAGACTTGGGCCAAACACGGCCTCGCAAACGGCCATGTCCCAGGCCGTGTGCCTCGATCCAGGCACGATTGTCGAACGAAGGAAAGGCACACAGGCAAAGACACGCCCGTGTCTCACCTGACACGCCCGTGTCAGGTTCCTCGACATGCCCGTGTTTCGGGGTGTGTCACGCATAACCGCCATGATAATGGACACGACCCAAAAGAACATGGGTAGGGACACAGGTAGGCACACGCCCGTGTCAAATGACACGCCCGTGTCACTTAGCCGTGTTTCTAGCCGTGTCCTTCTCGGGATGAAAACGACCAAAAACACCAGCCAGACATGGCCTTGGACACGCCCGTGTCCTAGGCCGTGTACCCCTATACAAGCATCAAAAATACCCTTTTTCGCGACCGACTCAAATACAATTTTCGGGGCGTTACAAATCTCCCCCACTTAAGGAATTTCGTCCCGAAATTAAGTAAAGGTACACAAATCTAAATAATACCTGAGTGGAATAACTCGGGGTATTCCTCCAACATAGCTTGCTCTCGCTCCCAAGAAAGCTCCTCACGTCCGCAATTATCCCATCGGACTTTAACCATACGGATATCCTTGTTGCGGAGTCGCTTGACTGCAACATCTTCAATACGTACTGGCTTGACCCTTGTGGTCAACTCATAATCAACTTGTACTTGATTATCCGCAATGATCTGCGAAGGCTCTTGCATCGCCTTACGCAACACCGATACGCAGAACACGTCATGCAGCCCACTCAATTTCGCCGACAGCTTCAATCTATACGCCTCCTCGCCAACACGCCCTAGGATTTCAAATGGTCCAAGGTATCTCGGACTCAACTTCTTCAAGCGTCGAACCCGCGATACACCCTTGCACGACTTGATTTTTAGATACACCATGTTGCCAACATTGAACTTCACGTTCCTATGCTTGGCGTTATAGTACTTTGACTGTCTATCCTGAGCAATCTTTAACCTTTCCTGAATTGTACGCACCATTGAAGTGGCGTCTTCCACCGCTTGACGTTTATACAACTTCGATTCGCCTGCCTCCAACCAAGACAACGACGTATGACACTTCCTCCCGTACAAGGCCTCGAAAGGCGTCATTCCAATACTTGCCTGAAAGCTGTTGTTGTACGCAAACTCCACCATGTACAGGTGATCCTCCCAATGCGTTCCAAAATCTAGGACGCACATGCAAAGCATGTCCTCCATAGTCCTGTTGACCCTCTCGGTCTGACCATACGTCTGTGGATGAAAGGCTCTGCTGAAACTCAGCTTAGTTCCCAACATACTATGCACAAACCTCCAATCCTTCGACGTAAAGCGTCCATCACGGTCACTAATAATACTGCGGGGCACATCAGGCAATCGTACAATATTCTCCACGTAGAGTTTGGCTAACTTTTCCACCGGATCTTCCTTCCTGTTCGGAATAAAGTGTGACACCTTTGTCAACCCATCTACGACCACCCAAATGGCGTCGTTTCCCTTCTGTGACTTCGACAAACCATGCACAAAATCCATAGATATGTCATCAAATTTCCATTCTGGGATAGGTAGGGGCTACAAGAAACCTCCGGGTTTCTGACATTTCGCCTTCACCAATGCACATGTACGTCACTTGGCCACATAAAGTGCAACATTCTTCTTCAAACCCAGCCACCAGAATAATTTCTTCATGTCTCTATACATCTTCATGCTTCCCGGGTAGATTGAGTACTTGGTAAGATGAGCCTCATACATCAACTCCTCCCGTAGATTATCCACACTAGGAACTCATAGGCGACCGTCCTTCTTTAGCAAACCATCTTCAACAACAAACTGGGAATTTGACCCATCCAAAGATTCGTCCAAGATCTGCTTCATGCTGTTATCCTGAACCAAAGCCCGTCGAACTCTATCCGCTAGGTCACACTGCACCTCTGTCCAAAACAGTTTCGCCTCGGCACTAGACTGCTTGTCGACGCAAGATATCTTCAAAGCCTCCAACTCATGGACCAATCTCTCATCATGTACCGATAACCAGTTGGCCTGCGCCGGAGTCCTGCGACTCAACGCATCCGCCACTGCATTACCCTTCCCAGGCACATAATGTATCTTGAAGGTGTAGTCCCCCAAGAACTCCATCCACCTCCGTTGCCTCATATTCAGATAGATCCTTTTGGTCCAACAGGTACTTCAAGCTCTTATGGTCGGTGTAAATATCGACCTACACACCGTACAGGTAGTGCCTCCAAAGATTTAGAGCAAATATCACGGCCGCTAACTCTAAGTCGTGGACCGGATAATTCCTCTCATGAACCTTCAGTTGTCGTGAACCATAGGCTATCACTCTCCCATGTTGTAGCAGAACACAGCCCAAATCACTGCCCGAAGCATCACTATAGATCTTGAACCCTTTGGTTCCACTTAGCGAACATAAAATAGGCATCGTGGTCAACCGCCTCTTCAACTCTTCAAAAGCCCGTTCGCACTCCGGAGACCACACAAACTTCTGATCCTTCTTAGTCAACGTCGTGGGTGGTAGCGCTATCCACGAGAAGTTCTCTACAAAGCGCTTGTAGTAGCCATCAAGCCCCAGAAAACTCCGGACCCCTGCCACTGTATTCAAAGCAGGTCACTCTTGTATCGCCACTATTTCGCCGGATCCATAACTATCCCCTCTCCACTAACAACATGACCAAGGAACGCTATCGAGGATAACCAGAATTCACACTTGGAGAACTTAGCATTCAACTGATTCCTCCTCAACGTCTCCAACACCATGTATAGATGATTGTAATGGTCCTCTTCACACTGCGAGTACACCAGGATTTCATCAATAAATACTATCACGAAACGATCCAGGTACTCTCTGAACGTCCTGTTCATCAGATCCATAAATACGGATGGCACATTAGTCAAACCAAACGGTATGACCGTGAACTCGTAATGCCCAAACCGCGTAATGAATGATGTCTTTGGGATGTCGCTCTCCCTTATCCTTAACTGGTAGTAACCGGACTTCAGATCTAACTTCGAATATACCATTGACCCAACCAACTGATAAAATAGATCGTCAATCCTGGGGATCGGATATTAGTTCTTCTCCGTAAGCTTGTTCAACTACCGATAGTCGATACAAAGCCGCAAGCTCCCATCTCTCTTCTTAACAAAGAGAACGGGTGCGCTCCAAGGCGACGAACTTGGACACACATAACCTTGCTCTAGCAACTCTTGCAGTTGCACCTTCAACTCTGCCATCTCTCTTGGCGCTATCCGATATGGATAGCGTGACACCGGTTTGGCACCCGGTACCGATCGATGGTAAAATCAATCTCCCGCTGAGGTGGGGCTCCTGGGAGATCATCTGGGAACACATCGGGATACTCGGACACAACTGGTATACTGTCAAGACTTGGCTTAGGCATCGAAGTCTGTACTAATGTGACAAACAGCTCTGCCCCAGACCGAGCTGCTTTGATCACCTGAAGGGCCGACATCAAGATCTTACCGACCCCTTTATGCCCGCGAAAGTCGTCTCCCAATCAGTGTTTTGACCCAACTTAACATCCTTACGATTGCAATCAATGCATGCACCCTGCTCCGAGAGACAATCCATACCGAATATTACGTCGAACTCCACTAACGGTAGAATCAACGCTCGCAAATCAATCCCCTGGTCTCCAATCCGAATCTTCATTACGCAGACCCTATCCGCGCGCATTGAGCACTACTAGTCAACAACACATCCATTATGTCTTTTGCCATCGGAAGATGTACTCCGACACACAATACAATTCCTTTGGGTAAACAGGGATGTGAAACACCCCCCCTAAACGAACGGTGCTCTCGCCAAATGAACGAAAGTCAGGACAAATCTCAGCACAACTAGTTCTAATCTAACATGCACAAGGATGACATGTATTTACAGTTAACTGCTATAACTTTAAACCGCACCTGTCACCACGACAACAAGCTTCCTGGCCTCCTACTGGCCCCGGGTATACACTTCAGACTTCCTATCGGACTTTGCACGTCCGCTCCAACACTCACGAGCAAAATGCCCCGTATTCCCGCAGTTATAACAAGCACCCGAGGTTCGGCCTGTAGTTTCCCTTGAAGCACCAAAAGGGGGGGCTGGACCCGAAGTCCTAGCCTTCTTATAGAACCTACGATATCCAGACTTTGAGGTAGCCGGCATTTTGAACTCTGTTTTCTTGGCACTAGAGTCCTCAACCGCTCCTGACGTAGATTCCTTAGTCTTCTGAGCACCATCTCGACAAGCTTGGAAAAAGTGTCCTTTCTTGCCACAAGTATGACAGTTGAAAGTAACCTTGCTAGTCGATGATCTACCCTTCTGCTTCAGCGTTCTGCAAGATGCACCCCTCATAGGACTTGGAGTGTTCGATACCCTACTCACTGGTATCTGGTGAAGTTTCCCCATATCTACTTCCAAAGATCTAGCCGACTCCACCAAGGCTCAGAATCCCAATAGTTTTGGTCCAAGCAGTAGGATTCACAGCTCACCACTCAGCCCATTATAGAATCTATCAACTATAGACTGTTCGTTCTCCAATTCAAAGCATGGGTAGCGGCCTATCAAAAGAAATGCCTGCAAATACTCATCAACCAAGTGCGTACCATGCACTAAGGACATGTTCAATTGCTGGCCTGCTGGCCTTCTTAAAGTCCTTTGATCCAACACACCACCCGACATTGAAGTCATCACAGGGACAAAGGGTTGCACATTGCTTCCCTGTTGTGCACTAGTTACAGCGAGCACCACTTCAACAATCCTTCTTATGGTTTCAAACGATGGAGGGGTCGCAAGCACGTCGCTGGGTGCACTATAATCCTCATAAACCAGACGTTCTGTCGGCTCTGCGCCACTCCCGGTCACCTATAATCGTACAAAATACCAATAAGTGACTAAACAAAATTGCAAAAAGCAACTATAGGAACACGCAGGTTCCTCAAAATAAGTGTATTTTTCATTCCTAAGTTGACATTCATGGGTTCTTTTTGATGTTATAACGATGACGCACACAAGTGCTCACCACCACTTAAAAGAATTCTCCCACGAATTCATTCAAGCCTGACCGTAACTAGAAGTCTGATACCAAATTGTAACACCCCCATCCGTCGCATGGCATATAACAGAAGGTCCAGCTGGAACCCGACACCATTTACCACAGACAGTCGAAAGGGTTACATAAGAATATTCAAACTATCCAATTAAGACTACACGTCCTACACAGAGCATTCTAGCGGAAGCTTTTAAAGTCGAAATAACCCAAATCTTAAATCCATATCCAAGAATGTCCACATCCACACAACAGGAATGAAACCCCAAATACACTAAAAAGGGTACATGGCCTTATAGCATTACAAATGTTCACTTAATAAAAACATGTCTTACATACCTCGGCTCGCAGGCCGGCCACACATGATAAAAATAAAAACAACTATTCGCTTTGGCCTTCTAGGGCCAGCACAGCAACTTGGGCTCCAGCCCGCTATTTGGTACTCGGCTCCGCAGCACTTGCAAGCACATTCCACCGCACGGTGGCAAACAAAGCAACAGTCAGCCAAAAGCCGACCAAATTATAACGACCCCGCCCCTAACTTGGGACGGTGGTACTCTTTCCCTGCATATCATTAGCCAAATAAAATAATAAAGCGCAACTATACTACGCCAGAAGTGTAGGCTCGCACGGCCAAACACCCTGTGCACTCAGGGCACATTAACGGTGAATCCTGACCAATCAGCGTCGTCACCACCACCCCCAAGATGGCAACAGCATGTGAGCATTTAGCCTTTCTGACCACCATCTAAGTCTCCCGACTATGCCAACAGCCAGTCCCCATCTTCGGGTCTCTCGCACCGAACCACATAGCCTAGGTCCAATTCCACTTGCCCGTTGCTCACGCCGCATATACAATTTAAGTCCTACGCGCGGGCCAAGCTTATCTCGGATCCCAAAATTTTCCAAACAATCACATAACCCAGTTATGATCAAGGCTGGTTCCCAGACCGCCAAGTTAGCAGAACACGTTTCCGCTCAATTTTCTGGGTGCGCCTTGAAGCTAACCTCCAAGGATCCCTGCTGCAATCTACCGCGTAGAAACCCGAAAAACCCAAAGCACGGAGTCTTCTCCGGCAAAACATATTAAATGCAACATCACTGATCCAGACAATACACGTCCGGGTAGGCTTCACACACAATGCCTTTGCCCGTACTTACGATTCCGGACTCTATATGCAACACAAGGGGTACTATTCACATCAACCCCAAGGAACACCACAAAATCACCGCACACTTGCGGGAGCGGGATTCCCTATGCAGAGAGAAAGAGCTTCACATGATCAAGTACAAAAAAGTGCACTTTTTTGTAACGACCCGGCCCTTTAGACCAAGGCCGCCCGGCCCACCAGTAGCTCATGGACCTTTAGACCACGGACCATGGTGGTACAGCCGGAATATACCAAGGCCTGCAGGCCGTACACCCCAACGCCTCTCTGGCCTGTTTCTCAGCAAACAGCGCGTTGTTGGCGCAGGGATTCGAACCCGCAACCCTTGATAAGAAACATTCAACAGTTCTCATCACCAACTGAGCTGCAGCTCAGTTGGTGATGAGAACTGTTGAAGGTTTCTTATCAAGGGTTGCGGGTTCGAATCCCTGCGCCAACAACGCACTGTTTGCTGAGAAACAGGCCAGAGAGGCGTTGGGGTGTACGGCCTGCAGGCCTTGGTATATTCCGGCTGTACCACCATGGTCCGTGGTCTAAAGGTCCATGGGCTACTGGTGGGCCGGGCGGCCTTGGTCTAAAGGGTCGGGTCGTTACACTGCGTTTTCCTATAATTGCTGTTTGCAATTTTATTTGGTCGCTTAACAGTGTTTTGTACCACTATAGGTGACAAGAAGTGGTGTTGGGCCGTCAAAACGTCGAGTTTCTGAGGCTAGCAGTGCACCTAATGAAGCTCCTGCAACACCTCTATCGGCTGAGACCATACGATTGGTGGCCGAAGAAGTGTTGGCCATGATTAATGCGCAGCCTGCAAGGCAAATGCAGCAGCTCGCTCCTGCGATGGAGCAGGTACCACTGCAAGCGCTTGAGCAGCAAAGAGTGGAGCAGGTGGTAGAGGAACCAGTGGTGCCAAGGAGGGTAACCGAGAGACAGCTCAAGCATGTCATGAGCTTTAATCCTAAGGTATTCTCGGGGTTGGGAACCCCATCTCAAGCTGAAGACTGGCCCTCCAGGGTGAAGAGAGTCATGACAGCAACGGAGTCGGAGGAGTGGCAAATGACCACCATTGCTACGTTCCTTTTGGACGGTGAAGCGAGAATGTGGTGGGAAGGATTGGAGCTGCATCTATTGAGAGGTAGGAAACTTGTTGATGTCTCGATGGAGGAGTGAAAGTCCACCTAGTGTCAACTATGTTCACCTATGGGGGGGGGGGGGAATAGGTGACGTGAAGCGTATTTACGGAATTTAAGACGGTACCTGCACAATAAAAACAAACAGCACAGCACACAGAATACACATGCAATTTATAGTGGTTCCCCGACTTGGGTACATCCACTTTCCCCCTTCGACCTATCTCCCAAAAAGGGACGACTCGGTCACTTCTCCAACAGGATTGAAATCCAATCCTTGCACTATCGGAAGGAACCCTTCCACACATAGGAGTCAACACTCCCACAAACCGGGTTGCACCCAACCCTTACAACACGGAACAATCGTTCCTTTACAACAAAAGTAAAATAGAATGTACACGAGATACAAACTTCGTTTGGAGACTACGGTGTTCCTCTTCGTTCGACGACGTGTTCGTGAAGTCAACGAAGAGTCTACAACCTTGGTCTCTCTTGGAAAGGATCTCCCCGGAACCGGCGGCGGCAAGACGAGCGGCGGCTTGCTTCGGGATCGGCGGCTATGATGATGAGCGGCTGCTGAACTTAGAGATCCAATCTTCGTAGCGAAGCTAGCTTAGTCTTCCAACGGTCACACGAGGATCGATCGTCTCGATCGATTCGGACGGGGAAGTTTTTCCCGATCAACAAATCGAGAGACAAGAGATCTCTGGATAGACACGTGAGACTCAAAGCTTGGCTAAGCTTCTGTCGCCGGAGATCGGGAAGAAACGCGATCAACAGCGGCGACCGACTAGCGCGAGCGGGGACGGCGGCGGCGGAGCAGTTTCGTGATTTTAGGGTTTGATCGTGCTCGGCTTCTTTTCTGTCTAAGTCTACTGTTCAAAATACCCGTATATATATACTGTAGATACTACTAATTTGACCGTTGTGGGACCCACAAGAAGAATCCCGAAATCCGGTTCAAAATAGTCCAGCGGCAGAATCCGGTCCAGCAGCTTCCAGAGAAATCGCTAAGTAAAAATCGGCGAGAATCGCAGGTGATTCTCGACGAATCGGTGAGAATCAGTTAGTGATTCTCGACGATTCGTCGAGAATCACTAGTGATTCTCGCCGAATCACTTGTTGATTCTCAACGAAAGTTACTTGGAATTCATGATCTGCTCAGCGATGGGTTCGGCAAGAATCACTAGTGATTCTCGCCGAATCTTACTTGGCACCGTTTTGAGGTAGCCGGAAAGAGTCGGCGAGAATCACTAATGATTCTCGACGATTCGGAGAGAATCACTTGGTGATTCTCGTCGAATTATACTTGGACGAAT
Source organism: Platanthera guangdongensis (assembly GCA_039583875.1). Classification (NCBI taxonomy): domain Eukaryota; kingdom Viridiplantae; phylum Streptophyta; class Magnoliopsida; order Asparagales; family Orchidaceae; genus Platanthera; species Platanthera guangdongensis. The sequence continues at coordinate 107,311,620 of CM077159.1, forward strand.
TTTCGTCTTTCCTCCCAAGAGCTGCTCCTTGACCCATCCTTGCTCCTTGTCTTCTCTTGCATAAACACTGCCCTGTACTTGAAAGTAAGTGCACTCTAATAGAGAGAGTACACGTAGGCCAACACACTGATCTGCTCAACGAGGGATTACGTCGTGCAGACCCGTGTATATTGACCTACTGCACCCTGACATTGGTGTGCACTTAGCGTGGAATAGCTGCAAGTACAACTTGAAAGATTTTATCAAATACATTGTCTATTGACCTTAGCTTGTCCAGGGGCTTCTTCAAATCAGGTACATTGTGGATACAATACCCAACAATCTCCCCCTATTTGAAGAAGCCTAAACCCTACAAGCTAAGGTGAATAGAGCATATGGGAATGAAAACCATAAACTTAAAATTGAGTTGAGTGAGTGATCCATTACCAATACCAATTTCTTGGGAGCAAGCTTGGAGCCACCTTAGCCTTAGCCGAGAGGGTAATCTCCCCCTTTTCGGCTTCTACAAATCGGGGTCGGTAGCATTTGACCCCTTGCTCCCCCTCAGTTCTTGCGTCTGTGCTCACACTTGAGTTCCTTGCTCCCCCTCAGATCGTGCACGAGCCTGGAGCTTCTGTAGTCTTCATTCCTCATAATTGAGCATCCCCAATTCAGTCTTGAAAAGAGTGAACTTGGCCTCGTCTAAGAGCTTTGTGAATATGTCAGCAATCTGCTTGTCCGTGGGGACATAACAGATAGAGATGTCCTTATTTTCCACGTGCTCCCGAATGAAGTGGTAGCGCACTTCAATATGCTTCGTTCTGCTGTGCGAGACCGGATTGTTGGCAATGGCAATTGCACTGGAGGAGTCGCAGTACATTGGTATGTCTTTGAACTGAAGGTCGTAGTCGGCTAACTGGTTTCGGATCCATAGGAGTTGTGCGCAACAGCTGCCTGCCGAGATGTACTCAGACTCTGTTGTGGAGGTTGCAACACAATTCTGTTTCTTGCTGTTCCAAGAGATAAGCCTTCTGCTGAGGAATTGACACGTCCCGGAGGTGCTTTTCCTGTCATCCCTACTTCCTGCAAAATCAGCATCTGAAAAACCTATTAGCTCGACATCATTGTTTCTCGGGTACCACAAGCCAAGATTGGGAGTACCTTTAAGGTATCTTAGAATTCGCTTTGCAGCGACATAGTGAGATTCCTTAGTGTTCACCTGATATCTGGCACAGACACATATGGAGAACATGATATCCGGTCTACTGGCAGTAAGATAGAGCAGGGATCCAATGATGCTTCTGTATTTGGTTTCATTGAAAGGTTTACCTTTCTCATCCTTATCCAGAGACATAGTGGATCCCATTGGAGTCCTCATAGAGGTTGCACTCTCCATACCGAATTTCTTAAGGAGTTCATTTGTGAACTTCGTCTGAAAGATGAAGATTCCATCCTCAGACTGTTTCACTTGAAGTCCTAAGAAATACTTGAGCTCTCCCATACTGCTCATTTCAAACTTTCCTTGCATAAGTTTAGAAAACTTTTTGCAAAGATTGTTGTCCGTTGAGCCGAATATTATGTCATCGACATAGATTTGCACCAGCAAAATCTTGCCTTTGACTTCCCTGAGAAACAATGTTTTATCTATTTTACCTCTAGAGAACTTGTTCTCAAGAAGAAAACTAGATAACGTCTCATACCAAGCTCGTGGAGCTTGTGTCAACCCATATAAGGCTTTGTTAAGGAAATAGACATGATTGGGAAAAGTAGGATCGACAAAACTTGGGGATTGAGCGACGTATACTTCCTCTTTCAGGTCTCCGTTCAGGAATGCTGATTTCACGTCCATTTGATAAACTGTGAATCCTTTGTGCGAAGCATATGCCAGGAACAATCTGATTGCCTCGAGCCTTGCGACTGGTGCGAAGGTCTGGTCGAAGTCAATCCCCTCCTCCTGTCTGTAACCTTGAGCCACCAGCCTTGTCTTGTTCTTTATGATGACACCATGTTCATCCAGCTTGTTTCTGAAGATCCACTTGGTGCCAATCACATTCTGCTTGTATGGTCTGGGAACTAGCGTCCAAACATTACAACGTTCAAATTGATGTAGTTCATCTTGCATGGCCAGAATCCATGCCGCATCCTTGTTCGCCTCGTCAAACTTCTTTGGCTCAACCTGTGACCGGAAGCTAAGATGCAATACTTCGTTAATAGTACCTCTTCGAGTTCTGACACCGACACGAGGATCTCCGATGATCTGATCTCTAGGATGATCCCTCACGTGCCGGAGCTCTAGAAGTCTGGCGTCTGGAGCTTCGACTACTTCTTGGGCTTCTCCTTCTTCTAGGAGATTTGTTCCATTTTGATCTTCAACATTTTCAGATGACGTGGAGGTGGAAACTTTGACGTACTTAGGAGTGTCATCTTTGGCAGTCTCGTCCATACTCAGCTGTTCAAGTCGTGCACCTGCATCTTCAAGAATACCACTGGAAGAATTGTTGTTAAGCAAACTTCCTTCATCAAATACAACATTTATTGATTCTTCTACCACTAGGGTTTTCTTATTGAAGACCCTATATGCCCGACTGTGGGAACTATATCCCATGAATATGCCTTCGAAGCATTTTTCACCAAATTTAGTACGCGGGTACTTCCCATTATTCAGTACATAGCATCTGCAACCAAAAATCCTCAAGTAGGACATGGTTGGTTTCCTGCCTTTCAGTAGCTCGTAAGGAGTCTTACGATGATGCTTGTTGATCAATGCTCGGTTTTGTACATGACAAGCTGTATTGACAGCCTCTGCCCAGAAGTATTCCAGGAGAGAAGCGTCTTTCAACATTGTCGTGCAGGCTTCAATGAGAGTTCTATTTCTCCTCTCCACAACTCCATTTTGCTGAGGAGTGCGCGGGGAGGAAAACTCATGAAAGATACCTTGTTCTTCACAAAATTCTGTCATAGCACCAGACTCGAATTCTGTTCCATGGTCACTTCTGATTTTGACCACTGAGCAGTTAAATTCGTTCTGAACCTGCTTGACAAAACTAGTGAAGATGTCAAACGTATCTGACTTTCGTTTCAAAAAGAACACTCATGTAAACCGAGAATGATCATCAACTATCACTAGCGTATAGGACTTGCCTCCCAAGCTATGAACTTACATTGGACCAAACAAGTCCATATGTAAAAGGTAAAGACATCGGGAAGAGTCTTTGTCTGCAATGCTCTTAAAGGTAGCCCGAGTCTGTTTGCCCATCTGGCATGCAGGACAGGGGCTATCTTTGATGCACTTGATACTGGGAGCATCCCTTACTAAGTTCTTAGAAAACAGCATACTAATTTTCTTGAAATTAATATGTGTCAATCTCTTGTGCCATTGTTCACAAAGAGATGCACTGCCTGTTACCACAAGGCATACGGGGGTAGATGAATCTAAACTGAGAAAATCTAAGCAGAAGATATTTCTGCTCCTAATGCCTGATAATACCGTCTCAGAAGAGGTACGTGAAATTATCAGACATTTATCCTTGCAGAACTTAACGTCATAACCTTTGTCACATAACTGACTTACACTGATCAGGTTATGGTTAACCCTTCAACATAAGCCACGTCGGTGATAGAGATTATACCGTTGGAAATCATACCGTAACCTCTGGTGACTCCTCGATCTGACCCTCCAAAGATGACTTTGGGTCCATGCTCGACTGGAGTGTAATCACACAGCAGGCTTCTTGTCCCAGTCATATGCCGGGAGCATCCACTGTCCAAATACCAGATCGGAGTTTTGGTGGCCTTTGGACATTCCTGCAAAACAAAATTAATTTGCCTTAGGAACCCAATCGAACTTGGGTCCTAGATTCCTGGTTAGCACACTCCCCCTCGGTTGGTTAACCCTACGAGTGGTCGGCCTCGCATTGCTAACATGGGAAGTCTCGTAATACCTTGGATTAAACCAACAATCCACGGCAAAGTGACCGACTTTGCCACAGCACCAACAGTCGAATCTGTTGTACCTCTTCCTAGGCTCCTGCCTTTCCCTGGGAACGGTGGGTACAGCTGGGGCCTTGGATCTGGAGGTGGACGCCTCATGGTGACAGTAGTCACATGACTTCGTCACCTTCTGTATAACAGGCTTGGCTTTTGGTGCCTGCTTTCCATTATGGTCGCTAGAGAACGGACCATAATTTCCCATGTGGATTTCCTCATAAGGTGCCTTGAAGGCACTCTCACCGAAGTTCCGGGGATAGGTCCAACCGTCATATCGGCTCTTTGGCTTTGCAACCGAGGCCCGGAAATGATGGCCAAATGTTGACTCAAAGTCATGTTGGTTGCAAGGAAAGCCAGGCTTTCTGAACGCAACAGGACTAAGCGGAGCCTTTCCCTTTTCATCAGCAGAGGCCTTCTTGGCGGCCTTATTCTTCCTCTGGTTCCTGTTTCTCCTGGAGGAGGAACCAGATACCCCTACATGCCCCAAGCCAGCTCCTTTGGCCTGAGCAGAGAAGGTATCAACAACTGGAAGAACTGTTTTTGGCATAGAGAAGCTCTTGACGATCTTCCTTTCTGCCGCAAGTTGTTCTTCCAACTTGTCGACTTCCTCCTGCTTAAGATCAAGGAGCTTCAGAGACTCTGAATGCTTTGAGGTCAGGTCAAGGTGCTCCTGTCGGAGAGAGATCAAACTGGTGACCTCTTCCCTTAGGGAAACACACTCACCCTTAAGGAATTTTACTTCCTTTTTCTCAGCCTTCAATCTCTTTTGGCACTCCTCGAAAGTGTTGAGCAGAAGCTCATACTTCTCGAGGAGCTCAGCTTCACGGGCCGAAAGGCTATCCTCAGGTTCATCATCCTGAGACTCAGGATCAGAGTCGGAGTCGGAGAGAGGGGTGTGAGCTTTTACCTTCCCAGTAAATGGGGGGCATTCTCCTTCTGAGTCAGAGCGACCCACCAGCCCGAAGTAGGCTTCCTCATCATCACTTGAGTCTGAGGAATTAGACTCACTCAGTGTCTTTGGCCTTTTGGCGATGTAGCTCCGCTCCTTCTTCTTATCTCTAGAGGATTTGTGCTCCTCTTCTTTCCCTTTTTCTATCTTGTCTTGATAGCAGTCGGCCACGACGTGTCTTAGCTTATTGCATCCAAAGCAAATAATGTCAGAGGAGCGATGTTTGTTCGGTCTAGATGCATACTTGTCAGAAGAATAATTTTTCTTCTGATGCCTGGAGGAGGAGCTGTCTCTCTTTCTTTGATTCCTCATCTTGAGGAACTTCTTGAACTCTCGAGTGATGAGGGAGAAATCCTCCTCCGACAGCTCTGAGTTGGAGGAGCATGGCTCGGAGTCCTCCTCCTCATCTTTTTTCCTGGCACGGTATGAAACCGCACCCTTGCCTTTTCTGGAGTGACTGGCTTTTAGAGCCACAGTCTTTTCTTTGGCTGCCGCCTTCTCTGCTTCTTCTTCTGCTTTTCTGGTGTTCAGCTGAAGCTCATTGATGACTAGTTTTAGTCATCGTTTTTGGGTTATTCTAGTAGCTTATTTTCCTAAGTTTTTGTTACAATTATGTGTTTTTTGTATGCTTGTTATGATCTTCTTTTTAATATAATGTTTATGTTATGTTTTGTGGCTATTTTATATTTTATGTTTAGCTTTATCTATAAATATTATTATATCTTGTATGTTATGTTTAATTTAATGTTTTATGTTTAATTTTATATTATATGTTTAACGTGTGTTTTATTTTGAATATAAATATTATGTGTTGTATGTTTTATTTATATTATGTATTTTGTTTTGTGTATTATATAATCATTAACTAATGTTTATTTTGTTTTAATGTAGGAGCAGCCCTTGAAGCTACCCGAGCCCCTATATGATGTAGCTAAAGCCCATGCATGCAGCCCACTTCAAGCATGCAGCCCGGCCCTCTCCTTGGTGCAGCCCGGCCACCCATCTACTTCAAAAATGCAGCCCACTTCAAGGATACATGCAGCCCCATGCAGCCCCTCCCTCAAGAGCAGCCCCTACATGCAATCCTAGCCCTACCCGAGCCCATGAAGCCCACACTAGCAGCCCACTTTTTGCCTACACATGGCCGGCCACCCCTCTTTCTCTCCCTCTTTTATTTCTTTTTCTTTCCTTTATTTAATCCACCTCATGCCCTCTCTCTCCCCTCCTCATTAATTTCCAAATGCATGAATCCCTCTACATGGCCGGCCACCTTTCATGTCATACATGCATGTTCTCTCTCTCTCTCCCTTCCATTTATTGCATGCATGCATTCATTTTTCCATGCTTGGCCGGCCCCTCTCTCCCCCCCCCCTCTTTATTCCTCATTCACCCCCTTTCTTCATCTCTCTCTCATGCTCATTTAATTTCATGCATTCCCCCTTATTTAGTTTATTTCTTTTTTTTATTTCCTTTAAATTTATATGCATGAATGTGCCTTCTCCCTCTTCCTTCATTTAATATCATGCATGAATTCCCTCCACCTCATTCATTGCCATGCATGCATTTCTCTCCTCACATGGCCGGCCACCCTTGATCTCCCCCTTCTTCTAGATGCTTCCCTCCTCTCCTATAAAAGGAACCCAAGACCCATACTTTAAAGAGTAGAGTTTTTTTTTGGAGTTAGATTGAGAGGTTGGATTGGAGCAAGAGAGCAATTGAGCAAGAGAGTTCTAGTATAAGTTTTTCTTCATTGTTGTTCTAGTTTTATTGTGTAATTTTCTTCTTAGTAAAATTTTGTCATCCTTTTAATATTTTTGTGTACCTCTTTTTAGTAATATCAATGAAATTCTCTTCTCTTTATTTTGTTGTTTCCTTTTGCAATATGCATAGCTAATTCCCTCTTAGCATTTGATCATGAGGATCCATGATTTGAAATGAGAATTATTTTTATTTCATAGTTTTATTTTTGCGTAATTCTACTCGGTCCTTCTTTGAATAATTATTGTGTCGACTCCGTATTTCCGGTATACGGTTGTAGGCTTATGATCTCATATTCAAGTAGCCGAGAGGCTCGTGGATGTGAAAGATCACTCAAAGAAGGAAGGAGTGGAACGCAACCCTAGAGATAGGACGACATAAATCCTCCGGATTGGAGTCAAATCCAATAGTGCGGATCATCTCGATAATGCAACTTTAGGCTTCTTTGGTTTGTAAAGAGATTTCGATCAAAGAGTCTATAAGTTAGGAGACCTAATGCTCTAGCGAGATTTTGTCTCATTTTCGGATCTGTCACGGCCGAGTTGGATTTGCAAATTTAAAACTATGCCCTTTTATTTTCTCGTTTCATTTCATGGTGAATCAATGATCGAATGCTAGCTTTTTTTATATAAGTTTTCGTCTCGCAATTTATCGTTCATTTTACTTTTAAAAAAAAATTCTCAAATCCCATTAGTTTTCCGGTAGGATAATAGTTAGAGCGTGAGTAGAAGTAATTGACAGCCCCGTGTTTAAATACGACCTTGGTACTACAATTCGACAGGTACGCTTGCCTGTTCGGGTTTTGGCCCACCACTCATAGGACATCAGCTTCCCAAACAGAATTTGTGGATCAGTTTCTGCTAGTCTGCCAAATTCTCTGATGGCGCAGATCTTTGTGTCCCATTCCTTAGTAAGGGACCTAAGGAATTTGTCATTGAGTTCACCATTAGTGAACACTCTTCCGTAGCCCTTGAGGGCGTTGACAATCTTTAGGAAGTTCTCGTAGGTGACTCCGATCTCTTCCTTAGGCCCTTGTCTGAAGGCCTCATATTTCTGGTTCAGGAGGGATCTCCGATCATCCCTCACTTCATCCGTGCCCTCCATTAGGATGATCAGGCACTGCCAGATCTCTTGTGCTATCCTGCAGTTGCTGAAGTTTTGCATCATTGAGTCATCAACTGCGCTGACCAGAATGTTTCGTGCCTTCTTGTCAAGTCCCACTAGCACCATCTCGTCCTTGTCCATTTCAGAAAGTGTCTTCGGCACCTTCTTGGTGGGATCAATGGTGGAGGCCTTAGTGGGGACATAAGGTCCCTCCTCTACGATCATGAAGAGTCGAGGATCAACTGCTTCTATGTAGAACCTGATCCTTTCCTTCCAGATAGGAAAGTTGAGCCTGGTGCACACTGGGATCTTGCCGGAGAACTTGAGCCCGTCCATAGTAGATGTTTGTCTTCTTCTTGACACTAGGGGCAGGATTCAACTCAAGGTGTTAACCTTTTTGATGAGTAACCTGGCTTTGTTACCACTTGAAAGTCCACCTAGTGTCAACTATGTTCACCTATGGGGGGGAATAGGTGACGTGAAGCGTATTTGCGGAATTTAAGACGGTACCTGCACAATAAAAACAAACAGCACAGCACACAGAATACACAGGCAATTTATAGTGGTTCCCCGACTTGGGTACATCCACTTTCCCCATTCGACCTATCTCCCAAAAAGGGACGACTCGGTCACTTCTCCAACAGGATTGAAATCCAATCCTTGCACTATCGGAAGGAACCCTTCCACACATAGGAGTCAACACTCCCACAAACCGGGTTGCACCCAACCCTTACAACACGGAACAATCGTTCCTTTACAACAAAAGTAAAATAGAATGTACACGAGATACAAACTTCGTTTGGAGACTACGGTGTTCCTCTTCGTTCGACGACGTGTTCGTGAAGTCAACGAAGAGTCTACAACCTTGGTCTCTCTTGGAAAGGATCTCCCCGGAACCGGCGGCGGCAAGACGAGCGGCGGCTTGCTTCGGGATCGGCGGCTATGATGATGAGCGGCTGCTGAACTTAGAGATCCAATCTTCGTAGCGAAGCTAGCTTGGTCTTCCAACGGTCACACGAGGATCAGTCATCTCGATCGATTCGGACGGGGAAGTTTTTCCCGATCAACAAATCGAGAGACAAGAGATCTATGGATAGACACGTGAGACTCAAATCTTGGCTAAGCTTCTATCGCCGGAGATCGGGAAGAAACGCGATCAACAGCGGCGACCGACTAGCGAGAGCGGCGACGGCGGCGGCGGAGCAGTTTCGCGATTTTAGGGTTTGATCGTGCTCGGCTTCTTTTCTGTCTAAGTCTACTGTTCAAAATACCCGTATATATATACTGTAGATACTAGTAATTTGACTGTTGTGGGACCCACAAGAAGAATCCCGAAATCCGGTTCAAAATAGTCCAGCGGTAGAATCCGGTCCAGCAGCTTCCAGAGAAATCGCTAAGTAAAAATCGGCGAGAATCGCAGGTGATTCTCGACGAATCGGCGAGAATCAGTTAGTGATTCTCGACGATTCGTCGAGAATCACTAGTGATTCTCGCCGAATCACTAGTGATTCTCGCCGAATCACTTGTTGATTCTCAACGAAAGTTACTTGGAATTCATGATCTGCTCAGCGATGGGTTCGGCGAGAATCACTAGTGATTCTCGCCGAAGCTTACTTGGCACCGTTTTGAGGTAGCCAGAAAGAGTCGGCGAGAATCACTTGGTGATTCTCGTCGAATTATACTTGGACGAATTTTCGTCTTTCCTCCCAAGAGCTGCTCCTTGACCCATCCTTGCTCATTATCTTCTCTTGCATAAACACTGCCCTGTACTTGAAAGTAAGTGCACTCCAATAGAGAGAGTACACGTAGGCCAACACACTGATCTGCTCAACGAGGGATTACGTCGTGCAGACCCGTGTATATTGACCTACTGCACCCTGACATTGGTGTGCACTTAGCGTGGAATAGCTGCAAGTACAACTTGAAAGATTTTATCAAATACATTGTGAAAGTGCAACTAGATCTGATATACTCTAGAGGGGGGTGAATAGAGTATATAGTGCTTTAAAAACTTTTACAAACTTTTACAACAATTATTGTAATATGTGTGAGCAGGGAAGCAGAAATAAATCTAATCACAGTACTAAGCTATGCAAAAACTAAGCACAGAAAAATCAAGGCCAGAAACAAAAATGAAAGCAAGCAGAACCAGAAGACACAAGGAAATATAGTGGTTCCCCAAACTTGGGTACATCCACTCTTCTACCACCCTAGGTAGGAATCCACTGCAGGATGAGTTGATCAGGTGTCCTGGGCACCAATGAGCTTTTGATAAGGTGCTCAAAAACCAAAGCAGATTTTTTGATCAGGTGTCTTGCCACCAATGAGCTTTTGACAAGGTGCTCAAAAACCAGGTTCAAACTTTTGAAGGGAGTTTGAAAAACCCTTTACAGAGTGGGGGTGAGAGAGTGATGGCAGTCTTCTCTTTCTCAAACAATTGAGAAGACTATGTGGATTGTTGTCAAAGCTCCCCCTGAATCCTTGAAATCTTCAGGAAGAAAAGCTTTGCCGAGGGTGATAGGCCTTCAAATATTGAACTCCAGCAATGGATGAATTCAACAAAAGGGACTGAAATGTTGAGTGTCTGGAGTCTGGAATATGTTGGCCTTGAACACTTTGAAAACTAAAAGAGATCTGAAGATTTTAAAACTTGATCTCCTTGGATGAGTGTTCTTCAGAATTCTTTTAGACAGAAGATTTTTGAGGTTGTCTTTGTAATCTGTATTGTGTGTGCTCTGTTGTGAGAGATTCAAAAATCCTGTCTTTTATTCTCTGGTACAGAATATAATATTATTCTCTGTCAAGGATAGCCGTTGGTCTGCATTGATTGCATCCTTAATTGCATAATCTCTTCTAGAGGAAAGTCCACAGAAACATTCCTTGAAAAATCCCTTAAAACTTGGTCCAGAATTAAAGGAAAACGGCTAGCAAATCTCTGAAATAATTGCAGAATAACTCCTAACTGATTTGAATTTGAATTCTGGAAGTTATCTAAAATCGTCTAACTGAGCTCTGCTATCGTCGAGCTGAGCTCAGCGATCTGAAAACACACAGCAGCAAGATAATCGTCGATCTGAGCTCAAAGATCGTCGAACTGAGCTCAGAGATAAAGATCTAATGCAGAGTCAAAATCGTCGACCTGAGCTCACCGATCGTCGAATGGAGTTCAACTATATTATGAAGTTGAGCTCAGCGATCGTCGAATGGAGTCCGACGATCTGTCGAACTTGAGCTAGACGATCGTCGATCGGAGTTCGACGAATCGTCGTGCTGAGCTCGATGATCAGACTTAGTCTCCAGACAGAAGAACTTGGTCTTCAGGGCAGCTTCCAAACCTAGACTTCTAACCCTTAGACTCAATTCTAATTGACCTTTTAAGCTATACAGGAGGTCAAGCAAAGGTTCCTAGAGACATAGTGATCCTGACCGAAATTAGTAATAGGGTGTTCCAACAATCTCCCCCTATTTGGATTAGGATTACTATTTACAGACTTTGAAAAAATTTAAATAACAACATACAAGTATTAAGCAGAAAAACAACAGCTAGACAAGTAGAAACACAGAGATATATATATATCATCCAGATAACAATCAGAATTCACAGAAACTGTCACCTTACAATGTCACTTCTTCTCTTTGCCTTTAACCATTTTAATTTCTCTGTTAGGGTTTAGGGCTTCTTTGTTGGACCTGGTGTCATCTGCTGCACCCAAATAAGTTTGCTTTGTAGGCCTGGGAACCACAGCTGCAGGATGTAATTCCATATATCTGTCAGCATCAAAGAATTTACTGGAAGCATATCTGTCTAGTTCTTTTTGTCTCTGCTCAGACATTGTAGAAATGTTGGAAGCATCTAGTCCTTGTTCTCTGGCCTTCTTAATCTGATCTAGTGCAGCCAATTCCTTTAACCTGGCAGTCCAAGCAGCTGGGTTATTTTCAGGGTCCTCATAAGGTACAGGTGGCTCATACCTGTTGGAAGGATTGTCTTGAGGAGGCCTGGCAGACACAGTCTCTTTTAGCTTGTAGGGGAAAGGACCTGATGATGTATCAGATGAAACATGTCCTCCCCTAAAATATGGGTGCTGCCTGGAATACCCTTTGGAATATACTTGTATATCTCTCTGATTACCCCTATATCCTCCTCTCCTAGAATATGAACCCCTGGATTGGCTTTCCCTTTGATAGGATCTGGCATGAGGTTGATAGGGAGCCTGGCTTCTAGCTGGGGGTTGACTTGCAGAGCTTCCACCTGCACCTGCATCAGGAGGAGGTGGTGGAGGAGGATGAGGGTGCTGGAATTGGGAAGAGCCCTTCTCATATTTTCTCTTTTTCTTCATGGCTTTCAGCTGGTTCTTGGAATACTGCATCCAGTGTTCAGAGATTGGGCAACTATGAAGGATATAATAAGGAATATCATTATTATCCTTAACTTTAGCAGGAGGAACCCTTTTCATTGCCTTGCTCCTTGCCTTCCTTTTCCTGGCAATGGTAGCAGATGAGTCATCAGAGTCTGTTTTAAACTCATCAGATTCAGAACTCTAATCATCATATAAAACATCTATTTTCTTCATAAGATCTTTCTTTAGCTGAACAGCAGCAAATGAGGCAGAAGTTGAGATAGCAGCAGCAGTAGGGGCAGCAGCAGATGGAGGAGGTGAGGCAGAAACAACAGCAGCAGCAGGAGAGGTGACAGCAGCAGCAACTATCTCACTAACATCAGCAGAAACTTCACTAACAGCAGTAGAAACAGCAGAAACAACATCAAAAACTACAGCAGGCTCAAAATCAGTGGCCTCTGACATCATAAGATCCTTGGATATTGGTGCGTCAGAAACAGTTGGAATTGCAGCAGCAGTAAGAATATATTCAGCAGCAGCAGCAACATTCTCAGAAGCAAAGACAGTCCTTTCTTCAGAAGCAGCAGCAGCAGCAACATCTTCAGTAGCAGCAATTACTGAATGTACAAAAGTGCTGAGGATGCTAGGGTCATAGCAAGACAATGGCACAAGTGCCTTGGATAAGTATTCTGGGGGCTGGACAGCATGGACCTCTGGTAGATAGCTAAAATAGGCAGAATCAAAAGCAGAAAGCAAAGACCTTAGGTCTATTGCAAGAACTGCAGTAGGAGGCTCAGCAGCAACAGCAATAAGAGGAGCAGCAGAAGAAGCAGAAACAGCAGCAGCAACAGCAAGAAGGCTTTCTTCATGTTGCATCTCCCCCTGCCTAGATGCAGAGACATCTGGATCAAGGCACACTGCTGTGGGTTCTGCCTGAGGGAAGAGGGAGGAGAGTGAAAGGGCAACTAGATCTGATATACTCTAGAGGGGGGGGGGTGAATAGAGTATATGGTGTTTTAAAAACTTTTGAAAAACTTTTACAATAATTGTTGTAATATGTGTGAGCAGGGAAGCAAATATAAATCTAATCACAGAACTAAGCTATGCAAAAAACTAAGCACAGAAAAAATCTAGGCCAGAAACAAAAAGTAAACAAGCAGAACCAGAGGACACAAGGAAATATAGTGGTTCCCCAAACTTGGGTACATCCACTCTTCTACCACCCTAGGTAGGAATCCACTGCAGGATGAGTTGATCAGGTGTCCTGGGCACCAATGAGCTTTTGATAAGGTGCTCAAAAACCAAAGCAGATTTTTTAATCAGGTGTCTTGCCACCAATGAGCTTTTGACAAGGTGCTCAAAAACAAGATTCAAACTTTTGAAGGGAGTTTGAGAAACCCTTTACAGAGTGGGGGTGAGAGAGTGATGGCAGTCTTCTCTTTCTCAATCAACTGAGAAGACTAAGTGGATTGATGTCAAAGCTCCCCCTGAGTCCTTGAGATCATCAGGAAGAAGAGCTTTGCTGAGGGTGATAGGCCTTCAAAGATAGATCTCCAGCAATAGATGATTTCAGCAAGCTAAAATGTTGAGTGTCTGGAGTCTTGAATTGATGTTGGCCTGGAACAATTTGAGAGCTGAAGAGATCTGAAGATTTTTGAAAGCTTGATCTCTTTGATGAGTGTTCTTCATAATTCTTTTTGACAGAAGTTTTTGAGAGAGTCTCTATGTTCTGAGTTGTGTGTCCTCTTTTTTTTTCATCTCAGTCTTGATTCAAAAACATGCTATCTTTTATTCTCTGTTCCAGAATAGAATATCACTCTGTCAAAGATAGCCATTGGTCAGCATTGATTGCATCCTTAATTGCAAAAACTCTTCTGGAGGAAAGTCCACAGAATTATTCCTTGAAAAATCCCTTGAAACTTGATCCAGAAATAAATGAAAATGGCTAGCAAATCTCTGAATTAATTGCATAATAACTCCTGTCTGATTTGAATTTGAATTCTGGAAGTTATCCAAAATCGTCGAACCGAGCTCTGCTATCGTCGAGCTGAGCTCAGCGAACTGGAAAACTTAAGCAGCAAAATAATCGTCGATCTGAGCTCAAAGATCGTCGAACTGAGCTCAGAGATAAGGATCCAAAGCAGAGTCAAAATCATCGAACTGAGCTCACCGATCGTCGAATGGAGTTCGACGATATTATGAAGTTGAGCTCAGCGATCGTCGAATGGAGTTCGACGATCTGTCGAAGTTGAGTTAGACGATCGTCGACCGGAGTTCGACGAATCGTCGTGCTGAGCTCGACGATCAGACTTAGTCTCCAGACAGAAAAACTTGGTCTTCAGGGCAGCTTCCAATCCTAGACTTCTAACCCTTAGACTCAATTCTAATTGACCTATAAAGCTATACAGAAGGTCAAACAAAGGTTCCTAGAGACATAGTGATCCTGACCCAAATTAGTAATAGGGTGTTCCAACAATCTCCCCCTATTTGGGTTAGGATTACTATTTATAGACTTTGGAAATTCAAATAACAACATACAATCAAAAAAGCATAAAAACAACAGCAGCTAGACATAGCAGAAACATCACAGATATATATATATATGGCATCCAGATAGCAGTCAGAAAATCCAAAGATTGTCACCTTACAGAGTTACTTCTTCTCTTTGCCTTTAACCATTTTGATTTCTCTGTTTGGATTTAAGGCTTCCTTGTTGGACCTGGTGTCATCAGCTGCACCCAAGTATGTTTGCTTTGAAGTCCTGGGAACCACAGCAGCAGGATGCAACTCCATATATCTGTCTGCATCAAAGAATTTGCTGGAGGCATATCTTTCTAGCTCTTTTTGTCTTTGCTCTGACATAGTAGAAATATTGGAAGTGTCTAGCCCTTGTTCTTTGGCCTTCTTTATCTGATCTAATGCAGCCAACTCCTTCATCCTAGCAGTCCAAGCAACAGGATTCTTCTCAGGGTCCTCAAATGGTACAGGTGGCTCATACCTGTTGGAAGAATTATCTTGAGGAGGCCTAGCAGACACTGTCTCTCTTAGCTTGTAGGGGAATGGACCAGAAGTAGTATCAGATGAAACATGTCCTCCCCTGGAGTATGGGTGCTGCCTGGAATGCCCTTTAGAATAAACCTGAATATCTCTTTGACTACCCCTGTATCCTCCTCTCCTGGAATAAGAACCCCTAGGCTGGCTTTCCCTTTGGTATGATCTGGCATGGGGTTGGTAGGGAGCCTGGCTTCTAGATGGGGCTTGACTTGCAGAGCTGCCACCTGCACCTGCATCAGGAGGAGGTGGTGGAGGAGGATGAGGGTGCTGGAACTGGGAGGAGCCCTTCTCATACTTTCTCTTCTTTTTCATTGCTTTCAGCTGATTTTTGGAATACTGCATCCAATGTTCAGTAATTTGGCAGTTATGCAGAATATAATAGGGAATATCATTATCATCCTTTACTTTTGCAGGAGGAACCCTTTTCATAGCTTTGCTTCTAGCCTTCCTTTTCCTTGCAATAGTGGCAGCTGAATCATCAGAGTCTGTTTTGTATTCATCAGACTCAGAACTCTGGTCATCATATACAACATCTATTTTCTTCATCAATTCTTTCTTCAACTGAGCAGCAGCAGATGAGGCAGAAGCAGAAGGAGCAGCATTAGGGACAGCAGCAGAGACAACAACAAAAACAACAGCAGATTCAGCAGTAGATACAGCAACAGATTCAGCAGCAGATACAGAAGGAGAAGCAGAAACAACAACAGTAACTTCAAGAGTGATGGCAGCAGCAACTTCAGTAACATCAACAAAATCTTCAGCAGGCTCAAAATCAGTGGCCTCTGTCATCAGAGAATCCTTGGATATCTGCTCATCAGAGGCAGTTGGAATTTCAGCAGCAGCAAAAACAGTCCTTTCTTCAACAGCAGCAGCAGCAACAGTTACTGAGAGTACAAAGGAGGATATAATGCTGGGGTCACAGCCAGAGAAAGGCACCAGTGCCTTGGACAAATCTTCTGGGGGCTGGACAGCATTAGGCTCTGGGAGATAACTGAAGTATGCAGTATCAAAGGCAGAAAGCAAAGACCTTAGGTCTATTGCCAAGACTGCAGTAGGAGTCACAGCAGCAGGAGCAGCAGATACAAAAACAATAGCAGCAGCAGCAGTATCATCAATAGCAGGAGCAGAAGCAGCAGCAACAGTAGCATGAAGGCTTGCTTCATATGGCATCTCCCCCTGCCTGGATGCAGATACATCTGTATTAAGGCACACTGCTGGAGGTGCTGCCTGAGGAAGGAGGGAGGAAAGCCTGGCAGAGAGAGCTGCCACTGACTATTGTAGAGGAGCTAAGGAGGCCTCCATGAGAAGAGAGAGCCTGGGGGCAAGTAGCTCATACAACTTGTCAGCTAAGGCTGGGAGATCTATATGCTCAATAGCAGGAGCAGAGGTAGATGGAATAGGGATGGCTGAGGATGCTGGAAGTGGAGGGCTGGAGAGTGGAGGGATAGATGGCTGAGGTGTGGGGATGGTGGAGATGGAGGACAAGGGGATGGATATGGAGGGGGTGAAAGTTGGTTGGTCAATGATGTGGTGGAGGAGAGCTTGGAATGAGGTTGAGGAGGAGGGTAATTCTGGAGGAGATGAGGGGGAATCATCCATGTAGGAGTCATCCAGAAGGGTGAAAGATGGTATGGATTGTGAAGAAGTGACATCTGGTGGAGGGTATGAAAACAATGGGTGGAAGTGGTCTGCTGGTTGAGGTAGAATTGGGTCTGGAGATGGGATAGATGTTGGAGATGGGCTGGAGATGGTAATTGTTGATGGAGCTGGAATGGTGGATTGAAGAGGTAGGGTTGGACTTGGAGGAGGAGGAGAGGCAGCAACAGCAGCAGCCAGGTCTTCTGCAGGAGCAGAGACCTGTGGGAGAGTGACTCTGTGAGTCCTGGTGCCTGAAGGAGCATTTGAGGAGGGCCTGCTGGGCTTGCTTATCTGCCTGTCCCACTTGCCAAAGAGGGCACAGGTAAGTCTCTTGGAGGCATTTATGTGCACTCCAGAGGAGACCAGCAAGGTAGGGCACTTGTTCTGCAGGAAGACTCCAATAATCCTTCCAAAATTTACAAAGCTTTTATTTATTTTCTTCTTTATTAGGTCAAAGAAGACCTCTCCCCAGTTCAAACTTTTCTTATCTACCAGAGCTCCCATGAGGCAGAGCTGATGTCTGGAGATAGTGTCATGTGCAGAGTGCTTTGCCAACAGCACTTTTCCTACAACATCTGCTAGGAACCTGTATTCAACAGACAGGTTCCTTTTAAATAACTTGCTAGGGTTTCCCTCTGGATGACCCATCTTAAAGATATGGTACCTAAACACCTAGAGGGGGGGGTGAATAGGTGACCTAAACCTTTTTGAAACTTAGTTGGCAGCAAGACAGTTATCTCATAGATTTATACAACTAACAGCAACAACAGAATATAAACAGTTACTCCACAGCACATCACAGCACAGCAGACACACACATTTATAGTGGTTCCCCAATCTTTGGGTACATCCACTTTTCCCCTTCGCCTATCTAGCAGTGTACTAGATTCGGCCAACCTTCTCCACTAACTCAGAACCCAACAAGGTTCCTACACCTCAGGCCCAAAGCCTTACACTCAGCCACAAAGGCCTACACTCAGCCACCCAGGCCTACACTCAGCCAATTAAGGCCTACACTCAGAGTTCTTCAACTCCTACACTCAGGCAACCAAGCCCTACCCTCAGCCTTTATAATATAGGCTTACAATTCTCTCAGATCCAATGGATCCTACAAGTTAAAATTGAAATACAATAATTAACTCTACAACTCAGAAAATAAGAGAGGAGTTGAGAGTTTCTTGAAGAGTTCTTGGAAGAACTCAGCTAGATCCAAACTGACTTAGCTTCCTTCAAAGCTTCTTGAGTTAGAACTGAATTAGTCTGAATCCTCTGCAGTTGATCCTTGACCTCTGCTTCTTGAGATCCAGAAGATTCTGAATCCTTCTTCTCAGCCTTAGTTCCAAAGACTGAATTCTTGATTGGAGCTCTCTCTCTCCAACTTCTTAGATCTGCTGTTGGACAGCAAGATCTTCTTGTGTTGATTCTCAGTATACCACTTTAATGATTACTTCAACAATAATCTGAACTCTGTTAACAATTTGATCAACAACCTTCACAACCACTTTTTCTGTAAACAGTCTGTGCCTATTTATAGGCATTCTTCATGGTAACCGGCTGGTCCGGTTCATAACTGACTTCTGACATCTCTGACAGTTGCTGTAGACCGGCTTGATCGGCAGCTGTCATGTCAACCAGTCACTTCTTGAAATTCTCTAACTGTCAGATAGTGTCGAGACTTTCTGTTCTTAAGTGTCGACACTTATAGACCAAGTGTCGACACATGTTGTGTAAGTGTCGACACAAGTCTACAAGGTGTCGACACAACTCCTTGTATGTCTCGACACAGATTCTTCTTCAAGTGTCGACACTTGGTCTATAAGTGTCGACACAAGTACTTGATCTTCTGTAACTTGTTGAATTCTTCTAAGTGTCGACACATCTCCTTTGTGTCGACACATCTTCATGTGTTGAAACTGTCAAGTGTCGACACTGCTTCTTGGTGTCGACACAAGTCTTCAATTTTGTTTCTTCAGCTGAGTGTCGACACATTCCCTTAGTGTCGACACTTGTACTTAGAATATTTTATAAACTTTTCTGTTCTTTGCTAAGTGTCGACACAGCTCCTTGTGTCGACACTTTCTTCAAGTGTAGAGTCTTCAACTAAGTGTCGACACATTGTGCTGGGTGTCGACACTTTCTTCAAGTGTTGACTCCTTTGTGTGTGTGTCGACACATTGTGCTGAGTGTCGACACATTCTTCATATGTTGACTCTGCTGTTTGAGTGTCGACACATTGTGTTGAGTGTCGACACTTGTCCTTAGTCTCTGCAGAATTTTGCTGAGTGTCGACACAACTCCAAGTGTCGACACTTTCTGGTGTAGACACAGCTCTTCTGGGTGTCGACACTTCTGCTAAGTGTCGACACAGCTTTTCTGCATACTTCTTCACTGAGTGTCGACACAGCTCCAAGTGTCGACACTTTCTGTCTGGTGTCGACTCTTCTTCCCAGATGTCGACACAATTACTCCAAGTGTCGACACTGCTTGTCTGGATGTCGACACAAGCTTTCTCAAGTGTCGACACTTTCCCTCTGGGTGTCGACACATGGACTTAGAAACTTTTAGCTTCAGTCCAGTGAATACCTAACCTGCACAAGTAACTCAAACAAACATCAAATACATTATGATGTATATCATTGAGTTAGGTGAGGCTTCTTCAAATCAGGTACATTTGACCAATGTACCCAACAATCTCCCCCTATTTGGAGAAGTCATAACCCTTAGTTAATGATATACACCACTCATAATTAAAAATTAGAGAATGATGTAAAGCAAGTATATGTCAACAGGGTAAACTTAAACATGTAATAAAGCACACATGTATACTCATTCAGCATTACATAACAAACAAGAATTAGACACATTCTACTGAACAATCATGAAATATATTTATCAAAAACTGTTCAAATATTGTGTTTAATACATTGTCAATGATTTACAAAAATGTTTAGATGTAACAGATTACAACATTCTTCAGTCTAATCTTAGTCTAATTCTGATCAGGTTCTTTTATAACTATGCCTTTCCCAGCTTGTACTTTGGCCTTTACAGCAGCAGCAGCAGGCTCAGTATCAGCAGTCTTCTTGCCTTTGGAGTCCTTCTTCTTTTGTTCTTCAGCCTTGATTTTCTGCCTCTCAAAGTAATGATAGGGCTTAGGAAAGTACTTGCTAGGCTCCACAGCTGTAGGAGGTAGCTTTCCTAACTTAGCCTTCCTTCTATACTGGACAATGGCTTCCTGCCTAATCTCATGCTTTCTCCATTTTGCTTCTGAGAACCATTTGTTCCTCTCATGTGCATTGTCCTTGGCTGCTTTCCAGGCTGTGAGAATGATGTTCCTAGAAGTAGGGCTCCACTGTTCAAAATTAGGTTTTTGCTCAGCTAGTTCCCTGAACTTCTTCTTTGACAGCCTTGTCTCTTCTTCTTTGTCCATAGCCTCCTGCATAGCTGCTGTAACTGGTTGAATAACCTTTTGCAGAACAACATTAGGCTTTCCAGTAGTTGGACTATACATTGTGCTTACTTCTGCATGAACCATATCAAAATCTGGAGGTGGATAGATCACCTGAGCTACTTCCTGTTGCTCACCTCCAAGATATGCACTTTGAATACCTGATTCAGCAACATTATCATCATCACACAGGGGAGGATAGCCCAGTGTAGCTCTGATGGAGTTAGAGATCCATTTGACTAACACCCTCTCCCCCTTTATGACTTCTTGTTCAACATGATCTCTTACATCATCTTTCTGGAACCTGATTTGGCTGTCCAAGTACCTGATGCCATCCTTAAAATAAGGTTTAAGCTTTGTAAGCTGTTCAGAAATGACCTTCTGTGAATCCTTAATTGCAGTCTTGACAGCAGCAATTTCATCTTGGAATGCTTTATCAAATTCAGCCTTTGCAGCAGCAGATGATGTGGAAGGTTCAGCAGTCTTAGTCTTTAGTTCAGTGACTATAGCATTGTGAGATGCAGTCAAATTATCATTCATTCTTAATTGATTTTCCAGCACATAGCCTTGTTTCAATGCTATATCATCTACCTTTTCTTTTAGCTGTTCTTGATGTTTAGCCAGGTACACCACTGCATTTCCACCCTTGTGGAAGCATTCATTCATTTCCTTCTTATTCAGGTTCATCTCAAATCTTATTGACTTGATGTCTTGAGCTAAGTCAAATTGTAAAGACTTGTGGCCTTCATCAATATACTTCTCTATGGCCCTCCTGTGCTCATCCAGCTTAACTTGCATTGCTACCATTAAGCCACTGTAATCAGTTGATGGAGCTTGTTGGACTAGGGAGTGTTGAGCAACAGTTTGTAGAGCCTTCTTGTAGCTCTGACTCCTTCTTTTGAATACAAAGAATTGCTTCTTCTTGGCTTGTTCAGTCTCATCTTCCTCAGACTCTGAAGTACTGGCTATATTCACCCTATCCTTAGGGCTTGATGGTTTGTCAGCTTGCACATCAAGTGCTTTCTCACTTTCCTGCCTTATAGGCTCTTCCTGAACTTGCAGTGTCTCCCCCTCAGCAGCAGCACCTTTCTCTTCAGCAGCAGCATGCTTGTCCATGTCAAATTCCTCTTGATCTAGATTAAGAAATAGATCTTCCATTGTGTATTCAGGAGGTGACTGTGCAGGAGATGTACTTGGTTCTTCAACTACTTTATCAGGAACAACATCTGGTTCTTGATTTACTTGCTGAGTTTGCTGATGGACATCAGACAAATCAGAATCTATTACAGAAAAATCTAAAGTATTGAGGTCAGAAAGTACCTCTTGGATAATGAGTGTAGCTTGCTCACTCTCCAGTGTAGAGGGTTGTTCTACAGCTGGAGGCTCCCCCTGGCTTGAATCCTTTTGCATGGGGCTAGCTGTAGGTATCTCCCCCTGGATTTCAGCTGTCTCTTGAGGAGCAGGAGACTTCTCTGCAGCCACTTCCTCATGACTATCAGGAGTGAAAACAACTAGTTCTTCACTACCTGAACTGCTGGAGGACTCCTGTGTCACAGGAGCTATCTTTCTCTTCTTCTTTGGAGGGGAATCTTTCTTAGAAACTTGCTTTTCTGGAGTAGGAACTTCCTTAGACAACACTCTTTCCCATCTTGAAAATATCCTCATATCCATCCTTCTCATGTGATTGATTTTAGTACCAGCAGCATTGCTCATTACCTCTGGTATTATACCAGCCAGGTAGAGACTTAGTATTCTGCCCAGATTGGGCTTCTTCAGACTCTCCTTAACTTTCTCATAGACAACCATTGACCAGTCTGTTTTGAGGTTGAAGATGATTCTGGTCATAACACTGAACATGGAGGCTGACACCCTGTCATGCCCTCCAGTCTTACTGAGTATTACTTTACCCACAATTTCTGACAGGAATTTTCCTTGGGTATTCATTCCTCTCCTGTTGAATACAGATCCTATCTTTAGCTTAGGATCTAGGCCACACCAGGTAAGTGCTTCCCTGGTCTTAGATGTAGTCACTTCCTCTTCTTCTTGAATTTTAGGTAGCTGAAGTACCTTTCTCAGAGATTTGGGTGAAATCTTGACCCTGGTGCCATGCACTCTTGATTTGATTTTGTAACCTGAGTCATCTACAGAAGCTCCAGCAAGGAATTCGAGTACTTCCTTCTTCCATATTTTAGTTGATTCTGAAACCAGGTACTCCAATCCAGAATCGGTGACTAGGGTTATCACCGATTTGATTTCTTGATCGCCATCGTCGAATGCGCCACGAACGAGCTCATAGCCTTCGTTAACATTCTCCTCGAGCTTGGGAGCCATTAGGGTTTAGAGATTTAGTCTTGAGAAAAGAGAAATGTCGACACAGCAGTTTTGGTCTCGAAACTCTGAAAGCGTGTCGACAAACAAAGACAGAATCCTATTTATACCTTTCTGGTTTGAAGACGAACATGCGGGATGGATTACTAAAGATGTGTCGACACTGGCAATAAGTGTCGACACTGACTTATAATGTCTCGACACTCATGTGTTGACACAAGTTTAGTCAACAGATTTTATGTGTCGACACTTGGTTATGTGTCGACACCACACTACTCGACATGTAGTCGAGACGTTACTTAGAAAATTCTGAGTAAAACTTAAGTGTCGACACCTTATTGGATGTGTCGACACCAACTCGACATGTGTCGACACTAACATTCTGAAGTGTCGACACCAACTTCCTAGATGTGTCGACACCATTTTCCTGAAGTGTCGACACTTACTATTCTGTGTCGACATAGACTTGTCTATGTGTCGACACCTTTTTTACTTAGCCAATTTTTAGTTCTGTAAACTTAGTCTAAGTTTATCATACCTAGTTCAATTTTGAACCTATTGAACTTAGCTTCTTCTAAGGGCTTAGTAAACATATCAGCTATCTGATTATCAGTTTTAACATATTCAAGTGCAATATCATTTCTTTCTACATGCTCCCTAAGAAAGTGATATTTAATCTCAATATGTTTAGTTCTACTATGTGATACAGGATTATTAGCTATTGAAATAGCACTTGTAGAATCACAGAAAAGTGGAGTTCTACTTACCTGAAATCCATAGTCTTCTAGCTGATGTTGAATTCACAGAAGTTGAGCAAAACAACTTCCTACAGCTACATATTCTGACTCAGATGTGGAGATAGCCACACTAGTCTGCTTTTTGCTGCTCCATGAAATGAGTCTTCCACCTAGGAATTGACAGGATCCAGTGGTGCTCTTTCTATCTTCTTTGCATCCTGCAAAGTCTGCATCTGAATAGCCTGTTAGATCAAAATCTTCATTCCTAGGGTACCAGAGGCCTAGATAAGGTGTGCCCTTTAGATATCTCAAGATTCTCTTGACTGCAGTCAAGTGAGACTCTTTAGGGCAGGCTTGATACCTGGCACAAACACATGTAGCATACATAATGTCAGGCCTACTTGCAGTCAAGTATAGTAGGGAGCCAACTATCCCTCTATATAAGGTTTCATCTACAGGTTTCCCTGCATCATCCTTGCTCAGAGACATACTTGACCCCATAGGAGTCTTCATGGTACTGGATGAATCCATACCATACTTCCTTATGAGTTCTGGGTGAACTTGGACTGACATATGGATAGACCACTTTCAGTCTGTTTAACTTGGAGACCCAAGAAAAACTTTAGTTCTCCCATACTACTCATCTCAAATTGACTTTGCATAAGCTTTGCAAACTTTTTGCAAAGGCTACTTTCAGTAGACCCAAATATAATGTCATCTACATATATTTGGACAAGTATAACTTTGCCTTTAGATTCCCTAAGGAATAGAGTCTTATCTATTTTCCCCCTTGAGAACTTGTTCTCAATGAGGAAACTAGATAGGGTTTCATACCAAGCTCTAGGTGCTTGTTTTAACCCATATAATGCTTTCCTAAGTCTATAGACATAATGAGGTAGAGTTGGATCAACAAAACCTGCAGGCTGCTCCACATAGACTTCTTCTTTCAAATTACCATTTAGGAATGCTGACTTCACATCCATTTGGTATACCTTGAATCCTTGATAGGTTGCATAGGCCAAGAACATCCTTATGGCTTCCAGTCTGGCTACTGGAGCAAAGGTTTGATCAAAATCAATACCTTCTTCTTGCCTATATCCTTTTGCAACCAGTCTTGCTTTATTCTTAATGATGACTCCTTGTTCATCTAACTTATTCCTATAGATCCACTTTGTTCCTATCACATTGTGATCTTTAGGTTTAGGAACCAAGTCCCAAACCTTGCACCTTTTGAACTGATTAAGTTCTTCCTGCATTGCTTCAGTCCACTGTGGATCTTGTATAGCTTCTTCAAATTTCTTTGGTTCTATTTGAGACAGAAAACTTGAATATACTACAACATTCTGATTTCTGCTCCTTGTCTGAACACCTTGTCTTGGATCTCCAATTATCAGCTCTACTGGATGATCTCTTAGATGCCTGTTGGCTGGAGGCATCCTTACTTCTGGTTGAACTTCTTCAGCATCTTCATCAAACTGAGTTCCTTGTACTTCTTCAGCTCCTTGTACATGTAGTTCTCCCCCTGGACATAAGCCATCTCCTTCTACTTGCTGTCTTGCAGCAGGTACATCTTCTATGGTTAGCTTGTCCATCTTCTTAGTAAGACCTGTGGGGCTGCATACATTGCTAGACAACTCATTGTTAATTAGTTGTGTCTCATCAAAAACTACATGCACAGACTCCTCTACAACTTGTGTAGTCAAGTTGTAGACTCTATAAGCCTTACTATTATTGCTGTACCCAACAAACACTCCCTCTTGGGACTTGGCAGCAAACTTAGTTAGGTAAGACTTTCCATTGTTAAGTATGAAGCATTTGCAACCAAAAATCCTGAAATAGGATAGATTTGGTTTCCTGCCTTTCACAACTTCATAGGGGGTCTTGTTTAACCTTTTAGTGATGGTAGCCCTATTTATCACATGGCATGTAGTGTTAACTGCTTCAGCCCAGAAATACTCTGGCAGTGATGAATCACTTAATAGGGTTCTACCAGCCTCTATCAAGGTCCTATTTTTCCTTTCAGGAATGCCATTTTGCTGAGGTGTTCTAGGTGAAGAGAATTCTTGAAATATCCCATAGTCTTCACACAGCTTTGTCATGCTTTCAGACTGAAACTCAGTACCATGGTCACTTCTAATTTTGACCACTGTACAGTTCAATTCATTCTGAATTTGCTTAACAAAGCTATGGAAGACACTAGGTGTTTCAGATTTCTGCTTTAAGAAGAACACCCAGGAAAACCTTGAGTAGTCATCAATAACTACAAAGGTATAGACCTTCCTACCTAAGCTGTGAACTGGCATTGGACCAAATAGATCCATATGCAAGAGGTATAAACACCTCACATCATCTTTGTTGTCTAAGCTTCTAAAGGTGGATTTAGCCTGCTTGCCCTTTTGACAAGCTGAGCGAATGCCATCTTTGACACACTTAACTTGAGGACCATTCCTCACTAACTCTTTGCTAAAGAGTTTGCTAATAGTCTTGTAGTTAAGATGAGCTAGCCTCTTGTGCCACTTGACACAATGAGAGACTGTCTCATCAGCTACAAGACAAACTGGAGAACCATTGTTCTCAATCATAATGTCTAAGCAGTAGACATTCCTCTTTCTATATCCTGTCAAAATGATCTCTTGATCACTTGACCTCTTGATATGACAACCATTTTTAACAAATGAGATGTCATACCCTACATCACTTAACTGACTTATACTAATGAGGTTGTGTTTCAACCCTTTAACATAAGCCACTTGAGTAATGGTAACAAGGTTTGAAGAGATGTTACCAAACCCTTTGATGATTCCTTTTTCAGAACCACCAAAGGTCACTTTAGGACCATTTTTGATTGGAATGTAGTCCTTCAGTAGTCCCCTTGTTCCAGTCATATGTCTGGAACATCCACTATCCAAGTACCATGTTGGGGTATGGCCACTTGGATTCACCTGCAAAACAAATTAATGAACCTTAGAACCCAAAGTAAACTTGGGTCCTTGGTGATTGTTAGTTTGCAACTTGACATAGCTACCTGCTGGCTTTCCACCAGGTAACTTGCTACTCAACTTGGCACTGGCATTGTGCCAACAATCCAAGGCAAAGTGGCCAACCTTGCCACAACAGCAGCATTCAAACTTGTTGTACCTTTGCTTAGGTACAGACTTGGCTGTCTTGACTACAGCAGGCTTATTGAATGTTGGGGCTTTGCCCTTGGACTTGGACTGATCCTGAACAGTCCTAGCTGGTTTAATAAAACCCAATCCAGCCTTTCCTTTATGATGAACAAATTCATCAATCAAGGGTAGCACTGATTTAGGTTTTGAAAACCTAGCAACTAGCTCTTTTTCCTTCTGGAGATTGATCTCCAGTAACTTAATTTGATCATTTTTATAAGTGATAGTTCCCATCTGAATCACAGTAATGTGTTTCAGCCTGGCTACCTCATTGAGCTTTTGATCAAATTCCTTCTCAAAGTCTGTTGCAGCTGCCTTTAGATCAGCAATTTCCTTTGCCTGACTTTTGGCAAGGGACTTGCTTTTCTTATAGGCTTGCAACAGTACTTTATATTCATCTAAGAGCTGATGAATATCTCCCTTAGATTCAGAAACACTTCCATCACTTGATGAAGATGAATCTGACTCTGAACTAGTACTGAAATCTGAACTTTGAGTTGGACTTTGTACCTGACTAGGTCCTGGCTGCTCCAGGATTTTGGTACTTTCAGTCAATGCCATCAGTCCTTGGCACTGACACTCTTCTTGTTCATAGATTGATTCCAAGATTTGCATAAATTCTTCTTCTTCTTCAGTAAATAGCCCTATGTAGGCTTCAGCATCTGTCTCAGTGTCTGAAGAAGAAATGTCTGAAAGAGTCTTCTCATTCTTTGCAACAAAGGACTTCTCCTTCTTTCCTTTGAAGTGAGTCTTCTTTTTGTCACTGGATTATTTTTTCTATCAGGACAATCTGCAATAATATGTCCCTGTCTATTGCAGCAGTAACACACTATCTTAGACCCAGTTGCCTTGCTAGTCTTTGTCTTTTTCTTGTCCTTCTTTGAAGGCTTCTTCTCCTGATACTGAACTTCTTTCCCTTTGGAAAATGAAGGTCTGGACCTCCACTGTTTCTTCTTCAGGAATTTCTGAAAATGTCTGGTGAATGCAGCAAAGTCTTCATCACTTTCACTGCTTGTAAACTTTGTGCTAACAGACCCATCAGATTCTGATTCAACTACCTCTGGAGGAGGAGTTGATGACTTAGTCCTCCCCTTTCTAGGTACTTCTGACTTGAAGGCAACAGTCCTTTCCCTGTGCTCAGTCCTTGTTGATTTTTCCTCCTCTTTTCTCACAGACAGCTGCATCTCATAAGACAGCAACTTGCCAAACAGTGTGAGAGGAGGAATTTCTCCCAACTTTGCCATTTCTCTGATGGCACAGATCTTAGTGTCCCAATCTTTGGTTAGGGACCTCAAGAACTTATCATTCAATTCATAGTTAGTGAACTCTCTTCCATAGGACATGAGTTCATTAACAATTCTATAGAACTTCTTGTAGCATTCAGTGATGCTATCTCCTCTTCCTTGCCTAAAGCTCTCATACTCTTGATTAAGCAAGGACTTTTTATCTTGCCTAACTTCTTCAGAACCTTCCATATAGACAATGAGGGTATCCCACATTTCTTTTGCTGTTTTACAGTGAATTAGGTTCTGAAAAGTTGCATCATCAATGACACTTACTATTATGTTTTGTGCCCTTTTGTCCATAGTAGCTAGGACAATTTCATCCTTGGTCATCTCAGAGAAATCCTTTGGAGTCCTCTGATTTGCATCCAATACTGAGATCTTCATGGGCACATATGGCCCCTCTTTGACTGTGATGTAGATTCTAGGGTCAGAGGCTTCCATGAACAGCCTTACCCTCTCTTTCCAGATTCCAAAAATCTCTTTTCTGCATATGGGCAGTTTCATTGAACCCAATTCCTTGTGATTCTCTGAAGAACCCATGTTTCTTGATGTTCTTGAAACTGTGTTCTGACTTACACTGAATCTGCCAAACTGGATCTCCTCAGACAGTTAGTCCTTTTTGAGGAACCTCCCTCTGATACCACTTGAAAGATATGGTACCTAAACACCTAGAGGGGGGGGGGTGAATAGGTGACCTAAACCTTTTTGAAACTTAGTTGGCAGCAAGACAGTTATCTCACAGATTTATACAACTAACAGCAACAACAGAATATAAACAGTTACTCCACAGCACATCACAGCACAGCAGACACACACATTTATAGTGGTTCCCCAATCTTTGGGTACATCCACTTTCCCCCTTTGCCTATCTAGCAGTGTACTAGATTCGGCCAACCTTCTCCACTAACTCAGAACCCAACAAGGTTCCTACACCTCAGGCCCAAAGCCTTACACTCTGCCATAAAGGCCTACACTCAGCCACCCAGG
The DNA here is from genome assembly GCA_039583875.1 of Platanthera guangdongensis. Lineage (NCBI taxonomy): Eukaryota > Viridiplantae > Streptophyta > Magnoliopsida > Asparagales > Orchidaceae > Platanthera > Platanthera guangdongensis. The sequence continues at coordinate 107,340,379 of CM077159.1, forward strand.
CCTACACTCAGCCAATTAAGGCCTACACTCAGAGTTCTTCAACTCCTACACTCAGACAACCAAGCCCTACCCTCAGCCTTTATAATATAGGCTTACAATTCTCTCAGATCCAATGGATCCTACAAGTTAAAATTGAAATACAATAATTAACTCTACAACTCAGAAAATAAGAGAGGAGTTGAGAGTTTCTTGAAGAGTTCTTGGAAGAACTCAGCTAGATCCAAACTGACTTAGCTTCCTTCAAAGCTTCTTGAGTTAGAACTGAATTAGTCTGAATCCTCTGCAGTTGATCCTTGACCTCTGCTTCTTGAGATCCAGAAGATTCTGAATCCTTCTTCTCAGCCTTAGTTCCAAAGACTGAATTCTTGATTGGAGCTCTCTCTCTCCAACTTCTTAGATCTGCTTTTGAACAGCAAGATCTTCTTGTGTTGATTCTCAGTATACCACTTTAATGATTACTTCAACAATAATCTGAACTCTGTTAACAATTTGATCAACAACCTTCACAACCACTTTTTCTGTAAACAGTCTGTGCCTATTTATAGGCATTCTTCATGGTAACCGGCTGGTCCGGTTCATAACTGACTTCTGACATCTCTGACAGTTGCTGTAGACCGGCTGGATCGGCAGCTGTCATGTCAACCAGTCACTTCTTGAAATTCTCTAACTGTCAGATAGTGTCGAGACTTTCTGTTCTTAAGTGTCGACACTTATAGACCAAGTGTCGACACATGTTGTGTAAGTGTCGACACAAGTCTACAAGGTGTCGACACAACTCCTTGTATGTCTCGACACAGATTCTTCTTCAAGTGTCGATACTTGGTCTATAAGTGTCGACACAAGTACTTGATCTTCTGTAACTTGTTGAATTCTTCTAAGTGTCGACACATCTCCTTTGTGTCGACACATCTTCATGTGTTGAAACTGTCAAGTGTCGACACTGCTTCTTGGTGTCGACACAAGTCTTCAATTTTGTTTCTTCAGCTGAGTGTCGACACATTCCCTTAGTGTCGACACTTGTACTTAGAATATTTTATAAACTTTTCTGTTCTTTGCTAAGTGTAGACACAGCTCCTTGTGTCGACACTTTCTTCAAGTGTAGAGTCTTCAACTAAGTGTCGACACATTGTGCTGGGTGTCGACACTTTCTTCAAGTGTTGACTCCTTTGTGTGTGTGTCGACACATTGTGCTGAGTGTCGACACATTCTTCATATGTTGACTCTGCTGTTTGAGTGTCGACACATTGTGTTGAGTGTCGACACTTGTCCTTAGTCTCTGCAGAATTTTGCTGAGTGTCGACACAACTCCAAGTGTCGACACTTTCTGGTGTAGACATAGCTCTTCTGGGTGTCGACACTTCTGCTAAGTGTCGACACAGCTTTTCTGCATACTTCTTCACTGAGTGTCGACACAGCTCCAAGTGTCGACACTTTCTGTCTGGTGTCGACTCTTCTTCCCAGGTGTCGACACAATTACTCCAAGTGTCGACACTGCTTGTCTGGATGTCGACACAAGTTTTCTCAAGTGTCGACACTTTCCCTCTGGGTGTCGACACATGGACTTAGAAACTTTTAGCTTCAGTCCAGTGAATACCTAACCTGCACAAGTAACTCAAACAAACATCAAATACATTATGATGTATATCATTGAGTTAGGTGAGGCTTCTTCAAATCAGGTACATTTGACCAATGTACCCAACACCATCCTGGCAAGTATGTCATCAAACTCCTCTCCAGATAACTCAACAGTATCATTTCCAGTTCTCAGTCCAAAAACCTCTGATAAAACTGTGGGGGTCAAAGGTATCTGGTTTCCAGCAATGGAGCCAACTATAGTAGAGTTGTCCAGATTATGAGCTGTGTAGACCCATTCCTTGATTTCATCTGAGGCCAGCTTTATCCTGGTGGTCATGAGGGCAGACAAGTTCTGATCCTTGAATAAACTCAGGATGTCTTGGAATATCTGATCAGTAGTGTTGAACGATTCCAGATCAATGTCGAATCCTGCATCAAACTTCATTGCGGCTAGGACAGCAACTGATACGGCCATTGTACCTGCAAAAACTTAACAAAAAAAACGACCAAGTGTAGAGCTGTTTGGAGGGAAGAAGATTCTTGCAGAGAAATTGAAAGCGCAAGAGAGAACGACGGCGAAAAATGAGTTTTATATTAGGGTTCGACGCAGAATTGGAAAGATCGTTGAACTCGGTTCGACGATCGAGGCTTCTAAAGGAATCTGAAGAGACTCCAACATCGTCGATCTCCGTTCGACGATCTTGGAAGGCGTCAAGCTCCGTTCGACGATCGTTTAGGGAACAAAATCATCGAGCGCCGTTCGACGATCGTTGACCGAAGGAGATAGTTCATACTATCTGAGGGGCGCTGAACTCAGTTCGACGATTCTGGGAATCGTCGAACTCCGTTCGACGATCTTTGGGGAAATCGTCGAGCGCAGTTCAGAGATCAGAAAATTCTAGACACTAAGAGAAATCAGAATTTTTGCCTAGTCTTGGTCAATTTTTAGCTTTCAAAAACTTGGAGATTATTTAAGACTCCTCCATCTAAAATTCCTAACTGATTTAGGAAGAAGGTGTGTTTCTTTTCATCCAAAGGCTTGGTGAAAATATCTCCCCTTTGTAAATCAGTTGGGATATATTGCAATTCAATTTTATTCTTTTCAACATTGTCCCTTAAGAAATGATGCCTAATCTCTATGTGTTTTGTCCTACTATGGAGGACTGGATTTTGAGCTATGGAAATAGCACTTGTATTGTCACAAAAGATTTTTGACTTCTCTAAGTTGTAGCCATAGTCTAGGAGTTGGTTTTGAATCCACAGTATTTGTGAACAACAACTGCCTGCAGCCATATATTCAGCTTCAACAGTTGAAGTTGACACAGATGTTTGTTTCTTGCAAAACCAAGAGACAAGTCTGTCACCAAGGAACTGACAAGTTCCACTGGTGCTTTTCCTGTCAATTCTGCATCCAGCATAATCAGAATCAGAGAATCCAGTTAACTCAAATGCTGAATCTTTTGGATACCAGAGACCTAGATTTGGACAACTTTTAACATACCTAAGAATCCTCTTTACTAAAGTGAGGTGTGACTCTCTAGGGCTAACTTGGAACCTAGCACATATGCATGTAGCAAACATTATATCTGGTCTACTAGCTGTAAGATACAGTAAAGAGCCAATCATTGCTCTATATGTTGTTTGATCAACAGGTTTCCCATGTTCATCAGCATCCAATACAGCATTGGTAGGCATGGGTGTTTTCATACAAGATGCCTCAGACATACCAAATTTCTTAACCAGCTCATTAGCATATTTGGTTTGAGAAATAAAGATGCCTTCAGCATGTTGTTTGACTTGCAATCCTAGGAAGAAGGATAGCTCACCCATACTACTCATCTCAAATTTAGAATGCATCAGGTTAGAAAACCTTCTGCACAATTTTGAGTCAGTAGAACCAAAAATGATATCGTCTACATAAATTTGCACTAGTAGGGTATGGGTCTTATGGGTTCTAATAAAAAGAGTTTGGTCTACTCTACCCCTTATAAAACCATTTTCCAAGAGAAAGCATGCTAGGGTCTCATACCATGCTCTAGGAGCTTGCTTGAGACCATATAATGCTTTGTTCAGTCTAAAAACATAATCAGGATAAGTTGGAGAGATAAAACCTGGAGGTTGTCTGACATAAACTTCCTCTTTGATGTCTCCATTTAAGAAAGAACTCTTGACATCCATCTGATAGACTTTGAAACCTTTGTGAGCTGCATAAGCTAGAAATATCCTGATGGCTTCCAATCTTGCAACTGGTGCAAAAGTCTGGTCGTAGTCAATTCCTTCTTCTTGAGAATATCCCTGGGCAACTAGCCTTGCCTTGTTCCTTATAATTACTCCTTGATCATCCAGTTTGTTTCTGAATACCCATTTTGTTCCAACAATGGAATGATCCTTAAGCTTTGGCACTAGTTCCCATACTTTGTTTCTCTCAAATTGATGCAACTCCTCTTGCATTGCAATGATCCAGTGTGGATCTTGATCTGCATCTTGAATGGACTGAGGTTCAATTTGAGAAAGGAAGCAGGTGTGCAACAGGTTTTGGTTGACCTGATTTCTGGTTTGCACACCAGCTGAGATTTCTCCAATTATTTGGGAAATTGGATGGTCTCTTGATGTTACTAGATCAACAGGGGGTGTTGATTGTTCACCAACCTGTGTTGTTGTTTCCTCTTGTGGTACAACAACTGGCTCTTCAGGTTGTGCTTCAATGTGTTGAGCATTCCCTTCATCTTCACTGCTTTCATCCTCTTGAGCAACCTGTAACTTGTTCATATCTTCAACTAGAGAGTGTTCCTGCAAAGGTTCTATGGTAGAAGAAATCTTCTCCTTGAAAGACATGTTAGTTTCATCAAAAGAGACATGAACAGATTCCTCAATTTTCAAAGATGATTTATTATAGACCCTGTAGGCCTTGCTGATCATGGAGTATCCCAGAAACACTCCTTCATCAGCTTTGGCTTGAAATTTTGCTAAGTATTTCCTGTCATTATTGTGAATATAGCAAATACAACCAAACATTCTGAAATAGTCAACTTTAGGTTTCTTCCCTTTGAGTAATTTATAGGGATTCTTTCCCTTCAGTTTATGTATCAGACTTCTATTCAGCACATAGTTGGAGGTGTTCACTCCCTCTGCCCAAAAGGATAGAGGTAGATGAGCATCTGACAACAATGTAGTGGCAGATTCAATAAGGGTTCTATTTTTCCTTTCAGCTACCCCATTTTGTTGAGGAGTTCTAGGAGCTGAGAAAGTATGCCTGATCCCTTCACTCTGACAGAACTCTTGCATAAGAAGAGAATCAAACTCTGTCCCATGATCACTTCTGATCAGGGCAATGTGAGTATTGAACTCAATCTGTATACATTTGAGAAACTTTGTCAGACACTTAAAGTTATCAGACTTCTTCGTTAAAAAGAACACCCAAGTAAATCTAGAGAAGTCATCTACAACTACTAAAGTGTAGGATTTCCCTCCTAGGCTTTGTACTGTGATGGGTCCAAATAGATCCATGTATAACAGATACAATATCCTAGGTGAATCACTCTTATTAAGTGACTTAAAACTATTTTTAGTTTGCTTGCCTAATTGACAAGCCTTGCATAGTCCTTCCTTCTTGTAGGGGCCAGAAGGTAGTCCTCTAACAAGGTTGTCCTTGGAGAGCCTAGCAATAGTTCTAAGGTCTAGGTGTCCTAATCTCTTATGTCATAGAACATTTGGTCTACAGACTGAATTAAACAAGCAGATATCTATATCAGTTGAAAGAAAATCTACTAAGTAGATGTTACCTTTCCTTTTACCTGTCAACACAGTTATGTTGTCCTCTGACTTGATTTTGCATAAGGTTTTGCTGAAGGTCACCTGGTAGCCTTCATCACATAGCTGACTGATGCTGATTAGGTTGTGCTTCAGTCCTTCCACATTGGCTACCTTCTTGAAGGTTACTGAACCAATCTGGACTGCACCATATCCTTTAGTTTGTCCAAAGTTGGAATCACCAAAGATAACTTTGGGTCCAAGCTTGGCTCTAAAGGAATTGAGGTTGTCCTTGTTCCCTGTCATGTGCTTAGAGCACCCACTATCCAAATACCATTGCTGGTTAGATGTTGGATAGGTCTTCACCTGCACATAAAACAATTCACTTGTTTTTGACCCAGTTTACCTTGGGCCTAGGTTGATAACCTCTAAATTCAGAAATAAAAGACATCCCTGGCTGACTCTTATATCCTTCAGGATGATATCTCCTTGGAGGTAAAATCCATTCAGTATAAGGGTTGAAGGTTTGGGATGAAGAACCCTTAGGATTCAATTTTGACTGGCCTTTGAAAAAGTTTCCAGAGCTCTGACCTCTGTTCGACGATCTTGGAGCTGCGTTCGACGATCGTGGGTCAGATCGTCGAGCTCCGTTCGACGGTCGACTATGGCTGAGGTCAGGTATATGAGATCGTCGACCTGCGTTCGACGACTTTGGCTGAGATCGTCGACCTGCGTTCGACGATTTTTCCTGAGATCGTCGAGCTGCGTTCGGCGATCGTCGATCTTCATTCGGCGATCGTCGATCTCCGTTCGACGATTTTTGCTGGGACTTAGTTTTCTGAGGCAGATCAGAATTTTTCCTAGCAACCTCTACAACTCCCTTTCCCTTGTCAGAAATGAACTTGATGGGAGTTGTTAGGACTATAGGTTGGCTGGATGAAGCACCCAAGCCCAGTGTACTGTTGAATCTTGAGTTCACTGTGCTTGTGATGTCCATCAGCTTGATGCTTCTCCCATTAAGGGATTCTTCAAGCTTCTTGGCCTCAGAGAGCTCACTTTTCAGTGTAGCTATCTGTTCCCTATAGTTCTCCAACTCCTGAGAGAGTTTGAGGTTTTCTGACTTTAAAACATTTTGTTCAGATAATTGATTTCTGAGAGAGATAATCTCTTTCTCAGACTTTAGTAGGTCTAAACATAGTGCTTTAAATTCAGATTTAAAATCTTCTGAACTAAAATCAAAAGAACTAATTACCTGATCTTCTTCAGGTTGAGTCTCTGAGTCTGACTCTGACTCTTCTTCCTCTGAATTGTGCTGTGAGGCATTGATTGCCATCATGCAGAACTCCTTTTCTTCTGCATCATCCTCATCATCACTGGAGCTGGATGAGGCTTCTGACTCCTCTTCAGTCTCACTCCAGGATTCAGCAACAAACCCTTTTCTTGTATGCTTATTCCTGCTTGAAGAAGGTTTGCTATTGCCATTCCTTTTGGGGTCCTTCTCCTTTCTTCTTTCTTTTCTGTCCCTTCTGTCCTTGTTCTTGTTCTCTGGACAGTCAGGAACTATGTGCCCTGGTTTCCTGCAACCAAAGCAGATAATGTCTTTGTTATTGCCAATGGACTTGTCATACCTTGGCTTATCCTGCTCCTTGTATGATCTTCTTCTGAAGTCCTTTCTGGCCATCTTATAGAATCTTTTGGCCAACAAGCTGAGAAGTTCATCATTGCCTGTAGCTTTTTCTTCAGGCAGATCTTCAGTTGCCTTGAATGCTATGGTCTTCTCCTTTCTTGTGGCTGGTGAAGCAGCCTTCTGTTCTTCCTCTCTGTTCTTGATGAGTAGCTCATAAGATTTGAGCTTACCCAACAAGGCTTCAGTGGTGATCTCATTCAGACTTCTGGCATCCTTAATTGGCCAGATTCTTGAATCCCAAGTGCTGGGGAAGCACATTAGGATCTTGTCATTAAGTTCTGTCAGAGAGATCTCTTTGTCTAATGTCCTCAGTTCACTGACAATTAGACTCAGTCTGTTATACATGTCTCCCACTGACTCAGTCTCTCCCTTCTTGAAGTTCTCATATTGGGAGATTAGATGGGATCTTCTGTCCTTTCTTTCATCAGCTGAGCCTGAGACTATTTCTGAGAGTCTATCCCAGATTTCCTTGGCTGAATTACATTCAACTACCTTTTGAAAAATGTCATCTGACATTGTCTGGGCTAGGATGTTCATAGCCTTGGCATCAGCTACTTTCCACTTTTTGATGTCAACATCTGTTCCTGATGGAGGTGGAACAGCATTTGTACTTGTGCTCTCTGGGGGTCTTGGACACACTGTCAAAACAGAATTAAAAATATCTTCATCAATGGAGTTCATGTAAAGTCTAATCCTTGCCTTCCAAAGTGCAAACTTGGAAAGATTGCACACTGGAGGTCTGGTGCTAGCATAATCTTTGTTTTGGGCCATGATTTGTGCACACAAGATCTAATAATAAAATACAAAAGAAAAATAGATCTAGTTTAGGATCTTGGGGTTCAGGTGTTAGCCTGTACAACCAATCAGGTATGGTATGTTTAACCAACCTCCCTCTGATACCAATTGAAAGGGCAACTAGATCTGATATACTCTAGAGGGGGGGTGAATAGAGTATATGGTGTTTTAAAAACTTTTGAAAAACTTTTACAACAATTGTTGTAATATGTGTGAGCAGGGAAGCAAATATAAATCTAATCACAGAACTAAGCTATGCAAAAAACTAAGCACAGAAAAAATCTAGGCCAGAAACAAAAAGTAAACAAGCAGAACCAGAGGACACAAGGAAATATAGTGGTTCCCCAAACTTGGGTACATCCACTCTTCTACCACCCTAGGTAGGAATCCACTGCAGGATGAGTTGATCAGGTGTCCTGGGAACCAATGAGCTTTTGATAAGGTGCTCAAAAACCAAAGCAGATTTTTTGATCAGGTGTCTTGCCACCAATGAGCTTTTGACAAGGTGCTCAAAAACCAGATTCAAACTTTTGAAGGGAGTTTGAGAAACCCTTTACAGAGTGGGGGTGAGAGAGTGATGGCAGTCTTCTCTTTCTCAATCAACTGAGAAGACTAAGTGGATTGATGTCAAAGCTCCCCCTGAGTCCTTGAGATCTTCAGGAAGAAGAGCTTTGCTGAGGGTGATAGGCCTTCAAAGATAGATCTCCAGCAATAGATGATTTCAGCAAGCTGAAATGTTGAGTGTCTGGAGTCTTGAATTGATGTTGGCCTTGAACACTTTGAGAGCTGAAGAGATCTGAAGATTTTTGAAAGCTTGATCTCTTTGATGAGTGTTCTTCAGAATTCTTTTTGACAGAAGTTTTTGAGAGAGTCTCTATGTTCTGAGTTGTGTGTCCTATTTTTTTTTTCATCTCAGTCTTGATTCAAAAACATGCTATCTTTTATTCTCTGTTCCAGAATAGAATATCACTCTGTCAAAGATAGTCGTTGGTCAGCATTGATTGCATCCTTAATTGCAAAAACTCTTCTGGAGGAAAGTCCACAGAATTATTCCTTGAAAAATCCCTTGAAACTTGATCCAGAAATAAATGAAAACGGCTAGCAAATCTCTAAATTAATTGCATAATAACTCCTGTCTGATTTGAATTTGAATTCTGGAAGTTATCCAAAATCGTCGAACTGAGCTCTGCTATCGTCGAGCTGAGCTCAGCGAACTGAAAAACTTAAGCAGCAAAATAATCGTCGATCTGAGCTCAAAGATCGTCGAACTGAGCTCAGAGATAAGGATCCAAAGCAGAGTCAAAATCGTCGAACTGAGCTCACTGATCGTCGAATGGAGTTCGACGATATTATGAAGTTGAGCTCAGCGATCGTCGAATGGAGTTCGACGATCTGTCGAAGTTGAGCTAGACGATCGTCGACCGGAGTTCGACGAATCGTCGTGCTGAGCTCGACGATCAGACTTAGTCTCCAGACATAAAAACTTGGTCTTCAGGGCAGCTTCCAATCCTAGACTTCTAACCCTTAGACTCAATTCTAATTGACCTATAAAGCTATACAGAAGGTCAAACAAAGGTTCCTAGAGACATAGTGATCCTGACCCAAATTAGTAATAGGGTGTTCCAACAATCTCCCCCTATTTGGATTAGGATTACTATTTACAAACTTTGGAAATTCAAATAACAACATACAATCAAAAAAGCATAAAAACAACAGCAGCTAGACATAGCAGAAACATCACAGATATATATATATATATATATATATATATATATATATATATATATATATGGCATCTAGATAGCAGTTAGAAAATCCAAAGATTGTCACCTTACAGAGTTACTTCTTCTCTTTGCCTTTAACCATTTTGATTTCTCTGTTTGGATTTAAGGCTTCCTTGTTGGACCTGGTGTCATCAGCTGCACCCAAGTATGTTTGTTTTGAAGTCCTGGGAACCACAGCAGCAGGATGCAACTCCATATATCTGTCTGCATCAAAGAATTTGCTGGAGGCATATCTTTCTAGCTCTTTTTGTCTTTGCTATGACATAGTAGAAATATTGGAAGTGTCTAGCCCTTGTTCTTTGGCCTTCTTTATCTGATCTAATGCAGCCAACTCCTTCATCCTAGCAGTCCAAGCAATAGGATTCTTCTCAGGGTCCTCAAATGGTACAGGTGGCTCATACATGTTGGAAGAATTATCTTGAGGAGGCCTAGCAGACACTGTCTCTCTTAGCTTGTAGGGGAATGGACCAGAAGTAGTATCAGATGAACATGTTCTCCCCTGGAGTATGGGTGCTTCCTGGAATGCCCTTTAGAATAAACCTGAATATCTCTTTGACTACCCCTGTATCCTCCTCTCCTGGAATAAGAACCCCTAGGCTGGCTTTCCCTTTGGTATGATCTGGCATGGGGTTGGTAGGGAGCCTGGCTTCTAGATGGGGCTTGACTTGCAGAGCTGCCACCTGCACCTGCATCAGGAGGAGGTGGTGGAGGAGGATGAGGGTGCTGGAACTGGGAGGAGTCCTTCTCATACTTTCTCTTCTTTTTCATTGCTTTCAGCTGATTTTTGGAATACTGCATTCAATGTTCAGTAATTTGGCAGTTATGCAGAATATAATAGGGAATATCATTATCATCCTTTACTTTTGCAGGAGGAACCCTTTTCATAGCTTTGCTTCTAGCCTTCCTTTTCCTTGCAATAGTGGCAGCTGAATCATCAGAGTCTGTTTTGTATTCATCAGACTCAGAACTCTGGTCATCATATACAACATCTATTTTCTTCATCAATTCTTTCTTCAACTGAGCAGCAGCAGATGAGGCAGAAGCAGAAGGAGCAGCAGCAGGGACAGCAGCAGAGACAGCAGCAAAAACAACAGCAGATTCAGCAGTAGATACAACAACAGATTCAGCAGCAGATACAGAAGGAGAAGCAGAAACAACAACAGTAACTTCAAGAGTGATGGCAGCAGCAACTTCAGTAACATCAACAAAATCTTCAGCAGGCTCAAAATCAGTGGCCTCTGTCATCAGAGAATCCTTGGATATCTGCTCATCAGAGGCAGTTGGAATTTCAGCAGCAGCAAAAACAGTCCTTTCTTCAACAGCAGCAGCAGCAGCAGTTACTGAGAGTACAAAGGAGGATATAATGCTGGGGTCACAGCCAGAGAAAGGCACCAGTGCCTTGGACAAATCTTCTGGGGGCTGGACAGCATTAGGCTCTGGGAGATAACTGAAGTATGCAGTATCAATGGCAGAAAGCAAAGACCTTAGGTCTATTGCCAAGACTGCAGTAGGAGTCACAGCAGCAGGAGCAGCAGATACAAAAACAACAGCAGCAGCAGCAGTATTATCAACAGCAGGAGCAGAAGCAGCAGCAACAGTAGCATGAAGGCTTGCTTCATATGGCATCTCCCCCTGCCTGGATGCAGATACATCTGTATCAAGGCACACTACTGGAGGTGCTGCCTGAGGAAGGAGGGAGGAAAGCCTGGCAGAGAGAGCTGCCACTGACTGTTGTAGAGGAGCTAAGGAGGCCTCCATGAGAAGAGAGAGCCTGGGGGCAAGTAGCTCATACAACTTGTCAGCTAAGGCTGGGAGATCTACATGCTCAATAGCAGGAGCAGAGGTAGATGGAATAGGGATGGCTGAGGATGCTGGGAGGGCTGGAGAGTGGAGGGATGGATGGCTGAGGTGTGGGGATGGTGGAGATGGAGGACAAGGGGATGGATATGGAGGGGGTGAAAGTTGGTTGGTCAATGATGTGGTGGAGGAGAGCTTGGAATGAGGTTGAGGAGGAGGGTAATTCTGGAGGAGATGAGGGGGAATCATCCATGTAGTTGTCATCCAGAAGGGTGAAAGATGGTATGGATGGTGAAGAAGTGACATCTGGTGGAGGGTATGAAAACAATGGGTGGAAGTGGTCTGCTGGTGGAGGTAGAATTGGGTCTGGAGATGGGATAGATGTTGGAGATGGGCTGGAGATGGTAATTGTGGATGGAGCTAGAATGGTGGATGGAAGAGGTAGGGTTGGACTTGGAGGAGGAGGAGAGGCAGCAACAGCAGCAGCCAGGTCTTCTGCAGGAGCAGAGACCTGTGGGAGAGTGACTCTGTGAGTCCTGGTGCCTGAAGGAGCATTTGAGGAGGGCCTGCTGGGCTTGCTTATCTGCCTGTCCCACTTGCCAAAGAGGGCACAGGTAAGTCTCTTGGAGGCATTTATGTGCACTCCAGAGGAGACCATCAAGGTAGGGCACTTGTTCTGCAGGAAGACTCCAATAATCCTTCCAAAATTTACAAAGCTTTTATTTATTTTCTTCTTTATTAGGTCAAAGAAGACCTCTCCCCAGTTCAAACTTTTCTTATCTACCAGAGCTCCCATGAGGCAGAGCTGATGTCTGGAGATAGTGTCATGTGCAGAGTGCTTTGCCAACAGCACTTTTCCTACAACATCTGCTAGGAACCTGTATTCAACAGACAGGTTCCTTTTAAATAACTTGCTATGGTTTCCCTCTGGATGACCCATCCTGGCAAGTATGTCATCAAACTCCTCTCCAGATAACTCAACAGTATCATTTCCAGTTCTCAGTCCAAAAACCTCTGATAAAACTGTGGGGGTCAAAGGTATCTGGTTTCCAGCAATGGAGCCAACTATAATAGAGTTGTCCAGATTATGAGCTGTGTAGACCCATTCCTTGATTTCATCTGAGGCCAGCTTTATCCTGGTGGTCATGAGGGCAGACAAGTTCTGATCCTTGAATAAACTCAGGATGTCTTGGAATATCTGATCAGTAGTGTTGAACGATTCCAGATTAATGTCGAATCCTGCATCAAACTTCATTGCGGCTAGGACAACAACTGATACGGCCATTGTACCTGCAAAAACTTAACAAACAAAATGACCAAGTGTAGAGCTGTTTGAAGGGAAGAAGATTCTTGCAGAGAAATTTAAAGCGCAAGAGAGAACGACGGCGAAAAATGAGTTTTATATTAGGGTTCGACGCAGAATTGGAAAGATCGTTGAACTCGGTTCGACGATCGAGGCTTCTAAAGGAATCTGAAGAGACTCCAACATCGTCGATCTCCGTTCGACGATCTTGGAAGGCGTCGAGCTCCGTTCGACGATCGTTCAGGGAACAAAATCATCGAGCGCCGTTCGACGATCGTTGACCGAAGGAGATAGTTCATACTATCTGAGGGGCGCTGAACTCAGTTCGACGATTCTGGGAATCGTCGAACTCCGTTCGACGATCTTTGGGGAAATCGTCGAGCGCATTTCAGAGATCAGAAAATTCTAGACACTAAGAGAAATCAGAATTTTTGCCTAGTCTTGGTCAATTTTTAGCTTTCAAAAACTTGGAGATTATTTAAGACTTCCTCCATCTAACATTCCTAACTGATTTAGGAAGAAGGTGTGTTTCTTTTCATCCAAAGGCTTGGTGAAAATATCTCCCCTTTGTAAATCAGTTGGGATATATTGCAATTCAATTTTATTCTTTTCAACATTGTCCCTTAAGAAATGATGCCTAATCTCTATGTGTTTTATCCTACTATGGAGGACTGGATTTTGAGCTATGGAAATAGCACTTGTATTGTCACAAAAGATTTTTGACTTCTCTAAGTTGTAGCCATAGTCTAGGAGTTGGTTTGGAATCCACAGTATTTGTGAACAACAACTTCCTGCAGCCATATATTCAGCTTCAGCAGTTGAAGTTGACACAGATGTTTGTTTCTTGCAAAACCAAGAGACAAGTCTGTCACCAAGGAACTGACAAGTTCCACTGGTGCTTTTCCTGTCAATTCTGCATCCAGCATAATCAGCATCAGAGAATCCAATTAACTTAAATGCTGAATCTTTTGGATACCAGAGACCTAGATTTGGACAACTTTTAACATACCTAAGAATCCTCTTTACTAAAGTGAGGTGTGACTCTCTAGGGCTAACTTGGAACCTAGCACAAATGCATGTAGCAAACATTATATCTGGTCTACTAGCTGTAAGATATAGTAAAGAGCCAATCATTGCTCTATATGTTGTCTGATCAACAGGTTTCCCATGTTCATCAGCATCCAATACAGCATTGGTAGGCATGGGTGTTTTCATACAAGATGCCTCAGACATACCAAATTTCTTAACCAGCTCATTAGCATATTTGGTTTGAGAAATAAAGATGCCTTTAGCATGTTGTTTGACTTGCAATCCTAGGAAGAAGGATAGCTCACCCATACTACTCATCTCAAATTTAGAATGCATCAGGTTAGAAAACCTTCTGCACAATTTTGAGTCAGTAGAACCAAAAATGATATCGTCTACATAAATTTGCACTAGTAGGGTATGGGTCTTATGGGTTCTAATAAAAAGAGTTTGGTCTACTCTACCCCTTATAAAACCATTTTTCAAGAGAAAGCATGCTAGGGTCTCATACCATGCTCTAGGAGCTTGCTTGAAACCATATAATGCTTTGTTCAGTCTAAAAACATAATCAGGATAAGTTGGAGAGATAAAACCTGGAGGTTGTCTGACATAAACTTCCTCTTTGATGTCTCCATTTAAGAAAGCACTCTTGACATCCATCTGATAGACTTTGAAACCTATGTGAGCTGCATAAGCTAGAAATATCCTGATGGCTTCCAATCTTGCAACTGGTGCAAAAGTCTGGTCGTAGTCAATTCCTTCTTCTTGAGAATATCCCTGGGCAACTAGCCTTGCCTTGTTCCTTATAATTACTCCTTGATCATCCAGTTTGTTTCTGAATACCCATTTTGTTCCAACAATGGAATGATCCTTAGGCTTTGGTACTAGTTCCCATACTTTGTTTCTCTCAAATTGATGCAACTCCTCTTGCATTGCAATGATCCAGTGTGGATCTTGCTCTGCATCTTGAATGGACTGAGGTTCAATTTGAGAAAGGAAGCATGTGTGCAACAGGTTTTGGTTGACCTGATTTCTGGTTTGCACACCAGCTGAGATTTCTCCAATTATTTGGGAAATTGGATGGTCTCTTGATGTTACTAGATCAACAGGGGGTGTTGATTGTTCACCAACCTGTGTTGTTGTTTCCTCTTGTGGTACAACAACTGGCTCTTCAGGTTGTGCTTCAATGTGTTGAGCATTCCCTTCATCTTCACTGCTTTCATCCTCTTGAGCAACCTGTAACTTGTTCATATCTTCAACTAGAGAGTGTTCCTGTAAAGGTTCTATGGTAGAAGAAATCTTCTCCTTGAAAGACATGTTAGTTTCATCAAAAGAGACATGAACAGATTCCTCAATTTTCAAAGATGATTTATTATAGACCCTGTAGGCCTTGCTGATCATGGAGTATCCCAGAAACACTCCTTCATCAGCTTTGGCTTGAAATTTTGCTAAGTATTTCTTGTCATTATTGTGAATATAGCAAATACAACCAAAAATTCTGAAATAGTCAACTTTAGGTTTCTTCCCTTTGAGTAATTCATAGGGATTCTTTCCCTTTAGTTTATGTATCAGACTTCTGTTCAGCACATAGTTGGAGGTGTTCACTGCCTCTGCCCAAAAGGATAGAGGTAGATGAGCATCTGACAACAATGTAGTGGCAGATTCAATAAGGGTTCTATTTTTCCTTTCAGCTACCCCATTTTGTTGAGGAGTTCTAGGAGCTGAGAAAGTATGCCTGATCCCTTCACTCTGACAGAACTCTTGCATAAGAAGAGAATCAAACTCTGTCCCATGATCACTTCTGATCAGGGCAATGTGAGTATTGAACTCAATCTGTATACATTTGAGAAACTTTGTCAGACACTTAAAGTTATCAGACTTCTTCCTTAAAAAGAACACCCAAGTGAATCTAGAGAAGTCATCTACAATTACTAAAGTGTAGGATTTCCCTCCTAGGCTTTGTACTGTGATGGGTCCAAATAGATCCATGTGTAACAGATACAATATCCTAGGTGAATCACTCTTATTAAGTGACTTAAAATTATTTTTAGTTTGCTTGCCTAATTGACAAGCCTTGCATAGTCCTTCCTTCTTGTAGGGGCCAGAAGGTAGTCCTCTAACAAGGTTGTCCTTGGAGAGCCTAGCAATAGTTCTAAGGTTTAGGTGTCCTAATCTCTTATGCCATAGAACATTTGGTCTACAGACTGAATTAAACAAACAGATATCTATATCAGTTGAAAGAAAATCTACTAAATAGATGTTACCTTTCCTTTTACCTGTCAACACAGTTGTGTTGTCCTCTGACTTGATTTTGCATAAGGTTTTGCTGAAGGTCACCTGGTAGCCTTCATCACATAGCTGACTGATGCTGATTAGGTTGTGATTCAGTCCTTCCACATAGGCTACCTTCTTGAAGGTTACTGAACCAATCTGGACTGCACCATATCCTTTAGTTTGTCCAAAGTTGGAATCACCAAAGATAACTTTGGGTCCAAGCTTGGCTCTAAAGGAATTGAGGTTGTCCTTGTTCCCTGTCATGTGCTTAGAGCACCCACTATCCAAATACCATTGCTGGTTAGATGTTGGATAGGTCTTCACCTGCACATAAAACAATTCACTTGTTTTTGACCCAGTTTACCTTGGGCCTAGGTTGATAACCTCTAAATTCAGAAATAAAAGACATCCCTGGCTGACTCTTATATCCTTCAGGATGATATCTCCTTGGAGGTAAAATCCATTCAGTATAAGGGTTGAAGGTTTGGGATGAAGAACCCTTAGGATTCAATTTTGACTTGCCTTTGAAAAAGTTTCCAGAGCTCTGACCTCTGTTCGACGATCTTGGAGCTGCGTTCGACGATCGTGGGTCAGATCGTCGAGCTCCGTTCGACGGTCGACTATGGCTGAGGTCAGGTATATGAGATCGTCGACCTGCGTTCGACGACTTTGGCTGAGATCGTCGACCTGCGTTCGACGATTTTTCCTGAGATCGTCGAGCTGCGTTCGGCGATCGTTGATCTTCATTCGGCGATCGTCGATCTCCGTTCGACGATTTTTGCTGGGACTTAGTTTTCTGAGGCAGATCAGAATTTTTCCTAGCAACCTCTACAACTCCCTTTCCCTTGTCAGAAATGAACTTGATGGGAGTTGTTAGGACTATAGGTTGGCTGGATGAAGCACCCAAGCCCAGTGTACTGTTGAATCTTGAGTTCACTGTGCTTGTGATGTCCATCAGCTTGATGCTTCTCCCATTAAGGGATTCTTCAAGCTTATTGGCCTCAGAGAGCTCACTTTTCAGTGTAGCTATCTGTTCCCTATAGTTCTCCAACTCCTGAGAGAGTTTGAGGTTTTCTGACTTTAAAACATTTTGTTCAGATAATTGATTTCTGAGAGAGATAATCTCTTTCTCAGACTTTAGTAAGTCTAAACACAGTGCTTTAAATTCAGATTTAAAATCTTCTGAACTAAAATCAAAAGAACTAATTACCTGATCTTCTTCAGGTTGAGTCTCTGAGTCTAACTCTAACTCTTCTTCCACTGAATTGTGCTGTGAGGCATTGATTGCCATCATGCAGAACTCCTTTTCTTCTGCATCATCCTCATCATCACTGGAGCTGGATGAGGCTTCTGACTCCTCTTCAGTCTCACTCCAGGATTCAGCAATAAACCCTTTTCTTGTATGCTTATTCCTGCTTGAAGAAGGTTTGCTATTGCCATTCCTTTTGGGGTCCTTCTCCTTTCTTCTTTCTTTTCTGTCCCTTCTGTCCTTGTTCTTGTTCTCTGGACAGTCAGGAACTATGTGCCCTGGTTTCCTGCAACCAAAGCAGATAATGTCTTTGTTATTGCCAATGGACTTGTCATACCTTGGCTTATCCTGCTCCTTGTATGATCTTCTTCTGAAGTCCTTTCTGGCCATCTTATAGAATCTTTTGGCCAACAAGCTGAGAAGTTCATCATTGCCTGTAGCTTTTTCTTCAGGCATATCTTCAGTTGCCTTGAATGTTATGGTCTTCTCCTTTCTTGTGGCTGGTGAAGCAGCCTTCTGTTCTTCCTCTCTGTTCTTGATGAGTAGCTCATAAGATTTGAGCTTACCCAACAAGGCTTCAGTGGTGATCTCATTCAGACTTCTGGCATCCTTAATTGGCCAGATTCTTGAATCCCAAGTGCTGGGGAAGCACATTAGGATCTTGTCATTAAGTTCTGTCAGAGAGATCTCTTTGTCTAATGTCCTCAGTTCACTGACAATTAGACTCAGTCTGTTATACATGTCTCCCACTGACTCAGTATCTCCCTTCTTGAAGTTCTCATATTGGGAGATGAGATGGGATCTTCTGTCCTTTCTTTCATCAGCTGAGCCTGAGACTATTTCTGAGAGTCTATCCCAGATTTCCTTGGCTGAATTACATTCAACTACCTTTTGAAAAATGTCATCTGACATTGTCTGGGCTAGGATGTTCATAGCCTTGGCATCAGCTACTTTCCACTTTTTGATGTCAACATCTGTTCCTGATGGAGGTGGAACAGCATTTATACTTGTGCTCTCTGGGGGTCTTGGACACACTGTCAAAACAGAATTAAAAATATCTTCATCAATGGAGTTCATGTAAAGTCTAATCCTTGCCTTCCAAAGTGCAAACTTGGAAAGATTGCACACTGGAGGTCTGGTGCTAGCATAATCTTTGTTTTGGGCCATGATTTGTGCACACAAGATCTAATAATAAAATACAAAAGAAAAATAGATCTAGTTTAGGATCTTGGGGTTCAGGTGTTAGCCTGTACAACCAATTAGATATGGTATGTTTAACCAACCTCCCTCTGATACCAATTGAAAGGGCAACTAGATCTGATATACTCTAGAGGGGGGGGTGAATAGAGTATATGGTGTTTTAAAAACTTTTGAAAAACTTTTACAACAATTGTTGTAATATGTGTGAGCAGGGAAGCAAATATAAATCTAATCACAGAACTAAGCTATGCAAAAAACTAAGCACAGAAAAAATCTAGGCCAGAAACAAAAAGTAAACAAGCAGAACCAGAGGACACAAGGAAATATAGTGGTTCCCCAAACTTGGGTACATCCACTCTTCTACCACCCTAAGTAGGAATCCACTGCAGGATGAGTTGATCAGGTGTCCTGGGCACCAATGAGCTTTTGATAAGGTGCTCAAAAACCAAAGCAGATTTTTTGATCAGGTATCTTGCCACCAATGAGCTTTTGACAAGGTGCTCAAAAACCAGATTCAAACTTTTGAAGGGAGTTTGAGAAACCCTTTACAGAGTGGGGGTGAGAGAGTGATGGCAGTCTTCTCTTTCTCAATCAACTGAGAAGACTAAGTGGATTGATGTCAAAGCTCCCCCTGAGTCCTTGAGATCTTCAGGAAGAAGAGTTTTGCTGAGGGTGATAGGCCTTCAAAGATAGATCTCCAGCAATAGATGATTTCAGCAAGCTGAAATGTTGAGTGTCTGGAGTCTTGAATTGATGTTGGCCTTGAACACTTTGAGAGCTGAAGAGATCTGAAGATTTTTGAAAGCTTGATCTCTTTGATGAGTGTTCTTCAGAATTCTTTTTGACAGAAGTTTTTGAGAGAGTCTCTATGTTCTGAGTTGTGTGTCCTCTTTTTTTTTCATCTCAGTCTTGATTCAAAAACATGCTATCTTTTATTCTCTGTTCCAGAATAGAATATCACTCTGTCAAAGATAGCCGTTGGTCAGCATTGATTGCATCCTTAATTGCAAAAACTCTTCTGGAGGAAAGTCCACAGAATTATTCCTTGAAAAATCCCTTGAAACTTGATCCAGAAATAAATGAAAACGGCTAGCAAATCTCTGAATTAATTGCATAATAACTCCTGTCTGATTTGAATTTGAATTCTGGAAGTTATCCAAAATCGTCGAACTGAGCTCTGCTATCGTCGAGCTGAGCTCAGCGAACTGAAAAACTTAAGCAGCAAAATAATCGTCGATCTGAGCTCAAAAATCGTCGAACTGAGCTCAGAGATAAGGATCCAAAGCAGAGTCAAAATCGTCGAACTGAGCTCACCGATCATCGAATGGAGTTCGACGATATTATGAAGTTGAGCTCAGCGATCGTCGAATGGAGTTCGACGATCTGTCGAAGTTGAGCTAGACGATCGTCGATCGGAGTTCGACGAATCGTCGTGCTGAGCTCGACGATCAGACTTAGTCTCCAGACAGAAAAACTTGGTCTTCATGGCAGCTTCCAATCCTAGACTTCTAACCCTTAGACTCAATTCTAATTGACCTATAAAGCTATACAGAAGGTCAAACAAAGGTTCCTAGAGACATAGTGATCCTGACCCAAATTAGTAATAGGGTGTTCCAACAGAGAGCCTGGCAGAAAGAGCTGCCACTGACAGGTGTAGAGGAGCCAAGGAGGTCTCCAATAGGAGAGAGAGCCTGGGGGCAATCAGCTCATACAGCCTGTCAGCTAGGGCTGAGATGTCTACTTGCTCAACTGCTGGAGCAGAGGTAGATGGAATGGAAGCAGCTGGGGATGCTGGAAGGGAAGGGCTGGAGAATTGGGGAATGGAGGGCTGAGGTGTTGGTAGGGTGGAGATGGAGGACAGGGGAATCGAGATGGATGGAGTGAATGTTGGTTGATCAATGATGTGGTGTAGGAGAGTTTGGAATGAAGAGGAGGAGGTAGGGAAGTCAGGAGGAGATGAGGGGGAATCATCCATGAAGGAATCATCCAGAAGAGTGAAGGATGGAATGGATGGTGAAGAGGTGATATCAGGTGGAGGGTAAGAGAACAGAGGGTGGAATTGTTCTTCTGGTGTGGGGAGAACAGGGACTGGAGAGGGAGTTGATGTTGGAGATGGGCTAGATATGGTGATGGTGGATGGGGCTGGAAGGGTGGTTGGTAGGGGCAGGGATGGAATTGGAGGAGGAGGAGAGGCAGCAACAGCAGCAGCCAGGTCATCTGCAGGGGCAGAGACCTGTGGAGGAGTGACTCTTTGAGTCCTGGTGCCTGAAGGAGCACTAGAGGAAGGCCTGCTACGCTTGCTTATTTGCCTGTCCCACTTGCCAAAGAGGGCACAGGTTAGTCTCTTGGAGGCATTTATGTGAACTCCAGAGGAGACCAGCAAGGCAGGGCACCTGGTCTGCAGGAAAACTCCAAGAATTCGTCCAAAGTTTACAAAACTCTTGTTTATTTTCTTCTTGATGAGGTCAAAGAACACCTCTCCCCAGTTCAGATTTTTCTTATCCACTAGAGCTCCCATGAGACAGAGCTGATGTCTGGATATAGTATCATGGGCAGAGTGCTTTGCCAGCAGCACTTTCCCTACCACATCTGCCAGGAACCTGTATTCAACAGACAGATTCCTCTTGAATAGCTTGCTAGGGTTTCCCTCTGGATGACCCATCCTGGCAAGTAGTTCAGAATATTATTCTCCTGATAACTCAGCAATATCTTCTCCATTTCTCAGTCCAAAAACCTCTATTAAAATTGTGGGGGTCAAGGGTACCTGATTGCCAGCAATAGACCCAACTATTGTGTTGTTATCTTGATTATGAGCAGTATACACCCACTCTTTGATTTCATCTGAAGCCAGCTTGATCCTGGTGGTCATGAGGGCAGTTAGATTCTGATCTTTGAACAAACCCAGTATGTCTTGGAAAATCTGGTCAGTGGTGCTGAATGATTCTATATCAATATCAAAGTCTGCATCAAACTTCATTGCGGCAAGAACTGCAACTGACACAGCCATTGTACCTGCAAAAACTCAACAAACAAAACGACCAAGCGTAGAACTGTTTGGAGGGAAAGAAAATTCTTGCAGAGAAATCGAAAGCGCAAAAGAGAATGACGGCGAAAAATGAGTTTTATATTAGGGTTCGACGCAGAATTGGAAAGATCGTTGAACTCAGTTCGACGATCGGGGCTTCTAAAGGAATCTGAAGAGTCTTCAACATCGTTGATCTCCGTTCGACGATCTTGAAGAGCGTCGAGCTCCGTTCGACGATCGTTCAGTGAACATAAACGTCGAGCGCCGTTCGACGATCGTTGACCGGAAGAGATAGTGCATACTATCTGAGAAGCGCTGAACTCAGTTCGACGATTTTGGAAATCGTCGATCTTCGTTCGACGATCTTGGGGCAAATCGTCGAGCGCTGTTCAGAGATCAGGAAAATTCTAGACACTAAGAAAAATCAGAGAGTTTGCCTATTATTGGTCAATTTTTAGCTTTCAAAATCTTGGATATTATTTAAGGCTTCCTCCATCTAACATTCCTAACTGGTTTAGGAAGAAGGTGTGTTTCTTTTCATCCAAGGGCTTGGTGAAAATATCTCCCCTTTGCAAATCAGTTGGGATATATTGTAATTCAATTTTATTCATTTCAACATTATCCCTTAAGAAATGATGCCTAATCTCTATGTGTTTTGTCCTACTATGGAGGACTGGATTTTGAGCTATGGAAATAGCACTTGTGTTATCACAAAAGATTTTAGACTTCTCTAAGTTGTAACCATAGTCTAGGAGTTGGTTTTGAATCCACAATATTTGTGAACAACAACTGCCTGCAGCCATATATTCAGCTTCAGCAGTTGAAGTTGACACAGATGTTTGTTTCTTACAAAACCAAGAGACAAGTCTGTCACCAAGGAACTGACAAGTTCCACTGGTGCTTTTTCTGTCAATTCTGCATCCAGCATAATCAGCATCTGAGAATCCAGTTAAATCAAATGCTGAATCTTTTGGATACCAGAGACCTAGATTTGGACAACTTTTAACATACCTGAGAATCCTCTTTACTAAAGTTAGGTGTGACTCTCTAGGGCTTACTTGGAACCTAGCACATATACATGTAGCAAACATTATATCTGGTCTACTAGCTGTAAGATACAGTAAAGAGCCAATCATTGCTCTATATGTTGTCTGATCAATAGGTTTCCCATGTTCATCAGCATCTAATACAGCATTGGTAGGCATGGGTGTTTTCATACAAGATGCCTCAGACATACCAAATTTCTTAACCAGTTCATTTGCATATTTGGTTTGAGAAATAAAGATGCCTTCAACATGTTGTTTGACTTGCAATCCTAGGAAGAAGGATAGCTCACCCATGCTACTCATCTCAAATTTAGAATTCATTAGGTTAGAAAACCTTCTGCACAATTTTGAGTCAGTAGAACCAAAAATGATATCGTCTACATAAATTTGTACTAGTAGGGTATGGGACTTATGGGTTCTAATAAAAAGAGTTTGGTCTACTCTACCCCTTATAAAACCATTTTCCAAGAGAAAGCATGCTAAGGTCTCATACCATGCTCTAGGAGCTTGCTTGAGACCATATAATGCTTTATTTAATCTAAAAACATAATCAGGATAAGTTGGAGAGATAAAACCTGGAGGTTGTCTGACATAAACTTCCTCTTTGATGTCTCCATTTAAGAAAGCACTTTTGACATCCATTTGATATACTTTGAAGCCTTTGTGAGCTGCATAAGCTAGAAAAATCCTGATGGCTTCTAATCTTGCAACAGGTGCAAAAGTCTGGTCGTAGTCGATTCCTTCTTCTTGAGAGTATCCTTGAGCAACTAGACTTGCCTTGTTCCTTATAGTTACTCCTTGATCATCCAGTTTGTTTCTGAATACCCATTTTGTTCCAACAATGGAATGATCCTTAGGCTTTGGCACTAGTTCCCATACTTTGTTCCTCTCAAATTGATGCAACTCCTCTTGCATTGCAATGATCCAATGTGGATTTTGCTCTGCATCTTGAATGGACTGAGGTTCAATTTGAGATAGGAAGCAGGTGTGCAATAGGTTTTGGTTGACCTGATTTCTGGTTTGCACACCAGCTGAGATTTCTCCAATTATTTGGGAAATTGGATGGTCTCTTGATGTTACTAAATCAACAGGGGGTGTTGATTGTTCACCAACCTGTGTGGTTGTTTCCTCTTGTGGTACAACAACTGGCTCTTTAGGTTGTGCTTCAAAATGTTGATCATTTCCTTCATCTTCACTGCTTTCATCCTCTTGAGTAACCTGTAACCTGTTCAAGTCTTCAGCTAGAGAATTTTCCTGCAAAGGTTCTATGGTAGAAGAATTCTTCTCCTTGAAAGACATGTTAGTTTCATCAAATGAAATGTGAACAGATTCCTCAATTTTCAAAGATGATTTGTTATAGACCCTATAGGCCTTGCTGATCATGGAGTATCCCAAAAACACTCCTTCATCAGCTTTGGCTTGAAATTTTGCTAAATATTTCTTGTCATTATTGTGAATGTAGCAAATACAACCAAATACTCTAAAATAGTCAACTTTAGGTTTCTTCCCTTTGAGTAATTCATAGGGAGTCTTTCCCTTTAGTTTATGTATCAGACTTCTGTTCAATACATAGTTGGAGGTGTTCACTGCCTCTACCCAAAAGGATAGAGGTAGATGAGCATCTGACAACAATGTAGTGGCAGATTCAATAAGGGTTCTATTTTTCCTTTCAGCTACCCCATTTTGTTGAGGAGTTCTAGGAGCTGAGAAAGTATGCCTGATCCCTTCACTCTGACAGAACTCTTGCATAAGAAGAGAATCAAACTCTGTCCCATGATCACTTCTGATGAGGGCAATGTGAGTATTGAACTCAATCTGTATACATTTGAGAAACTCTGTCAGACACTTAAAGTTATCAGACTTCTTCCTTAGAAAGAACACCCAAGTGAATCTAGAGAAGTCATCTACAATTACTAAAGTGTAGGATTTCCCTTCTAGGCTTTGTACTGTGATGGGTCCAAAAAGATCCATGTGTAACAGATACAATATCCTAGGTGAATCACTCTTATTAAGTGACTTAAAACTATTTTTAGTTTGCTTGCCTAATTGACAAGCCTTGCAGAGTCCTTCCTTCTTGTAGGGGCCAGAAGGTAGTCCTCTAACAAGGTTGTCCTTGGATAGCCTAGCAATAGTTCTAAGGTTTAGGTGTCCTAATCTCTTATGCCAAAAAACATTTGGTCTACAGACTGAATTAAACAAGCAGTTATCTACATCAGTTGAAATAAAGTCTACCAAGTAGATGTTACCTTTCCTTTTACCTGTCAACACAGTTGTGTTGCTCTCTGACTTGATTTTGCATGAGGTTTTGCTGAAGGTCACCTGGTAGCCTTCATCACACAGCTGACTGATGTTAATTAGGTTGTGCTTCAGTCCTTCCACATAAGCTACCTTCTTGAAAGTTACTGATCCAATCTGGACTGCACCATATCCTTTAGTTTGTCCAAAGTTGGAATCACCAAAAATAACTTTGGGTCCAAGCTTGGCTCTAAAGAATGTGAGGTTGTCCTTATTCCCTGTCATGTGCTTAGAGCACCCACTATCCAAATACCATTGCTGGTTAGATGTTGGATAGGTCTTCACCTGCACATAAGACAATTCATTTGTTTTATACCCAGTTTACCTTGGGCCTAGGTTGATAACCTCTAAATTCAGAAATAAAAGACATCCCAGGTTGACTCTTATATCCTTCAGGATGATATCTCCTTGGAGGTAGAATCCATTCAGTATAAGGGTTATAGATTTGGGATGAAGGACCCTTAGGATTCAATTTTGATTTGCCTTTGAAAAAGTTTCCAGAGCTCTGACCTCTGTTCGACGATCTTGGAGCTGCGTTCGACGATCTTGGGTCATATCGTCGAGCTCCGTTCGACGGTTGACTATGGCTGAGGTCAGGTATATGAGATCGTCGACCTGCGTTCGACGACTTTGGCTGAGATCGTCGATCTGCGTTCGACGATTTTTCCTGAGATCGTCGAGCTGCGTTCGGCGATCGTCGATCTTCATTCGGCGATCGTCGATCTATGTTCGACGATTTTTGCTGGGACTTGGTTTTTTGAGGCAGATTAGAATTTTTCCTAGCAACCTCTACAACTCCCTTTCCGTTGTCAGAAATAAACTTGATGGGAGTTGTTAGAACAATAGGTTGGCTGGATGAGGCACCCAAGCCCAGTGTACTGTTAAATCTAGAGTTCACTGTGCTTGTGATGTCCATCAGCTTGATGCTTCTCCCATTAAGGGATTCTTCAAGCTTCTTGGCCTCAGAGAGCTCACTTTTCAGTGTAGCTATCTGTTCCCTACAGTTCTCCAACTCCTGAGAGAGTTTGAGGTTTTCTGACTTTAAAACATTGTGTTCAGATAATTGATTTCTGAGAGAGATAATCTCTTTCTCAGACTTTAGCAGGTCTAAACACAGTGCTTTAAATTCAGATTTAAAATCTTCTGAACTAAAATCAAAAGAGCTAATTACCTGATCTTCTTCAGGTTGAGTCTCTGAGTCTGACTCTGACTCCTCTTCCTCTGAATTGTGTTGTGAGGCATTGATTGCCATCATGCAGAACTCCTTTTCTTCTGCATCATCCTCATCATCACTGGAGCTGGAAGAGGCTTCTGACTCCTCTTCTGTCTCACTCCAGGATTCAGCAACAAACCCCTTCCTTGTATGCTTATTTTTGCTTGAAGAAGGTTTGCTATTGCCATTTCTTTTGGAGTCTTTCTCCTTCCTTCTTTCTTTCCTGTCCCTTCTGTCCTTGTTCTTGTTCTCTGGGCAGTCAGGAACTATGTGCCCTGGTTTCCTGCAACCAAAGCAAATAATGTCTTTATTGTTGTTAATGGACTTGTCATACCTTGGCTTGTCCTGCTCCTTGTATGATCTTCTTCTGAAGTCCTTTCTGGCCATCTTGTAGAATCTTTTGGCCAACAAGCTGAGTAGTTCATCATTGCCTGTAGCTTTATCTTCAGGCAGATCCTCAGTTGCCTTAAAGGCTATGGTCTTCTCTTTCCTTGTGGCTGGTGAAGTAGCCTTCTATTCTTCCTCTCTATTCTTGATGAGTAGCTCATAAGATTTGAGCTTACCCAGCAAAGCTTCAGTGGTGATCTCATTTAGACTTCTGGCATCCTTAATTGGCCAGATTCTTGAATCTCAAGTGCTGGGGAAGCACATTAGGATCTTGTCATTAAGTTTTGTCAGATAGATCTCTTTGTCCAATGTCCTTAGCTCACTGAAAATTAGACTTAGTCTGTTGTACATATCTCCCACTGACTCAGTCTCTCCCTTCTTGAAATTCTCATATTAAGAGATGAGATGGGATCTTCTGTCTTTTCTCTCATCAGCTGAGCCTGAGACTATTTCTGAGAGCTTGTCCCAAATTTCCTTGGCTGAATTGCATTCAGCTACCTTTTGAAATATGTCATCTGACATTGTCTGGGCTAGGATGTTCATAGCCTTGGCATCAGCTACCTTCCATCTCTTGATGTCAGCATCTGTTCCTGATGGAGGTGGCACAGCATTTGTGCTTGTGCTCTCTGGGGGTATTGGACACAGTGTCAAAACAGAATTAAAGATATCTTTGTCAATAGAATTCATGTAAAGTCTAATCCTTGTCTTTCAAAGTGCAAACTTGGAAAGATTGCACACTGGAGGTCTGGTGCTAGCATAATCTTTGTTTTGGGCCATGATTTGTGCAAACAAAATCTAATAATAGAATACCAAAGAAACACAGATCTAGTTTGGGATCTTGGGGTTCAGGTGTTAGCCTGTACAACCAATCAGATATGGTATGTTTAACCAACCTCGCTCTGATACCAATTGAAAGTGCAACTAGATCTGATATACTCTAGAGGGGGGTGAATAGAGTATATAGTGCTTTAAAAACTTTTACAAACTTTTACAACAATTATTGTAATATGTTTGAGCAGGGAAGCAGAAATAAATCTAATCACAGTACTAAGCTATGCAAAAACTAAGCACAGAAAAATCAAGGCCAGAAACAAAAATGAAAGCAAGCAGAACCAGAAGACACAAGGAAATATAGTGGTTCCCCAAACTTGGGTACATCCACTCTTCTACCACCCTAGGTAGGAATCCACTGCAGGATGAGTTGATCAGGTGTCCTGGGCACCAATGAGCTTTTGATAAGGTGCTCAAAAACCAAAGCAGATTTTTTGATCAGGTGTCTTGCCACCAATGAGCTTTTGACAAGGTGCTCAAAAACCAGGTTCAAACTTTTGAAGGGAGTTTGAAAACCCCTTTACAGAGTGGGGGTGAGAGAGTGACGGCAGTCTTCTCTTTCTCAAACAACTGAGAAGACTATGTGGATTGTTGTCAAAGCTCCCCCTGAATCCTTGAAATCTTCAGGAAGAAAAGCTTTGCTGAGGGTGATAGGCCTTCAAATATTGAACTCCAGCAATGGATGAATTCAGCAAAAGGGACTGAAATGTTGAGTGTCTAGAGTCTGGAATATGTTGGCCTTGAAAACTTTGAAAACTAAAAGAGATCTGAAGATTTTAAAACTTGATCTCCTTGGATAAGTGTTCTTCAGAATTCTTTTAGACAGAAGATTTTTGAGGTTGTCTCTGTAATCTGTATTGTGTGTGCTCTGTTGTGAGAGATTCAAAAATCCTGTCTTTTATTCTCTGGTACAGAATAGAATATTATTCTCTGTCAAGGATAGCCGTTGGTCTGCATTGATTGCATCCTTAATTGCATAATCTCTTCTAGAGGAAAGTCTACAGAAACATTCCTTGAAAAATCCCTTGAAACTTGATCCAGAATTAAATGAAAACGGCTAGCAAATCTCTGAAATAATTGCAGAATAACTCCTAACTGATTTGAATTTGAATTCTGGAAGTTATCTGAAATCGTCGAACTGAGCTCTGCTATCGTCGAGCTGAGCTCAGCGATCTGAAAACACACAGCAGCAAGATAATCGTCGATCTGATCTCAAAGATCGTCGAACTGAGCTCAGAGATAAAGATCTAATGCAGAGTCAAAATCGTCGACCTGAGCTCACCGATCGTCGAATGGAGTTCGACGATATTATGAAGTTGAGCTCAGCGATTGTCGAATGGAGTTCGACGATCTGTCGAACTTGAGCTAGACGATCGTCGATCGGAGTTCGACGAATCGTCGTGCTGAGCTCGACGATCAGAATTAGTCTCCAGACAGAAGAACTTGGTCTTCAGGGCAGCTTCCAAACCTAGACTTCTAACCCTTAGACTCAATTCTAATTGACCTTTTAAGCTATACAGGAGGTCAAGCAAAGGTTCCTAGAGACATAGTGATCCTGACCCAAATTAGTAATAGGGTGTTCCAACACATTGTCTATTGACCTTAGCTTGTCCAGGGGCTTCTTCAAATCAGGTACATTGTGGATACAATACCCAACAAGGAGTTCTCGAGATTATTCTTGGCTAGATACCTCCCTTCGGCGCAGAGGATAGCGTTGGAGAACGAGTTCCTGAAGTTGGTTCAAGGAGACAATAGCGTGGATGAATATCTCCACGAGTTTACTCATTTGAGTCGATATGCTAGCTCCACCATTGCGGATGAGAAGCGCAAGATGAATCGATTCTACGAAGGGTTGAGAGACGAGTTGAGATTACTACTCTCGGGGCCGATGACGCAGGCTTTCTTGACCTTGGTCAACACGGTCCGGTCCTTGGAGAAGGACATGAAGAATGTACAAGCAAAGAAAAGCTTTGGGGATACGAAGTCGGAGTTCAGAGTGCTGAACTCCTCAAAGTCTGTGTTCCGGAAGTGGAACAAGAAAGCTGGGACATCGGGTCCAGCCCCCTCTGCTGGTGCTTCTGGGGCGACTACGGGTCGGATCCCGGGCACATGTTATAACTGTGGGAAGCCGGGGCATTATTCCCGTGAGTGCCGGAGCGGACGTCCCAAGTCCGAAAGAAAGCAGGGAGCAACTTATGAAGAAAATGGCAAGGCGGTGGAGTCGACCGCGTCCCATTATGCTCCGGCCCAACCAAGGGTGTATAATCTTGGCCAACAGGAGGCCATCAAACAGGCGGATGTGGTGACAGGTACGGTTTAATTTATGGCAAGTTAATTTCTTTAAATACTTGTTATGCACATGTTACCATACCACTGCTTGTTTAGGGTTCGTTTTGGTTTGTGAAAATCCGGCAAGAGCACTCTTTGATACGGGAGCTTCACACTCCTTCTTGTCCGAAGGATTTATATCACGCATCGGAGTCCCTTCTTCGATGGCGAAGGATAAGTTGGATGTGTTGTTGCCCAATGGGTGTTCGATGTGCGCGGATATAATCTGCGGTGTTAGGATTCGCATTGGGATTCAAGAGTTTGATCTACAAGCGTCGTTACTTCCGTTGGTGGAGTTCGACGTTATTTTTGGCATAGACTGGCTCTCGGAGCAGCAGGCCTATATTGATTGCGGTCGCAAGGAAGTCAAGCTGGGAGCAAGTCGTGAGACGACTTTTACGGGCTTAAAGGGGTCAAGCAAGACGTTGATGTCTGATCTTCAGGTGGTGAAGGCGGTTCATGCCGGTGCAGAACTGTTCTTTACACTAGTGGAGGTTGCAAAACCGAAGCCTGCGTTGGATTATATTTCAGTGGTATCGGAGTACCCTGATGTGTTCCCTGCAGATCTTCCTGGAGCCCCGACTCAGTGGGAGATAGATTTCACGATTGAGTTAGTGTCAGGTGCAAATCCTGTGTCACGCTCTCCATATCGGCTAGCACCTAAGGAAATGGCGCAGCTGAAGGTTCAACTGCAAGAGTTGTTGGAGCAAGGGTATGTGCGCACAAGTTCTTCGCCTTGGAGCGTGTCGGTCCTCTTTGTTAAGAAGAAGGACGGAAGCTTGAGGTTATGTATTGATTATCGGGAGCTCAACAAGTTGACGGAAAAGAACAAGTACCCGATCCCCCGGATCGATGATCTTTTTGATCAGTTGGTCGGGTCGACGATGTACTCAAAGCTGGATCTCAACTCCGGGTACTATCAGCTGCGAATAAGGGAGAGTGATATCCCGAAGACAGCATTCAGTACGAGATACGGGCATTACGAGTTTACGGTCATGCCGTTTGGGCTGACCAATGCGCCGTCAGTGTTCATGGATTTGATGAACAGGACCTTCAGGGAGTACTTGAACCATTTTGTGATCGTCTTCATCGACGATATTTTGGTGTACTCACAGAGTGAGGAAGAGCACTTCAAGCATCTTCATTTGGTTTTGGAGACGCTAAGGATAAATCAGTTGTACGCCAAGTTCTCGAAGTGCGAGTTTTGGTTGTCCTCTGTGGCGTTCCTCGGTCATATAGTGAGTGGAGAAGGTATTGCAGTGGATCCGGCGAAGATTGTTGCGATACGGGAGTGGCCTGAGCTTTCTACGGTAGCGGAAGTCCGGACCTTTCTGGGGCTTGCCGGCTATTATAGGCGCTTCGTAGAGAACTTCTCGCGGATAGCGTTACCTCTCACTACTTTGACGAGGAAGGAGCAGAAGTTCGTTTGGACGCCGGAGTGCGCGCGAGCTTTTGAGGAGTTGAAATGTCGGTTGACCACGATGCTTGTGCTGAGTTCTCCATATGGGACCGAAGGTTATGAGATTTATAGCGATGCTTCGGGCAGCGGTTTGGGTTGCGTGCTACTGCAACACGGAAGTGTAATAGCTTATGGCTCGAGACAGCTGAAAGTGCATGAGTGTAATTATCCGGTCCATGACTTGGAGTTAGCGGCCGTGATTTTTGCCTTGAAGCTGTGGAGACACTATTTGTACGGTGTGAAGATTGATATCTATACCGATCACAAGAGCCTGAAGTATCTGATTGATCAGAAAGATCTGAAAATGCGGCAGCGTAGATGGATGGAGTTCCTGGGGGACTATACATTCAAGATCCACTACGTGCCGAGTAAAGGTAATGCGGTTGCCGACGCATTGAATCGTCGGGCCCCAGCTCAAGCCAATTGGCTATCGGTGCATGATGAGCGGTTGGTTCGGGAGTTGGAGGCGTTGGAGATTGTTTGTGTAGATAAGCAAGCAAGTGCTGAAGCAGTACAAAATTGGACTGAAGTTCAATATGACCTGGCTGATCGGATTCGGCAGGCTTTGGATTTGGATGTCCATATGAAACAGTTAATGGTAGAGGCTCTGGATGGGTCAAATTCCCAATTCATTGTGGAGGACGGATTGCTTTGGAATGACGGTCGTCTGTGCGTCCCAAGTGTGGGCAATTTGCGGGTGGAATTGTTGTACGAGGCACACCATACCAAGTACTCGATTCACCCGGGGAGCACGAAGATGTACCGCGATGTAAAGAAACTGTTTTGGTGGCCGGGTTTGAAGAAAGATGTGGCACTCTACGTGGCGAAGTGCCAAACTTGTGCCTTGGTGAAGGCGGAATGCCAAAAGCCGGGAGGATTTCTTAAGTCCTTGCCTATTCCGGAGTGGAAATTCGACGACATCTCTATGGACTTTGTGCACGGTTTGCCAAGGTCGCAAAAGGGGAACGACGCCATTTGGGTGGTCGTAGATCGGCTAATGAAGGTGTCGCATTTCATTCCGCATAGGAAGGATGATCTGGTGGAGAAGTTGGCAAAACTGTATGTGGACAACATTATGCGGCTTCATGGTGTGCCCAGCAGCATTGTGAGCGACCGAGATGGGCGGTTCACGGCCAATGATTAGAGGCTAGCGCAGCAAATGTTGGGAACAAAGTTGAAACTCAGCACAGCCTTCCATCCGCAAATGGATGGGCAGACCGAGAGGGTCAATAGAACTATGGAAGACATGCTCCGCATGTGTGTCTTGGACTTTGGAAAGCAATGGGAAGACCATCTTTATTTGGTGGAGTTTGCGAACAAAAATAGCTACCAAGCGCGTATTCAAATGGCGCCCTTCGAGGCCCTATATGGTAGAAAATGTCGCACGCCGTTGTCTTGGTTAGAAACAGGTGAGTCAAAGTTATACAAGCGCCAAGAGGTGGAAGATGCTACGTCTTTAGTTCGTACCATTGGGGAGAGGTTGCTTATCGCTCAGGACCGGCAAGCGAAGTACTATAATGCCAAGCACAGGAACGTAGAGTTCGATGTGGGAGACTATGTGTACTTAAAGATCAAGCCATTCAAGGGTGTCTCGCGGGTGCGGTGGTTGAAAAAGCTAAGCCCGAGGTACCTTGGGTCGTTTGAGGTTTTGGAGCGGGTTGGTGAAGCAGCCTATCGGTTGAAGCTTTCAGTGGAGCTTATTGTTTTACATGATGTATTCCATATTTCGGTGCTTCGGAATGCGGTGCAAGAGCCTTCGCAAGTGATCGCGGTTGATCAAGTGCCGGTGGATAGTGGGTTGACGACAAAAGTCAAGCCCATGCGGATTGAGGACTCGGAGGTCAAGCGGCTACGCAATAAAGAGATCAGGATGGTCAAGGTCCGATGGGACAATTGCGGTCGTGAGGAGCTCTCTTGGGAGCGAGAGCAAACTATGCTTGACGAGTATCCGAAGTCGACGAATTTCGCTCAACAATGTGTCGAGACAGGGCACACGGCCTGAGACACGGGCGTGTCTCAGGGCGTGTCGAGCCCATGTCGACAATCGGCCCGGAGAGTCGACGAATTTCGCTCGACAATGTGTCGAGAGAAAGCACACGGCCTAGGACACGGGCGTGTCCAAGGCCGTGTCAGGCAGTCGACGAACTTCGCTCGACGAAGTGTCGAGACAGTGAACACGGCCTAGCGCCCAGGCGTGTTTGAGTAGACACGGGCTAGGATACGGGCATGTCCAATACCCGTATGAGTCTCGGGTTGTTTTCGGGGCTGTGTCGATGGAGGCACACGGCCGACCACACAGCCGTGTCAGTTGGAACACGGGCGTATCAGGTCGAACACGGGCGTGTTGGATGCCTGTGTGTTGTTCCAGGCGCGTCGATTTTGACGGCGAATGAGGGACACGGCCCTGGACACGGGCGTGTGCCAGGCCGTGTTCGACCCAGGTTTTACTTTTTAGCTACGAATCGTAGCCATTCGTTTCCTTATTTTGGGATCCGGCGGTTGGGGGTTGTTCCTACTGGGATATACCAAGGACTGGGCCTTTGAACCCCTCACTTTTACTTGAGTGGTTCCCTTTCTAAGTCAAGAGAGAGGTGAGAGCAAAGGAGGAAGAAGAAGCTAGATCCGGCCATTGGAGGAGCTTCGAAGCTCCAAATCGCGAGCCGACTTCAGATCTACGGAGGCAAAGAGAGTGTGGTGCTTTTCATCCGCTTACTTTTCCATGGAGCCAAGGAAGAAACCTAGAGTAACAATTCTCTTCTTGAGCATGTGAAGCTCTTCTTCTTTTGCATAGGAAGCCCGCTCTCGCGAGTTTGCGGTGAGTTTGAGGCGTTCCTACGGGTATACATGAATAGTCCCCGTTGTGTAGAGTCCGTATTCGAGAACGGACATAGCCATGATGTGTGAAGCCTACCCGGACATGTTGGTCTGGATCGGTGATGTTGCATTGCATAAATGTCGGAGAAGACTCCATGTGATTGGTTGTTTTTCAGGTTTTCTACGTGGTAGATTGCAACATGGAGCCTTTGGGATTAACCCAAAGGTGCACCCGGAAAACTGGGCGGATTCGTGATCTTGCCAACTTGTGGGCCTAGGAGCCAACTTGTACATAACTGGGTTATGTAATATTGTACGTTCGATTCACGGGTTTCAGGGAAACTTAACTCGTGCCGATGATATTAAAATGTCGTGGTAAGTGAGCAACGGGTTGAGTGGAACCGTTCCTGCTTTATGTCGAGGGCATAGAGGTCGGGTCTTGCTGTCGATGATATTAAAGTGTCGTGACATAAGCTGTTGATGACATTAAAGTGTCGTAACATCTGCCTAAAAGACCAAATTGCTCACGAGAGATTGCCGTCCGGGAGATGGTGGTGAGTCAGCGACTTAGACTGCGATCACCGAGTATGTGCCCTGAGAGCACGAGGCGTGTGGCCATGCATGCCAACGCCTGTGATGCAATGAATTTATATACTGCTTGGTTATGCTAATAAAAATGCAGGGAAGGAGCATCGCCGCCCTGAGTTGGGGGCGAGATCGTTATAATTTGGTCAGCATTGCTGACCGTTACCTTTGTTTGCCACCGTGCGGTGGTTTTGTTTCTTGCAGGTGCTGCTGGACCAAGCGGTCAATAGCGAGCTAAAGCCCAAATTACGAAGCCAGCCCTCGAAGGCCTAATTGGAGTGTTTACCGCTTTTATTCATGTATGACCGGCCTGCGTGCCGTGGTTTGTAAATCATGTAATATCAAGTAAATAATTTTGTAAGGCCTTAAGGCCAGTACTTGTGCATGTACTACATTCCTATTTGGTATATTAGTGGACATTCATGATCTTTGTGCTGGGTTCTTAATTGCAACTTATATAAACTGCTTCCGCTAGAATGCTCTGTGTAGGACGTTGGATTGGTTGAATGGTTTCCATGGAGTAACCACCGGGTTTGTCTGTAGTATATGGCATCGGGCCCCGGCCGGACCTACTACTATATGCTATGTGACGGATAGGGGGTGTTACACCTATCCCCCACAGGCGAGCCTTCGGACCTGCCAGCTAGATGAGAGCCTGCGCAGCGGGTCTACCTGGGGCCGAGCCTAGCTCGAGGTGCCGATGAAGTTTCCACAAACAAGACCTATCCCCCACAGGCGAGCCTTCGGACCTGCCAGCTAGATGAGAGCCTGCGCAGCGGGTCTACCGGGGGCCGAGCCTAGCTCGGGGTGTTGCAAAACACATAAATGCATCCTATCATAAGAATTTTATAACAGGCAAGATGAAAACAAGTTGATTGATGTAGTATAACAAGCTTGATTTTGGATACATAATTACACATTCCCCCTCTCACGGGTAGAAGCGTTTTAAGTCATCGCCGCTCCAGGTGTGGCTCAAGGTCCTCCCCTCCACGTCCTGGAGGTAGTAACCTCCTATTCCAAGGACCTCCTTCACTATGTAAGGCCCTTCCCAGTTCGGGTTGAGCTTGCCTACGGGGGCCGACCTTCCTGCCACGTCAACCTTTTTCAGCACCAGATCTCCTTCGGCGAACTGCTTGACCCTGATATGCTTATCGAAGTACTTAGCCATCCGCCGCTTGATCTCTTCTTGCCTGATGGCTGCCACGTCCCGCAGCTCTTCCACCATGTCTACCGAGAGGCATAACCCCTTCTCGTTCTCCAACCTCCAAGTATCATCTCCTTCGCCTGCGGCTGCGACCCGCGGGGACCGAACCTTGAACTCCACTGGTAGGACCGCCTCACACCCATGAGAAAGCTTGAAGGGGGTCTCACCGGAGGCCGTGTTCGGAGTCTTTCTCAAGGCCCATAGGACCGATGGGAGCTGATCCACCCAATTTTCCCTTATGTTTTCCACTTTCTTATTGAGCAGGTTCACAATAATCTTGTTTTCCGCTTCCACCTGGCCGTTGCTCCGAGGGTGGTGGACAGAGGCAAACCTAAGGTCTATCCCCAGCTGGGTGCAGAAGCTGATGAACTCCTCACTAGCAATCTGGGGACCGTTAACTGTTACTATTGCTTGAGGCAGCCCGTGCCTGCAAATGATCTCCCCCCAAACGAAGTTCCTGATGACCTGCGAGGTGACTTTGGCTAAGGCCTTGACCTCCAGCCACTTGGAAAAGTAGTCGATCATGACCAGGAGGAACCTCCTTTACCCACTAGCCGGAGGAAAAGGCCCAACTAAATCCATCCCCCAGATAACGAACAACCACGGTGCCATAATGCTTCAGAGCCTTTGAGCTGCCAAGAGCTGGAGGGGGGCGTAGAGCTGGCATTTTTGACACCTCCTCGCAAACTCCGCGACATCCTTCCTTAGGGTGGGCCAGAAGTACCCTTGCCTGACCACCCTTGCCTCCAACATCCTACCTCCAGAATGACTGTCGCACTCGCCCGAGTGTACCTCTCCCAGGATCCTTGGGACCTCTTCTTCGGTTACACATCTTGCCAGGATCCCTAACAACATTTTACGATGCAACCCCCCTTCCATCATCAAATAATGAGTTGTTTTGCGCCTGAAGCTCTTTGCGTCCTTAACCTCCTCTGTCATCCTGCCTGTGGTCAGGAAGGTTACCAACGGGTCCACCCACGAGGATCGCCGGCCTACCTCCATCAACTCCCCTTCCTCAATTGCTGGCCGAAAAAGTTCAGTCAGGGTCCCTCCTCCCTGAGGTCCAAACTTCGCCAATCGATCGGCGGTCGCGCTCTCCTCCCTGGGGACATGCTGGATTGATAATGACCGGAACCCACCGATGATCGCCCTTACCTTGGATAGGTATTTTATGAGGGTAGGATCCCGAGCTTCAAACTCTCCTCGGATCCGTGACGCTACTATCATAGAGTCAGTGAAGTCCTCCACGTCCTGGATCTCAAGCTCGTTTACCACGCGAAGGCCGGCGATTACGACCTCATACTCCGCTTGGTTGTTGGTCACCGGAAAGTGGTAAGCCACTGCCTGCTATATCGCGACTCCCTGGGGGCTTATCAGCACCACTCCTCCCCCGAGGGAATACTTTCCCGAGGCCCCATCAACCATCATCTTCCACGCTTCCTGTGGCTGCGGCTCCCCCTCCTCGACTTCAACAACATAGTCCGCCAGAAAGTCCGCCACCTCTTGTGTACAACCCCGTGTCCGGCGAGCAAGGTCGCCAGGAACCAGACAGAGCGGGCAGAAGATGGTGAGTAAGCTCGGCAGTGGAGAAGCCGAGCCCGAGCTCGGCATTCGTCGACCAGAGATCGACATTCGCCGACCAAAGATCGATATTCGTCGACCAAAGATCAGCCTTCATCGACCCCGAGCTCGGCATTTGCGGAGCTGGCGAGCAGGACCTGCTGAGATGATCAAGCTCCCTAGCTCGCCCGGATGTGTGAGGTACCTTTTTACTATTTTTCCCCCGCTGGTCTGCCCATAGCCTTTCAAAATAGTGGAGTTTGGCTGTTGGCAGACCCAGCCAAGAGTTTTCTGGTAATTTCAGGTCAGTTCTTTTGGTTATTGGAAGTTCAGATTCTAAAAACTATAAATAGGACACAAGGGGTACCCCAGAAGGCAGGCTTCCTGTACTTTCCTGCTCCATTTTTCAAGTGCTTTCTGAGGGTACCTTAGCTCGGCCTCTGGCTAAGGAGGGGAAGCACTCTGAGATCTTCCGGGTGTGTGGTGGGACCTCCCCGCCAAGCCCTTGG
Source organism: Platanthera guangdongensis (assembly GCA_039583875.1). NCBI lineage: Eukaryota > Viridiplantae > Streptophyta > Magnoliopsida > Asparagales > Orchidaceae > Platanthera > Platanthera guangdongensis. The sequence goes on from CM077159.1 coordinate 107,378,075, forward strand.
GTCGGTTTTTTCCTTGTCTTCTTTGTTGATTCTGCTTGCATGAGTGAAGTAGGTGCGAGACCACCCCTTACCTAAGTGCGAACTCCACAGGAGATCGAGAAATCGGTTTCAACATTTTGGTGTGGTGAGCGTGGAGCGTGGTCAGTACAGAAAAGCTTCAGCGAGTTCGATGATAGGAGGGCAGGGATCCGATAGGCCGAACTCGCCCCCCCCCCCCCCCCCCCCCCCCCGCCTCTCGGCATGGTGGGGATGTTCGAAGATTTCAGGAATGAGGTGCTGAGCCTCATCAAGTTCGCACTCGGCACGCGGGCCGAGTGCTCGACACCAGCAGTCCAGATCGCGGCAGCCCACTCTTTGGGCGAGGACGCCCCCGGCAGGCGAGCTGGGAAGGAAGTTGCCGAGGAAATCCGGGGGTGCGAGCTCCCCGGGCGCGAGCTCTTCCCCGGCTCGACAGGTCGAGGCCGATTCGGCGAGCTAGGCTCGCGAGATTCGCCAGCTCGCCCATCAGGGGGAGGCAGCCCCTTCAGCGAGTTGGTCTCTTCAGCTCTAGTTCCAGATGGGTTCAGGGAACCCGAGATGTCCTTCTACACTGGGAAGGGAGACCCGGTCCAGCATGTTCACTGCTTCGAGGATGTAATCTCCATCCGACAGATGACTGATGGGTTCAAGTGCCGACTCTTCGCTATCAACCTCAAGGAGAAGGTAAGGGAGTGGTTCCATCAGCTACCGGCCAGCTCCATCTACTACTTCGAGGACCTGCGCCGGGGGTTCATGCTGAGGTTCACTACGTCAAAGAAGAGGAAGAAGGAGTCAGAGTCCCTGTTCCATATCAAGCAGGGGGCGAACGAGAAATTGGGGAGCTACGTGGATCGGTTTCAGGAGGAGGTTACTCAGGTCCAGGAGATTCCGGGCCATAGTCTGATGATGGCCTTTACCCTGGGCCTGCAGCATGGGTTCTTCAGGATGGAGCTGAAGAGGGTTCCCCCCTCTCCTACGAGGAGCTGATAGAGAGGGCGGCAAGAGAAGTTGATGGGGAGGCATCAAACCCGGAGTTTGCACGGAAGCTAGCTAGGTGGGCCATGGAGGAGGAGAAGGAGTCGAGAGGAGGAAGAGGACAAGAGGCGAGGAGAGGAGAGCCCCAGCAGATGGAGCAGAGGCAGCCCCAGTGGCAGCAACAGCCGAGGTGGGGGCGTCAGGAGCCCGACCGTCGACTGGGCTGGAGGCCTGAGTGGCAGGGGCAGGGGCCACAAAGGGGATACCACGGAAGGGATCGCTATCAAGGGGGGAAAGATTAGTTCCACCCCCCGGGCTGGAGGCAGGCCTAGAGGCTCCGGCTCCCCGGTCAAGAGGAGGCTATGGCCAAATCCTTGGGGGCGAGGAGAAGAATAGTAAGGAGGAGGAGAAGAGAAGTTAGGGTGGAGTTGCCCTATTGCGACTTCCATCAGGAGGAGGGGCACGCCACAGCCACGTGCCCAGAATTCCTTGAGATGAGAGGAAATAGGGAGCAGCAGCAGCAGGGGCGGCAAGAAGTAAGGATCGAGGAGGTCCTGCCTCGGGTGGAGGAGGACCGTTGCGAAGACCGGGTGGATGTTGGGACCCGAGGAGGGATTGGAGTGATCCACGGGGGGGGGGGGGGGGGGGGGGGGTGGGGGGGGGGGGGGGTGTGGGGGTGTGTTGGGAACATTGGTCAAATGTACCTGATTTGAAGAAGCCTCACCTAACTCACTGATATGCATCATAATGTATTTGATGTTTGTTTGAGTTACTTGTGCAGGTTAGGTATTCACTAGACTGAAGCTAAAAGTTTCTAAGTCCATGTGTCGACACCCAGAGGGAAAGTGTCGACACTTGAGGAAGCTTGTGTCGACACCCAGACAAGCAGTGTCGACACTTGGAGTCATTGTGTCGACACCTGGGATGAAGAGTCGACACCAGACAGAAAGTGTCGACACTTGGAGCTGTGTCGACACTCAGTGAAGAAGTATGCAGAAAAGCAGTGTCGACACTTAGCAGAAGTGTCGACACCTAGAAGAGCTGTGTCTACACCAGAAAGTGTCGACACTTGGAGCTGTGTCGACACTCAGCAAAAGTCTGCAGAGTCTAAGTAAAAGTGTCGACACTCAACACAATGTGTCGACACTATGCTGAAGAGTCAGTATTTGAAGAAAGTGTCGACACTCAGCACAATGTGTCGACACACAACCAGGAGAGTCAACACTTGAAGAAAGTGTCGACACTCAGCACAATGTGTCGACACTTAATTGAAGACTCTACACTTGAAGAAAGTGTCGACACAAGGAGCTGTGTCGACACTTAGCAAAGAACAGAAAAGTTACAAAATATTCTAAGTACAAGTGTCGACACTAAAAGAATGTGTCAACACTCAGCTGAAGAAACAAAAGTGAAGACTTGTGTCGACACCAAGAAGCAGTGTCGACACTTGACAGTTTCAACACATGAAGATGTGTCGACACAAAGAACATGTGCCGACACTTAGAAGAATACAGTTAAAGAATGAAGTACAAGTATTTGTGTCGACACTCAATTTCAGTGTCGACACATGCAGAAGAATCTGTGTCGAGACATACAAGGAATTGTGTCGACACCTTGTAGACTTGTGTCGACACTTACACAACATGTGTCGACACTTGGCCTATAAGTGTCGACACTTAAGAACAGAAAGTCTCGACACTATCTGACAGTTAGGAAATTTCAAGAAGTGACTGGTTGACATGACAGCTGCCGATCCAGCCGGTCTACAACAACTGTCAGAGAAATCAGAAGTCTGTTATAAACCGGACCAGCCGGTTACCATGAAGGAAGCCTATAAATAGGCACCCATAGTTTACAGAATCTGATTGATAAAAGGATTGTTGTTGTTACAACTTGTGAGAATATTCAAAGTGGTTGATCAGATTAAATCAAGAAGTAATACATAGAGGATCAACACAAGAAGATCTGACAGTCCAACTGCAGATCTAAGAAGTTGGAGAGAGAGAGCTCCAATCAAGAATTCAGTCTTTGGAACTAAGGCTGAGAAGAAGGATTCAGAAACATCTGGATCTCAAGAAGCAGAGGTCAAGGAACAACTGCAGAAGATTCAGACTAATTCAGTTCTAACTCAAGAAGCTTTGAAGGAAGCTAAGTCAGTTTGGATCTAACTGAGTTCTTCCAAGAACTCTTCAAGAAACTCTCAACTCCTCTCTTATTTTCTGAGTTGTAGAGTTAGCAATTGTATTTCTACTTTAACTTGTAGGATCCATTGGATCTGAGAGAATTGTAAGCCTATATTATAAAGGCTGAGGGTAGGGCTTGATTGCCTGAGTGTAGGAGTTGAAGAACTCTGAGTGTAGGCCTTAATTGGCTGAGTGTAGGCCTGGGTGGCTGAGTGTAGGCCTTGGTGGCTGAGTGTAAGGCTTTGGGCCTGAGGTGTAGGAACCTAGTTGGGTTCTGAGCTAGTGGAGAAGTTTGGCCGAATCTAGTACACTGCTAGATAGGCGAAGGGGGAAAGTGGATGTACCCAAAGATTGGGGAACCACTATAAAATCTTGTGTATTCTGTGCTGTGATTGTGCTGTGTTGTGAATTGCTGTGTTTGCTGTGAGAACTTATTCAGAAATCTGTGTTATAAACTGTTGTGCTGCCAACAAAGTTTTAAAAAGGTTTTGGTCACCTATTCACCCCCCCCCCCTCTAGGTGTTTAGGTACCATATCTTTCAAGTGGTATCAGAGGGAGGTTCCTCAAAACAAGGACTAACAGTCTAAGGAGATCCTGTTTGGCAGAAACAGTCTAAGTCAGAAAACAGATTCAATAAATTCAAGAACTTCAAGAAACATGGGTTCTTATGAGAATCACAAAGAGTTGGGTTCCATGAAGTTACCCATATGCAGGAAGGAGATTTTTGGAATCTGGAAAGAAAGGGTTAGGCTATTTATGGAGGCCTCAGACCCTAGAATCTACATCACAGTCAAAGAGGGGCCCTATGTGCCCATGAAGATCTCAGTATTGGATGTAAATCAGAGGACTCCAAAGGATTTCTCTGAGATGACCAAGGATGAAATTGTCCTAGCCACTATGGACAAAAGGGCACAAAACATAATAGTAAGTGCCATTGATGATGCCACCTTCCAGAACTTAATTCACTATAAGACAGCAAAAGAGATGTGGGACACTCTTATAGTCTATATGGAAGGTTCTAAAGAAGTAAGGCAAGATAGAAAGTCCTTGCTTAATCAAGAGTATGAGAGCTTTAGGCAAGGAAGAGGAGATAGAATCACTGAATGCTACAAAAAGTTCTATAGAATTGTTAATGAACTCATGTCCTATGGAAGAGAGTTCACTAACTATGAATTGAATGATAAGTTCTTAAGGTCCCTAACCAAAGATTGGGACACTAAGATCTGTGCCATCAGAGAAATGGCAAAGTTGGGAGAAATTCCTCCTCCCACACTGTTTGGCAAATTGTTATCTTATGAAATGCAGTTGTCTGTGAGAAAAGAGGAGGAAAAGTCAACAAGGACTGAGCACAGGGAAAGGACTGTTTCCTTCAAGACAGAAGTACCTAGAAAGGGAAGGACTAAGTCATCAACTCCTCCCCCAGAGGTAGTTGAATCAGAATCAGATGAGTCTGTGAGCACAAAGTCTACAAGCAGTGAAAGTGATGAAGACTTTGCTGCATTCACCAGACATTTTCAGAAATTCCTGAAGAAGAAACAATGGAGGTCCAGACCTTCATTTTCCAAAGGGAAAGAAGTTCAGTATCAGGAGAAGAAGCCTTCAAAGAAGGACAAGAAAAAGACAAAGACTAGCAAGGCAACTGGGTCTAAGATAGTATGTTACTGCTGCAATAGACAGGGGCATGTTATTGCAGATTGTCCTGAGAGAAGAAAAGAATCCAGTGACAGAAAGAAGACTCACTTCAAAGGAAAGAAGGAGAAGTCCTTTGTTGCAAAGAATGAGAAGACTCTTTCAGACATTTCTTCTTCAGACACTGAGACAGATGCTGAAGCCTACATAGGGATATTTGCTGAAGAAGAAGAAGAGTTTATGCAGATCATGGAATCAATCTATGAACAAGAAGAGAGTCAGTGCCAAGGACTGATGGCATTGACTGAAAGTACCAAAATTCTGGAGCAGCCAGGACCTAGTCAGGTACAAAGTCCAACTCAAAGTTCAGATTTCAGTTCTTGTTCAGAGTCAGATTCATCTTCATCAAGTGATGGAAGTGTTTCTAAATCTGAGGGAGATATTCATCAGCTCCTAGTTGAATATAAAGTTCTGTTGCAAGCCTATAAGAAAAGCAAGTCCCTTGCCAAAAGTCAGGCAAAGGAAATTGCTGATCTAAAGGCAGCTGCAACAGACTTTGAGAAGGAATTTGATCAAAAGCTCAATGAGGTAGCCAGGCTGAAACACATTACTGTGATTCAGATGGGAACTATCACTTATAAAAATGATCAAATTAAGTTACTGGAGATCAATCTCCAGAAGGAAAGAGAGCTAGTTGCTAGGTTTTCAAAACCTAAATCAGTGCTACCCTTGATTGATGAATTTGTTCATCATAAAGGAAAGGCTGGACTGGGTTTTATTAAACCAGCTAGGACTGTTCAGGATCAGTCCAAGTCCAAGGGCAAAGCCCCAACATTCAACAAGCCTGCTGCAGTCAAAACAGCAAAGGTTGTACCTAAGCAAAGGTACAACAAGTTTGAATGCTGGTGTTGTGGCAAGGTTGGCCACTTTGCCTTGGATTGTTGGCACAATGCCAGTGCCAAGTTGAGTAGCAAGTTACCTGGTGGAAAGCTAGCAGGTAGCTATGTCAAATTGCAAACTAACAATCACCAAGGACCCAAGTTTACTTTGGGTTCTAAGGTTCATTAATTTGTTTTGCAGGTGAATCCAAGTGGCCATACCCCAACATGGTACTTGGATAGTGGATGTTCCAGACATATGACTGGAACAAGGGGACTACTGAAGGACTACATTCCAATCAAAAATGGTCCTAAAGTGACCTTTGGTGGTTCTGAAAAAGGAATCATCAAAGGGTTTGGTAACATCTCTTCAAACCTTGTTACCATTACTCAAGTGGCTTATGTTAAAGGGTTGAAACACAACCTCATTAGTATAAGTCAGTTAAGTGATGTAGGGTATGACATCTCATTTGTTAAAAATGGTTGTCATATCAAGAGGTCAAGTGATCAAGAGATCATTTTGACAGGATATAGAAAGAGGAATGTCTACTGTCTAGACATCATGATTGAGAACAATGGTTCTCCTGTTTGTCTTGTAGCTGATGAGACAGTCTCTCATTGTGTCAAGTGGCACAAGAGGCTAGCTCATCTTAACTATAAGACTATTTGCAAACTCTTTAGCAAAGAGTTAGTGAGGAATGGTCCTCAAGTTAAGTGTGTTAAAGAGGGCATTTGCTCAGCTTGTCAAAAGGGCAAGCAGACCAAATCCACCTTTAAAAGCATTGAGAACAAAGATGCTGTGAGGTGCTTATACCTCTTGCATATGGATCTCTTTGGTCCAATGCCAGTTCACAGCTTAGGTAGGAAGGTCTACACCTTTGTAGTTGTTGATGACTACTCAAGGTTTTCCTGGGTGTTCTTCTTAAAGCAGAAATCTGAAACACCTAGTGTCTTCTATAGTTTTGTTAAGCAAATTCAGAATGAATTGAACTGTACAGTGGTCAAAATTAGAAGTGACCATGGTACTGAGTTTCAGTCTGAAAGCATGACAAAGCTGTGTGAAGACTATGGGATATTTCAAGAATTCTCTTCACCTAGAACACCTCAGCAAAATGGCATTGCTGAAAGGAAAAATAGGACCTTGATAGAGGCTGGTAGAACCCTATTAAGTGATTCATCACTGCCAGAGTATTTCTGGGCTGAAGCAGTTAACACTGCATGCCATGTGATAAATAGGGCTACCATCACTAAAAGGTTAAATAAGACCCCCTATGAAGTTGTGAAAGGCAGGAAACCAAATTTATCCTACTTTAGGATCTTTGGTTGTAAATGCTACATACTTAACAATGGAAAGTCTTACCTAACTAAGTTTGCTGCCAAGTCCCAAGAGGGAGTGTTTGTTGGGTACAACAATAATAGTAAGGCTTATAGAGTCTACAACTTGACTACTCAAGTTGTAGAGGAGTCTGTGCATGTAGTTTTTGATGAAACACAACTAATTAACAATGAGTTGTCTAGTAGTGTGTGCAGCCCCACAGGTCTTACTAAGAAGATGGACAAGCTAACCATAGAAGATGTACCTGCTGCAAGACAGCAAGTTGAAGAAGATGGCTTATGTCCAGGGGGAGAACTACATGTACCAGGAACTGAAGAAGTACAAGGAACTCAGCATGATGAAGATGCTGTAGAAGTTCAACCAGAAGTAAGGATGCCTCCAGCCAACAGGCATCTAAGAGATCATCCAGTAGAACTAATTATTGGAGATCCAAGACAAGGTGTTCAGACAAGGAGCAGAAATCAGAATGCTGTAGTATATTCAAGTTTTCTGTCTCAAATAGAACCAAAGAAATTTGAAGAAGCTATACAAGATCCACAGTGGACTGAAGCTATGCAAGAAGAACTTAATCAGTTCAAAAGGTGCAAGGTTTGGGAGCTGGTTCCAAAGCCTAAAGACCACAATGTTATAGGAACTAAGTGGATCTACAGAAATAAGTTAGATGAACAAGGGGTCATCATAAAGAATAAAGCAAGACTGGTTGCAAAAGGATATAGGCAAGAAGAAGGTATTGATTTTGATCAAACCTTTGCCCCAGTAGCCAGACTGGAGGCCATAAGGATGTTCTTGGCCTATGCAACCTATCAAGGATTCAAGGTATACCAAATGGATGTGAAGTCAGCATTCCTAAATGGTAATTTGAAAGAAGAAGTATATGTGGAGCAGCCTGCAGGTTTTGTTGATCCAACTTTACCTCATTATGTGTATAGACTTAGGAAAGCATTATATGGGTTAAAACAAGCACCTAGAGCTTGGTATGAAACCCTATCTAGTTTCCTCATTGAGAACAAGTTCTCAAGGGGGAAAATAGATAAGACTCTATTCCTAAGGGAATCTAGAGGCAAAGTAATACTTGTCCAAATATATGTAGATGACATTATATTTGGGTCTACTGAAAGTAGCCTTTGCAAAAAGTTTGCAAAGCTTATGCAAAGTCAATTTGAGATGAGTAGTATGGGAGAACTGAAGTTTTTCTTGGGTCTCCAAGTTAAACAGACTGAAAGTGGTCTATCCATATGTCAGTCCAAGTTCACCCTAAAACTCATAAGGAAATATGGTATGGATTCCTCCAGTACCATGAAGACTCCTATGGGGTCAAGTATGTCTCTAAGCAAGGATGATGTAGGGAAACCTGTAGATGAAACCTTGTATAGAGGGATAGTTGGCTCCCTACTATACTTGACTGCAAGTAGGCCTGACATTATGTATGCTACATGTGTTTGTGCCAGGTATCAAGCCTGCCCTAAAGAGTCTCACTTGACTGCAGTCAAGATAATCTTGAGATATCTAAAGGGCACTCCCTATCTAGGCCTCTGGTACCCTAGGAATGGAGATTTTGATCTAACAGGCTATTAAGATGCAGACTTTGCAGGATGCAAAGAAGATAGAAAGAGCACTACTGGATCCTGTCAATTCCTAGGTGGAAGAATAATTTCATGGAGCAGCAAAAAGCAGACTAGTGTGGCTATTTCCACAGCTGAGTCAGAATATGTAGCTGCAGGAAGTTGCTGTGCTCAACTTCTGTGGATTCAACATCAGTTAGAAGACTATGGATTTCAGGTAAATAGAACTCCACTTTACTGTGATTCTACAAGTGCTATTTCAATAGCTAACAATCCTGTATCACATAGTAGAACTAAACATATTGAGATTAAATATCACTTTCTTAAGGAGCATGTAGAAAGAAATGATATTGCACTTGAATATGTTAAAACTGATAATCAGATAGCAGATATGTTTACTAAGCCCTTAGAAGAAGCTAAGTTCAATAGGTTCAAAATTGAACTAGGTATGATAAACTTAGACTAAGTTTACAGAACTAAAATTTGGCTAAGTAAAAAGGTGTCGACACATAGACAAGTCTATGTCGACACAGAATAGTAGGTGTCGACACTTCAGGAAAATGGTGTCGACACATCTAGGAAGCTGGTGTCGACACTTCAGAATGTTAGTGTCGACACATGTCGAGTAGGTGTCGACACATCCAATAAGGTGTCGACACTTAAGTTTTACTCAGAATTTTCTAAGTAAAGTCTCGACTACATGTCGAGTAGTGTGGTGTCGACACTTAACCAAGTGTCGACACATAAAATCTGTTGACTTAAACTTGTGTCGACACATGAGTGTCGAGACATTATCAGTCAGTGTCGACACTTATTGCCAGTGTCGACACATCTTTAGTAATCCATCCCGCCTGTTCGTCTTCAAACCAGAAAGGTATAAATAGGATTCTGTCTTTGTTTGTCGACACGCTTTCAAAAGTTTCGAGACCAAAACTCTTGTGTCGACATTTCTCTCTTCTCAAGACTAAATCTTCAAACCCTAATGGCTCCCAAGCTCGAGGAGAATGTTAACGAAGGGTATGAGCTCGTGCGAGGTGCTTTTGACGATGGCGATCAAGAAATCAAGTCGGTGGTAACCCTAGTCACCGATTCAGGATTGGAGTTCTTGGTTTCAGAACCAACCAAAATTTGGAAGAAGGAAGTTATTGAATTCCTCACTGGAGCGTCTGTAGATGATTCAGGCTACAGAATCAAATCCAGGGTGCATGGCACCAAGGTCAAGATTTCACCCAAGTCACTGAGAAAGGTACTTCAGCTACCTAAAGTCCAGGAAGAAGAAGAAGTGACAACATCTAAGACCAGGGAAGCACTTACCTGGTGTGGACTAGATCCTAAGCTAAAGATAGGATCAGTATTCAACAGAAGAGGAATGAATACCCAAGGAAAGTTTCTGTCAGAAGTTGTGGGTAAAGTTATCCTCAGTAAACCTGGAGGGCATGACAGGGTGTCAGCCTCCATGTTCAGTATTATGACTAGAATCATTTTCAATCTCAAAACAGACTGGTCTATGATTGTATTTGAGAAAGTGAAGGAAAGTCTGAAGAAGCCCAATCTGGGCAGGATATTAAGTCTCTACCTGGCTGGATCAATTCCAGAGGTAATGAGCACTGCTGCTGGAACTAAAATCAATCACATGAGGAGAATGGATTCAAGGATATTCTCTAGATGGGAAAGAGTGCTGTCCAAAGAAGTTCCAACCCCAGAAAAGCAAGTTTCAAAGAAAGACTCTCCTCCCAGGAAGAAGAGGAAGACTGCTGCTGTGACTCAGGAGTCCTCCAGCAGCTCAGGCAGTGAAGAACATGTTGTTTTCACTCCTGATAGTCCAATAGATGTGGATACAGAGAAGTCACCTGCTCCTCAAGAGCCAGCTGAGATCCAGGGGGAGTTGCCTCCAGCTAGCCCCAAGGATCCAAGCCAGGGGGAGCCTCCAGCTGTAGAACATCCCTCTACACTGGAGAGTGAGCAAGCTACACTTATTATCCAAGAGGTACTTTCTGACCTTAATACATTAGATTTTTCTGTAATGGATTCTGATTTGTCTGATGTCCATCAGCACATTCAGCAAGCAAGTACAAAACCAGATGTTGTTCTTCAGGACACATCTGCTGTTGTGCCACAAGTTCCTGATGAAGTAGTTGATGAAACCAGTACATCTCCTGCACAGTCACCCCCAGAATATGCAATGGAAGATATATTTCTGAATTTAGATCAAGAAGATTTTGACATGGACAAGACTGCTGCTGATGAAGTAAAGGGTGCTGCTGCTGAGGGGGAGAACTTGGATGTTTAGAAAGAGCCTATAAGGCTAAACACTGAGAAGGCACAAGATGTGCAAGCTGAACAACAATCAAGCCCTAAGGATAGGGTAAATATAGCAAGTACTTCAGAGTCTGAGGATGATGAAGCTGAGCAAGATAAGAAGAAGAAGTTCTTTGTCTTCAAAAGAAGGAGTCAGAGCTATAAGAAAGCTCTACAAACTGTTGCTCAACACTCCCTAGTCCAACAAGCTCCATCAACAGATTACAGTAGCCTAATGGTAGCAATGCAAGTTAAGCTGGATGAGCAAAGGAGGGCCATAGAGACGTATATTGATGAAAGCCAAAAGTCCCTACAATTTGATCTAGCTCAAGATATCAAATCAATAAGGTTTGAAATGAATTTAAATAAGAAGGAAATGACTGACTGCTTCCACAAGGGTGGTAATGCAGTGGTCTATTTGGCAACTCACCAGGAGAAAATCAAGTCTCAAGTAGATGATATAGCACTGAAGCAAGGCTATGTGCTGGAGAATCAATTAAGAATGAATGATAATCTGACAGCTTCTCACAATGCAATAGTCACTGAACTGAAGAGTAAGTCTGCTGAACCTTCAACATCATCTGCTGCTGCCAAAGCTGAATTTGATAAAGCTTTTCAAGAAGAAATTGCTGCTGTCAAGACTGCCATTAAGGATTCCCAGAAGGTCATTTCTGAACAGCTTACCAAGCTTAGACCTTTCTTTAAGGATGGCATAAGGTATTTGGACAGCCAAATCAGGTTCCAGAAAGATGATGTGAGAGATCATGTAGCACAAGAAGTCATAAAGGGGGAGAGGGTGTTAGTCAAAGCTAGCTCTGACCATGCCAAATGGATTTCTAATTCCATCAGAGCTACACTGGGCTATCCTCCCCTGTGTGATGATGACAATATAGCTGAATCTGGTATTCAAAGTGTATATCTTGGAGGAGAGCAACAGGAAGTAGCTCAGGTGATCTATCCACCTCCAGATTTTGACATGGTTCATGCTGAGATAAGCACAATGTATAGCCCAACTGCTGGCAAGCCAAATGTTATTCTGGAAAAGGTTGTTCAACCTATTACAGCAGCCATGCAAGAGGCTATGGACAAAGAAGAAGAGACAAGGCTGTCCAAGAAGAAGTTCAGGGAACTGGCTGAGCAAAAACCAGATTTTGAACAGTGGAGCCCTACTTCTAGGAATATCATTCTCACAGCCTGGAAAGCTGCCAAGGACAATGCACATGAGAGGAACAAGTGGTTCTCAGAAGCTGAATGGAGGAAGCATGAGATCAGGCAGGAAGCCATTGTCCAATATAGAAGGAAGGCTAAGTTAGGAAAGCTACCTCCTACAGCTGTGGAGCCTAGCAAGTACTTTCCTAAGCCCTATCATTATTTTGAAAGGCAGAAAATCAAGGCTGAAGAACTTAAGAAGAAGGACTCCAAAGGGAAGAAGGTTGCTGATACTGAGCCTGCTGCTGCTGCTGCTGTAAAAGCCAAAATACAAGCTGGGAAAGGCATAGTTATAAAAGAACCAGAGCAGAATTAGATTAAGATTAGACTGAAGAATGTTGTAATTTGTTACATCTAAATATCTTTGTAAATCATTGACAATGTATTGAACACAATGTTTGGACAGTTTTTGATAAATATATTTCATGATTGCTTCAGTAGAATGTGTCTAATTCTTGGTTGTTCTGTAATGCTGAATGAGTATACATGTGTGCTTTAGTACATGTTTAAGTTAACTCTGTTGATATATACCTGCTTTACATCATTCTCTAATTTTTAATTATGAGTGATGTATATCATTGACTAAGGGTTATGACTTCTCCAAATAGGGGGAGATTGTTGGGAACATTGGTCAAATGTACCTGATTTGAAGAAGCCTCACCTAACTCAATGATATGCATCATAATGTATTTGATGTTTGTTTGAGTTACTTGTGCAGGTTAGGTATTCACTAGACTGAAGCTAAAAGTTTCTAAGTCCATGTGTCGACACCCAGAGGGAAAGTGTCGACACTTGAGGAAGCTTGTGTCGACACCCAGACAAGCAGTGTCGACACTTGGAGTCATTGTGTCGACACCTGGGATGAAGAGTCGACACCAGACAGAAAGTGTCGACACTTAGAGCTGTGTCGACACTCAGTGAAGAAGTATGCAGAAAAGCAGTGTCGACACTTAGCAGAAGTGTCGACACCTAGAAGAGCTGTGTCTACACCAGAAAGTGTCGACACTTGGAGCTGTGTCGACACTCAGCAAAAGTCTGCAGAGTCTAAGTAAAAGTGTCGACACTCAACACAATGTGTCGACACTATGCTGAAGAGTCAGTATTTGAAGAAAGTGTCGACACTCAGCACAATGTGTCGACACACAACCAGGAGAGTCAACACTTGAAGAAAGTGTCGACACTCAGCACAATGTGTCGACACTTAATTGAAGACTCTACACTTGAAGAAAGTGTCGACACAAGGAGCTGTGTCGACACTTAGCAAAGAACAGAAAAGTTACAAAATATTCTAAGTACAAGTGTCGACACTAAAAGAATGTGTCGACACTCAGCTGAAGAAACAAAAGTGAAGACTTGTGTCGACACCAAGAAGCAGTGTCGACACTTGACAGTTTCAACACATGAAGATGTGTCGACACAAAGAACATGTGTCGACACTTAGAAGAATACAGTTAAAGAATGAAGTACAAGTATTTGTGTCGACACTCAATTTCAGTGTTGACACATGCAGAAGAATCTGTGTCGAGACATACAAGGAATTGTGTCGACACCTTGTAGACTTGTGTCGACACTTGGCCTATAAGTGTCGACACTTAAGAACAGAAAGTCTCGACACTATCTGACAGTTAGGAAATTTCAAGAAGTGACTGGTTGACATGACAGCTGCCGATCCAGCCGGTCTACAGCAACTGTCAGAGAAATCAGAAGTCTGTTATAAACCGGACCAGCCGGTTACCATGAAGGAAGCCTATAAATAGGCACCCATAGTTTACAGAATCTGATTGATAAAAGGATTGTTGTTGTTACAACTTGTGAGAATATTCAAAGTGGTTGATCAGATTAAATCAAGAAGTAATACATAGAGGATCAACACAAGAAGATCTGACAGTCCAACTGCAGATCTAAGAAGTTGGAGAGAGAGAGCTCCAATCAAGAATTCAGTCTTTGGAACTAAGGCTGAGAAGAAGGATTCAGAAACATATGGATCTCAAGAAGCAAAGGTCAAGGAACAACTGCAGAAGATTCAGACTAATTCAGTTCTAACTCAAGAAGCTTTGAAGGAAGCTAAGTCAGTTTGGATCTAACTGAGTTCTTCCAAGAACTCTTCAAGAAACTCTCAACTCCTCTCTTATTTTCTGAGTTGTAGAGTTAGCAATTGTATTTCTACTTTAACTTGTAGGATCCATTGGATCTGAGAGAATTGTAATCCTATATTATAAAGGCTGAGGGTAGGGCTTGATTGCCTGAGTGTAGGAGTTGAAGAACTCTGAGTGTAGGCCTTAATTGGCTGAGTGTAGGCCTGGGTGGCTGAGTGTAGGCCTTGGTGGCTGAGTGTAAGGCTTTGGGCCTGAGGTGTAGGAACCTAGTTGGGTTCTGAGCTAGTGGAGAAGTTTGGCCGAATCTAGTACACTGCTAGATAGGCGAAGGGGGAAAGTGGATGTACCCAAAGATTGGGGAACCACTATAAAATCTTGTGTATTCTGTGCTGTGATTGTGCTGTGTTGTGAATTGCTGTGTTTGCTGTGAGAACTTATTCAGAAATCTGTGTTATAAACTGTTGTGCTGCCAACAAAGTTTTAAAAAGGTTTTGGTCACCTATTCACCCCCCCCCCCCTCTAGGTGTTTAGGTACCATATCTTTCAGGGGGGGGGGGGGGGTCGAGGCTTCCCGCACGGAGAGCCTCCACACCATGTACCGTCGGAGCGTTGCCTCCACATCCCAGACCCCACCCCTTGAGGAGAGGATCACCTTCTCCAGAAGTGACATGCAAGATCACGAGGATCCATTCTGCGATGCGCTGGTCATCAAGGCAGCCATCGAGAATTTTACCGTCTCTCGGATCCTCGTTGACAATGGGAGCTCCATCAACGTCGTCTTCAAGAAGGCGTTTGACGCGATGAAGGTAGAGGCGAAGAGGGTGCTGGCCTCGGATGGACCCTTTTTCGGGTTTTCAAGGGAGAGGAAGGAAGTGGAGGGAGGAGTAGGCCTCCATGTAACCCTGGGGGGTCAGTCCAGAAGCTGCAGGTTCATCATCATGGACGCCCCCAGCAGTTACAGTGCCATCTTTGGGAGGCCCCTTATCAGCGCCTTCCGCTGCGTCCCCTCATCTTTCCATCAGTGCTTGAAGTTCAACGCTGAGGGGATTCAGGTCCGGGTCAGGGGGGACCCCAAGGTGGCACGAGAATGCTATGTCACTATCGTGAACTCCATCTCTTGCCAGGAGTTAGCCAAGGAGATGGGGCAAAGAATGGAGGAGGCTGAGCAGGAGGCTGGCAGGGAGGAGCTGGAGGTGGAGAGCTACGCTGAGGTGGTGGCGGGAAGAGATCAGGAGATGGCCAAAGTAATGGCCGTGGAAGAAGAGGTGGAGGTGGAAACCCCGGTCTCGGAAGAGAGGGATGCTGAAGGATGGGGAGAGCAGTCCAGGTTGGAGGATGTGGAGGAAGTCGTGGAGTTAGAGGTGCTCACCCATGGAGGCAGGGTGGAGAAGGTCCACGTCAGCGGAGGTCTGACCCTGGAAGACCAGGGCAGGATGCTGGAGTGCATCCAAAAGAACGTAGACATCCTCGCTTGGAACGCCACGGAGATGCCGGGGGTTGACGCGGATGTGTCCTGCCATCGCCTCAACCTAGACCCGGGAACACGCCCCATTCAACAGAAGAAGAAGTCCACTACGAACAAGCTGGCAGAGTCCATCAGAGAGGAGGTGGCAAAGCTCCTCAAGGCCGGCTTCGTGTCCGAGATCCAATACCTCGGCTGGGTCTCCAATGTGGTCATGGTCAAAAAGGGAGACAGCCGGTGGAGAATGTGTATCGATTTTTCTTTACTTAATAAAGCTTGTCCTAAGGACTGTTTTCCTTTAACTCGGATCGACGCGCTGGTTGACTCAGCCGTTGGTTTTTCTGTAATGAGTTTCCTAGATGCTTTTTCAGGTTATCATCAAATCAGGATGCACCCCCCGGACATAAAGGATATCTAGTTCATCACGGGGGATGGATGCTACTGTTACAAGATGATGCCCTTCGGGATGAAGAATGCAGGGGAGACCTACCAGAAGATGATGGACAGGGTCTTCAAGGAATAAAAGGAGAGGAATTTGGAGGTGTACATAGATGACCTCATGATCAAGAGTCGGGATGTGGACTCCCACCTCCAGGACCTAGAGGAGACCTTTGCTACCCTGCGCAAGTACAAGATGCGGTTGAACCCTCTGAAATGCGTCTTCGGGGCTAGCAGGGGAAAGTTCTTGGGGCACCTCCTCACCCCTGCGGGGATCGAGCCGAATCCTGATAAGGTCAAGGCTATCTTAGAGCTGGGGTCACCGCGAAATGCTAAGGAGGTCCAACGGATGAAGGGGAAGCTGACAAGGTTGAGTAGGTTCCTCTCCTGGGCAGGGGAGAAGTGCTCCCCCTTCTTCAAAACATTGAGGGGTGGTCTAAAGTTCGAATGGACCAAGGAGTGCGAGGAGGCATTCCGAGCCGTCAAGATGCAGTTGACTCAGGCTCCGCTGCTCCAAGGACCGAAGGAGGAGGAGGACCTATTTTTATATCTCGGGGTTGGTGCAGAGGCCTTGAGCTCCGTCCTAGTTCGAGAAGAAGGGAAGAAACAACTCCCCATTTATTACGTGAGCCGGGTACTGAGGAAGGCCGAGCTCCGGTACCCAATTTTGGAGAAGTTGGCTTTCTCCCTAATCATCTCAGCCCGGAGGCTGCGACCTTACTTCTAGGCACACTCAATCCGAGTGGTGACTGAGCATCCTCTCCGCAACATCTTCGAGGGGGTGGAGCACTCAGGCAGGCTCGCCAAGTGTTCGGTGGAGTTAAGTGAGTTTGATGTTTCCTTCGTCCCCCACCTCTCGATCAAAGCTCAAGAAATGGCCGACTTCCTGGCTGATTATGTGATTGAGGTGGCAGAGGAAGAGCTCACCCATCCGACCCCTTGGAAGGTAAAGGTGGACGGCTCCTCGGGGAGGCATTCCCTATGAGTGGGGGTGATCCTCGAGAGCCCTCAGGGGACCAGAATTGAGCAAACGGTGGTGGTGCACTTTCCCATCACCAACAATCAAGCTGAGTATGAAGCCGTGATAGCAGGGCTACGCTTGGCCAGGGAGTTGGGGGTGTTGGACGTGGAGGTCCTCACCGACTCCATGGTGGTAGCTTCCCAGATCAACGGGGAGTTTGAGGCAAGGGAGCCTACCGTGCGATTGTACTTGGCCAAAGTAAAGGGGGTCATAGGCACTATCCAAACCTTCTCCATCCGACACGTGCCCAGGGAAGAAAACGAGCAGGTCGACCAACTAGCAAAGCATGGTCCACAGGTGGGGGGTACCATCACCGACCTATTCCTTCCCTCCATCGAAGAGGGGGAGCTCAAGGAGATTGATCAACGGACTTCATGGATGGAACCAGTTGTAACTTTCCTTTCCACGGTAGAGTATCTGAAGGGGGCAGATAAGAAGAAGCTAAGGCACAAGTCGGCGTACTACCTCCTCCAGGATAGGCAGCTGTGTTGATGCGCGAAAACGGCACCGGGGGGACAGCTATCACCGAGGGGGTGCTTGGCCTTACAGACTAGGTGAGGGGGAAGGAGAAGGTTGCAGGAGGAAGGGAGAGGCTTGAGAGAAGAGGCGAGCCTTGATCAACTGAGAGGGTTGATCAAGAGAGGAAGAGGAGGGAGACCAGGAGCGGTCGAGCAGACAGTAATCGCAACGGTTGCACTTGCAGGTTGGATGCCGAGGAGAGCTGAGCTGAGCTGAGGGCAAGGCTTGCTGAGCAGAGCAAGGCTTGCTGAGTAGAGGAGCAAGACTTGCTGAGCAGAGGAGCAAGGCTTGCTGAGCAGAGGAGCAAGGCTTGCTGAGCAGAGGAGCAAGGCTTGCTGAGCAGAGAGAAGAGGGGGCCGCTAGCAGCGGCAACAACACACTTCGCCTGTCGCGGCCTAAATGCCACTCCTGCGACGGGCTTTCCTTTGATTAAAAGCTAGAGATTACAAGCTTACAAGTACACCTTCACAACAAAATCATTAAAGGGGTACAAGGAGAAGCTGGCGGCTAAAGGAGAAGAAAGTGCCAGAAAGCAGAGAGGAGAAGCTGCCAGAGACTAAGTAAAAGAGTCTGCCAGCTCCTGGAGGACTGGGAAACTGAGTCTACAGAGTCTGCTGGCAAGCCACTGAAGAGCTATGGAGGACTGCGCGGACAGGAAACTGAGTCCGCAGAGCTTGCTGGAAGGGTGATGACGGACTGCGCGGACTGGAAAACGGAGTCCGCAGGATCTGCTGCCAAGACTTATCTCCACCTCCAGGATCCCTGAATGAGAGGCTTCAGGGGGTATTTATAGGCCCAGGGAAGTTCTTGAAGAAGCGGGGCCCAGTGACATCAGCATAACGACCTGCGCGGACTCCGCGGACTGATATTTTGGGTCCGCCACCTTGACTGAGGAAGACTGCAGGAGGCTCTGGAGAGAACCGGAGGCAGCCCCCTTGCGGGCGGACTGGGCGGACTCCGGGAGGAGTCCGCCCGGCTGGGCGCCGGGGCCGCCCCCTAGCGGGCGGCTGGGCGGACTCCAGGGGGAGTCCGCCCGGCGGGCCAGGCCGCCCCTAGCGTGCGGCCTGGGCGGACTCCAGGGGGAGTCCGCCTGGCTGGGTGACGGGGCCGCCCCCTAGCGGGCGGCCTGGGCGGACTCCAGGGGGAGTCCGCCCGGCGGGGCGCCGGGGCAGCCCCCTTGCGGGCGGCCTGGGCGGACTCCAAGGGGAGTCCGCCCGGCGGGCCAGGCCGCCCCCTTGCGGGCGGCCTGGGCGGACTCCAGGGGGAGTCCGCCCGGCGGGGCGCCGGGGCCGCCCCCTAGCGGGCGGCCTGGGCGGAGTCAAGGGGGAGTCCGCCCGGCGGGGCGCCGGGGCCGCCCCCTAGCGGGCGGCCTGGGCGGACTCCAGGGGGAGTCCGCCCGGCGGGCCAGGCCGCCCCCTTGCGGGCGGCCTGGGCGGACTCCAGGGGGAGTCCGCCCGGCTGGGCGCCGGGGCCGCCCCCTAGCGGGCGGCCTGGGCGGACTCCAGGGGGAGTCCGCCCGGCGGGGCGCCGGGGCCGCCCCCTAGTGGGCGGCATGGGCGGACTCCAGGGGGAGTCCGCCCGGCGGGCCAGGCCGCCCCCTTGCGGGCGGCCTGGGCGGACTCCAGGGGGAGTCCGCCCGGCTGGCGGGCAGAGGCCGCCCCGGGTGGGCGGCCTCGACGGACGGCGGTAGGAGGCCGCCGCCTCTCGGGCAGCAGGGAGGTCGCCCCCGGTGGGCGACCCCGAAGGACGGCGACAGGAGACTGCCGCCCCTTGGGCTGACTAGGAGGTCGCTCCCGGTGGTGCTGTTGGCGAACTCCTGCAAGGAAAAGTACCGCACGATTAGCGGACCTAACCGCATGTCCCGCGAGGGTGAGCCATGGGAATAGCCCGCATTCCCGCAGGGCACGCGGTTGCAAGGAAACCTATGCGGACAGGGAAAACTATCCGCCTACGTGGGGACTTGTCGCGATCGAAAGGGAGAATCTAAGGGTCGCGACTGGCCAGCTGGCCACCTTGGGAAGGATCGCCGATTTCTGGGTTAACATAATCCCCGCACTTTTTTAAGTTCAGAAGGGAACTTCGAAAAAGTTGGAGACCCACGAAAATCTTGATCCACCCCAAAGGAAAGAGAGGGGGAGGCAAGGAGAGATAGAACCTGAAGCCTCTCCTTACAAGCTTGGTGTTTTCTGTCTATTTTCCTGCAAGAGGAAAATTAAGGGTAAGCACGTATTGGTGGTACATCGAGTGTGTACCTGAGTTTGATTTTTGCAAAACGAAGAAGGCGTGTCTTCTGTTAAGTTCTGCAAAACAATAGTGAGGGAAAAAAGAAAGGCATAATAACTTGCAAGTACCTGGAAGGGGCTTGCAAATCTTTGGTGGTCTCTGCAAGAGAAGAGTTAAGGGTATGCATAGTGCATAAAAGTAACTTGCAAGTACCTGAATGGAGTTTGCAAGTGTCGCTGACCTCTGCAAGAGGAGAGTTAGAAGCAGACAATATGCATATGAAAGAAGCTTGCAAATACCTGTGAGCAGGCTTGCAAGGGTTTGCTAACCTCTGCAAAGAGAGAGAGGGATTAAAAGCAAACAAGACGCGAGGATGACCGCACCAGAATCGTATGATTCAATTAATGATTGACGCCATTAGACTTCGGGAAGAATAATGAGCAGCTCTGTGAATCTTCATATGATAGAGTTTGAGCAGGCAAAGTATATGAGATTAGCATAAGCAAAGTGATTGCAGAAAATCTTCTTGAGATTAACCCATGAATGCTGATGAGATAGGGTCGATATGACCAAGTAGCAAGAGAAATGCCCGATGAACATTATCACGAAGTCCAGATTAATGAATCGAGTATTAGCTGTTGACATGGCTGGATGGACATGATCAAAATGGATGCCAGAATCCTTTTGGTAGGTTGGATTAACCTGTTCACCTGTGAAAGGAGCGAAGAGAGAAAAAGAGGTCTACACCCGGAATGATTAAAGTGGGTTGAATGCTGCCACAGGTGTTCCCCGTGGGCCTTATGCATCACTTGCCCGAAAAAATCATCCCATGTATAGTCCTACTCAAAGCGGGCTGGCCGCGCATCCTCAAGGAGGGGGAAAAATGAAAAAAAGGTCCATATTCGGAATGACTAAAGAGGGTTGAATGCTGCCACAGGTGTTCCCCGTGAGCTTTATGCATCACTGGCCTGAGAAAATCATTCCGAGTATGATCCTGCACAAAGCGGGCTGGCCGCGCATCCTCGAGGAGGGCACAAAAGAGAAAAGCAAGGGAAAGGTCCTGAGAAGGACCGCTAGAAGGAACGCTCTCTCACCTTGGGTACAAGCATCACTGATCAATGAGACGGGTTGCGCCAAGTGGCCTATCTTGTCTGTATATTGATCAGTGAAGTTGCGAACCCGAGAATTCACGGATCGAGGATACTGGAGAGTGCTTCGGCCACCACAGTTGAAGGATGAGCAAAGAGACAAGGCTACGCTTGATCTCCATTGCTTGTCCAGCGAAGATCATCCTAATCGTAATGTATCTTATAGGGCGCACAACAGAGCTAACACATGGGGCTCCCCTAGCACACACTCTGTGTCAGATGCCGGCTAGGATCCTAAGTCTGAAGCCCATTCCCGCGATTAAACTGCTCCCACTGCACACATGGGTATACTCCCTCCATGTGTGGTCGTAGCGGTTGTGCGAGAACAAACTACGGAGGGAACGTTTCAGGCTTGGCGAAATCTCATTGGTGTAATGATCCTAAGAGAGGGAGAAGAGAGAGGAAGGAGCAACACAAGAAGGGAACTGTGTCAGTTCAGGATCCCTGAATAAAAGTTTTGCTGGAAAGCAAGTAAAGAACACTGAGAAGTGTTGTAATAAAAATGTTTGAAAAGGAGAGAAAGAGAAAGGGTTGAGATAACCCCTGAAGGTTGCAAGGAGCTCTGGAGGACTGTGAATTCCATCGCTTTGGAGGACTGTGAAGTCCATCGCTAGCTTAGAATAGCCTTCCCAGCACACCCTCATCGTCGGCATCAAAGCATTCGACTTCTTTGTTAACAATGAGGAGAGGAGGCTCTTCGACGTGGTTCACTCCTCTTGAGGAGCAAGGAAGGTCTGCAAGTTCTTTGCCCTTTGAAGTTGCTTGATCAGAGCGTTCTTCTTTAAGAAGGTCATGCATCTTGCCCTGCCGGAGCATCCTTTGCACAAGCTGATGGAATGCTCGGCAGTCTTCTGTTCGATGGCCTGATTCTTTGTGAAATTCGCAGTATGGCTCGGAGTTTCTAGACCTCTGATATGCTGGCCGATAGGGCTTCTTGAAGCTTGCCCTATCCTTCATGATTTGGATCACTTCTTGCACGACGTCGTCGAGATCAGACTCATGCAAGTCATCGTCCTGCTGCTGTTGAACAGTCGCTGTTTGCAAAGAAGGAGCTAGCGGCAGCAATGGATCTTGAGCATTGTCACGGCTCGGGAAGGAGTATCGCTGGCAATGAAGCCTTCTCTCCTTCCTTGAGTAAGTTGGGGCGTGATTGCGGGGAGACCTTGGAGGATGCTTGCGGGAGGGATCCTCCTCGGATAGAAGTTTGGAGACGAAGCCTGGATTGCTCTTTTCGCCTCGGATGTATGAGTTGGCCAGAGCAATTAACTCTTGATATGTCCTTGGAGCGCGGACGTTGGCTTCAAATTTGAGAGGCCCTTCACGAAGACCGTGGATAAGAGCCACTCGGTACATCTCTTGATCAGTAACTTCGATGTCCAAAATCTCTCTTTGGAATCGATCCACAAACTGAGACCAAGTCTCATTTCCACGCTGCTTGATCTCAAAGAGGGCTTCAGGACCGCCCTTTCTCTGAGTTGAGGTAGAAAATCTGAGAAGAAACTCCCTTTGAAGATCAAGGAAGGAAGCAATGGAGTGAGGACGGAGGCCATAGAACCAGTCCCTCACTTGTCCATCAAAAGAGGTGACTATGAGCTTGCACTTGGTTGCATCTGAAAGGGTCTTGAGAGCAACGGCTGACTCAAAAGCTTGGAGGTGCTTTACTGGATCTGTATCTCCAGTGTAGATTGGTAGTCGAGGCTCTCTGAAGTTTGCTGGAGTAGGCTCATGGCGGACACTCTCCGCGAATGGTGAAGGTTCTTCTTGCTCTCCTATAGCATAAGGAAAGAAAGGAGCATAAGCTGCAGCTGCAAAAGAAGCATGAGGATAACAAGGAAATGTTACTGCAGGGGGAGCAGGGGCAGGAGCTGAAGGGTAGGGATGACTTCCCTAAAAATTGAGTACTCTTGCTGGACTTCCCCGGGCTGCTCCCCGGAAGAAGTTATGGCGAGCAGCAAACTCTTCATCTTGAGTTCGCAAAGGAGCTGCAGGCCCTTGCGGAAAGGTTGGAGTGTACGGGGGATAGAACGGCGGGCAAGCTTGAGAGTAAGCTTGCTGATGCTCTGCTGTTGGTGTTGGGTTGATTGAAGCAGCTGGAGCAGCTGCTGGATGAGCGTCCAATCGCTGCGTTATAGCAGCAAGAACTTTGTTGATTGCCTGGAACTGTTTAGCATTCTCACGGCGCGACTGCTCAAAGGCTTCCCAGAGAGGATCTTCACTGGGACTTGGAGCATGGTTCTCGGCTGACTGATGGTCTGACATGGTTAGCTGTTGCTTTCACTGCCTGTTCAGATCTGAAGGTTTGCGCGTGAGCTGTTCGGATCCACGCTCACCGCACCAACTGTTGATGCGCGAAAACGGCACCGGGGGGACATCTATCACCGAGGGGGTGCTTGGCCTTACAGACTAGGTGAGGGGGAAGGAGAAGGTTGCAGGAGGAAGGGAGAGGCTTGAGAGAAGAGGCGAGCCTTGATCAACTGAGAGTGTTGATCAAGAGAGGAAGAGGAGGAAGACCAGGAGCAGTCGAGCAGACAGTAATCGCAACGGTTGCACTTGCAGGTTGGATGTCGAGGAGAGCTGAGCTGAGCTGAGGGCAAGGCTTGCTGAGCTGAGCAAGGCTTGCTGAGCAGAGGAGCAAGACTTGCTGAGCAGAGGAGCAAGGCTTGCTGAGCAGAGGAGCAAGGCTTGCTGAGTAGAGGAGCAAGACTTGCTGAGCAGAGAGAAGAGGGGGCCGCTAGCAGCGGCAACAACACACTTCGCCCGTCGCGGCCTAAATGCCACTCCTGCGACGGGCTTTCCTTTGATTAAAAGCTAGAGATTACAAGCTTACAAGTACACCTTCACAACAAAATCATTAAAGGGGTACAAGGAGAAGCTGGCGGCTAAAGGAGAAGAAAGTGCCAGAAAGCAGAGAGGAGAAGCTGCCAGAGACTAAGTAAAAGAGTCTGCCAGCTACTGGAGGACTGGGAAACTTAGTCTACAGAGTCTGTTGGCAAGCCACTAAAGAGCTATGGAGGACTGCGCGGACAGGAAACTGAGTCCACAGAGCTTGCTGGAAGGGTGATGACGGACTGCGCGGACTGGAAAACGGAGTCCGCAGGATCTGCTGCCAAGACTTATCTCCACCTCCAGGATCCCTGAATGAGAGGCTTTAGGGGGTATTTATAGGCCCAGGGAAGTTCTTGAAGAAACGGGGCCCAGTGACATCAGCATGACGACCTGCGCGGACTCCGCGGACTGAGATTTTGCGTCCGCCACCTTGACCGAGGAAGACTTCAGGAGGCTCTGGAGAGGACCAGAGGCCGCCCCCTTGCGGGCGGCCGGGGCGGACTCCGGGAGGAGTCTGCCCGGCTGGGCACCGGGGCCGCCCCCTAGCGGGCGGCTAGGCGGACTCCAGGGGGAGTCCGCCCTGCGGGCCAGGCCGCCCCCTTGCGGGCGGACTCCAGGGGGAGTCCGCCCGGCTGGGTGCCGGGGCCGCCCCCTAGCGGGCGGCCTGGGAGGACTCCAGGGGGAGTCCGCCCGGTTGGGCGCCGGGGCCGCCCCCTAGCGGGCGGCCTGGGCGGACTCCAGGGGGAGTCCGCCCGACGGGCCAGGCCGCCCCTTTACGGGCGGCCTGGGAGGACTCAAGGGGGAGTCCGCCCGGCTGGCGGGCAGAGGCCGCCCCGGGTGGGCGGCCTCGACAGACGGCGGCAGGAGGCCGCCGCCTCTCGGGCAGCAGGGAGGTCGCCCCTGGTGGGCGACCCCGAAGGACGGCGGCAGGAGACTGCCGCCCCTTGGGCTGACTAGGAGGTCGCTCCCGGTGGTGCTGTTGGCGAACTCCTGCAAGGAAACGTACCGCACGATTAGCGGACCTAGCCGCATGTCCCGCGAGGGTGAGCCATGGGAATAGCCCGCATTCCCGCAGGGCACGCGGTTGCAAGGAAACCTAGGAGGACAGGGAAAACTATCTGCCTACGCGGGGACTTGTCGCGATCGAAAGGGAGAATCTAAGGGTCGCGACTGTCCAGCTGGCCACCTTGGGAAGGATCGCCGATTTCTGGGTTAACAAGCTGTACATGAAGACACTCTCAGGAATGTTGGCTCATTGCGTGACCAAGGAGGAGGTACAAAGAATCCTGGAGGAAGTCCACTCCGGAGAATGTGGGAGCCACTCTGGGAGTCGGACCCTAGAAGGAAGAATCGTCAGGCAGGGGTACTTCTGGCCTACCCTGGGCCATGATGCAACGGAGTTCACGAGAAGGTGCCATAAGTGCCAGCTGTTTACCCCCCTCCAGCTACAGCTGGCCCAGCAGCTTAAAAGTACCATGGCCCCCTGGCCCTTCGCCATTTGGAGAATGGATTTGGTTGGGTCGTTCCCCAAGCCAGTGGGCAGAGGAGGTTCCTCCTAGTAATGATCGATTCCTTCTCCAAGTGGTTGGAAGTGAAGGCGCTGGCCAAGGTGACCTCCCAGGTAATCAGGAACTTCGTTTGGGGGGAGATCATCTGCCACCATGGGCTGCCCCAATCCATCGTCACTTACAACGGGCCCCAGTTCGCCAACGCTGAGTTCACTAGTTTCTGCGAGCAGCTTGGGATCGACCTCAGGTTCGCCTCGGTCCATCACCCCAGGAGCAACGGGCAGGTGGAGGCCGCAAACACGATCATCGTCAACCTCCTCAAGAAGAAAGTGGAGAACTTGAGGGGGAGCTAGGTGGAGCAGTGATGAACTGTAAATATGCGTATTTTTATGCACATTAATTTAGTCATTTTCATTTATTTTCGTCGTTTTTACTTATTTTTGTTCAATAAAATGTTCCTATTCTTGTAAATTTTCTCCTAACTTGTTTTATTTGATTTTGCAGAAAAATTCCAAAATCTGCCAAAATTTGGGAAGTACACGCCCGTGACACATGGGTCACGCCCGTGACCGAGCCATGACTGTGCATTTCCCGTGAAATCGGAAAATTTCTGAAGAAAAGGCTTGACACGCCTGGCGACACGCCCGTGTCACCCGACACGGGGCGTGACCCAAGCCCGTGTCCTCTCCTCTCGACGAATTCCGCTCGACGATCGTCGAGTGTCGACACCAACTGTCACGCCCAGTGTCACGCCCGTGACCTGGGGCGTGACCCAATTTCAGCTCAACGATTTCGACTCGACACTTTCCGCTCGACATTCGTCGAGTGTCGACCCAACTGTCACGCCCATAGTCACGCCCGTGACATGGGGCGTGACCTTTCCAGCTGGCCCGACGAGATGCTGCCGAGGACATTTGACGCAACCCGCGCCCGGTTCTACCTCCCCGACACGCCCATAGTCACGCCCGTGACCTAGGGCGTGACTGCTGCGAACTCAGCCCGAAGTCAACTTTGCTGTCCAATCGCCAACCGCCTTCATGAATAGTACTGTCACGCCCCCCCTACACGCCCGTGACCGAGGGCGTGTACTTTGAAATTTTTTCCTATAAATAGCCCAGTTCTGTAAGGTCCAAGGGTTCAGATTTTTGGGCCAAGTTAGTGTCTTTTTGTGGGCTGCATCCGTGATTTTCAAGGCTATGTAAGGAGAATTTTTCCCTTTTTATTTCATAACTTGTTTTGCTTTAGTTTTAGCACTTGTAATAGCTTGTAATAGTTTCATTTTGATCAAATAAAATGTTAATTTTTCTCTTCATATATGGCTTTGGAATGAACACTTGTGCCCATTTTCCTTCTCCTTTTTATTCTTTGTTCTTCACTTGTTCTTCATTTATGAAAAGTGTGTGTGTGTGTATGAGTGTAATTTGCTTACTTTACATGTTTTTTTTACTTGTTTTCATGCTTAGGAATGTTAGGTTTTCCCCTTTCTTTCCTTGTCTTTTTTTTCCCCTTAACTTGTCTTCATGCTTAAGATTTTGATTTCATCCTTATGATTTTATAAAAGAGATTTTAAAAAAAGTGATTTTGTTTTTTTTTTACTTAGTTTTTTTTTTAATTGTAAAACCTCTTTTGTTCTTTTCAACTTCTTTCTCACTTTTTTATCACTTTCATAACATCATAAGAATGAAAATGTTGAAATTTTTATTTTCCAAAAACTTTGGTTTTTAATTTGTTTTGAAAAACTTTTGTCTTCTAAAATTTTAATTTCTTCTTTTTATTTGTTTTTGGCAAAACCTATGCTTGAAATAGTTAAAGTTTTAATTTTTAGGTAACTTTGATTTTTCTTTGTTATTTATGTGTGTGAGTGTATGAGCCTAAATTTCCTTTTGTTCTTCTTAATCTTCATGAAGTGTGTGTGAGTGTAGGTGTTAAATTTTCATGCTTTGTTTTAATGCTTTCTTTTAATGCTTTATTCAAATTATGTAGAGTGTGTGAGTGTAGGTGTATAATTTTATCGCTTTCTTGAATTTCATATGGAGTGTGTGCGTTCGTGTGCATTTATTTCCGCCTACTCGTTAAGAGTTAAATGGCGCATCGTTTTCATTTTCAGTCCTACTCGTTTGAGTAGGACTTGTAATTTTTCTTTCTTTATTTTTCCGCCTACTCACTTGAGTTTAAATGGCCGGACTTTTTTTTCAGTCCTACTCGTTTGAGTAGGACTTGCAATTTTACTTTCTTTATTTTTTTCCGCCTACTCACTTGAGTTAAATGGCCGGACTTTTTACCCCTGTAATCGCATTTATTTTCTCCTACTCATTTGAGTAGGACTCGCTTTCATTTCAGTCCTACTCGTTTGAGTAGGACTTGCAATTTTCAGCCTTTATTTACCGCCCCCACTCGTTTGAGTGGGACTCGCAAATTTGAATTATGCAAATTTTCTTTCATGTGTAACTTAGTTCCTTTTTTATTTATAATTTGGAGTGTGCGTGAGTTCTCGTTTAGTTAACTTTTTAGCTCTCTAAATATTGTTATTTTTCTTTTGTCCCTTTCTTATAATCGTGTAGCATTTAATTTCGAACTCGCGCCTCACTAAATTATAAGCCGTCCCCATACCGATGTGTGGCTAATCGCTATTAGCCTCGGCATCGAAGAGCATTGGGACATTTGAAATGATTTATAATAATTAAAGTTCTTTATTTTCATTTTAATTTAAGCACTTAGGGTTTACCCCGGGTTTACGACGCGTAGGACCACATAATCGATGTGTGGGCCCTATTTCCGTAGTCCATATGCTAGCTAGCCGAGAGGCCGTGCATATGGACCGATCACCCCTGGGTAAATAGAGTTGCGTGCATACCCTCGAGAGAGGACGAGCGTAATTCTACCGGATTGGGTTCCCCACCCAATAGCGGGGTTCTTAGCGTAAAGCGGGCGTTAAGAGGAATCCTTCGTCGGACTAACGTTCGGTCGAATAGTCTTAACGTTTAGGTGAGCGATATCCCTATAGCTAGGTGAGCTCACATTTGTGGAACCTCCACGGCCAAGTTGCCTTATTATTAATTTGAAAACCAAGTCTTTTTATTATTAAAAATTGTTTTAGTCTTAATCCGATTCGATGCCGAGCGTTAACCCTTCATCGAATATTCTCTAAATCGTTTTTTCGCTCCTTTGTTTTTCCGTTTTTAGTTTTCAAAAAAATCCACCTTTTCTTTCAGTAAAATAATAGTCCTCCCGGAGGAGTAAGAATAGTCAACGCGACCCCGAGAACAATACGACCTCGGTATTCCCCCGAATATCGAGTACTACTTGCGATAGGTGCACTTGCCTACCCGAGCAAGCCCGCGGCGATCGACTCACCGAACCAACCACAGTAAGAGTCTGTTCGCGGGACCATCAAGTTTTTGGCGCCGTTGCCGGGGAATCTCTTTTCGAGTTGCTATTTCGAATTCCGGAGTCTATTAATTTTACTTATTTTCTATAAAAAAAAAAACTAAAAACTTTATTTTAAAAAAAAACACAAAAAAAAGAGTTTATTTTTGTTTTATTTTTGTTTGGGTGTATGACCCGAGGACAACCCTCAGAGTCTGAAGATTTAGACTTCGACCCTGAGATCGAACGCTCTCTTGCGCGTATCCGATCTCATCGCCGAAATCCTTCTTTAGATCCCGAGGAATCTATCGGAGAACCCACTGTTGTAGTTATGGCCGCCCCTAACCTTCCCCCGGCGGCCGAGCGTACTATGTCTTATTACGCCCGGCCTAACCTGGATGATTCAGGGTCGAGTATTGTTCGCCCTACGGTGGCCAATAATAATTTTGAAATAAAGTCAAGTGTCATTCAAATGGTCCAAAATGCCGTGCAGTTCGATGGACTGCCGGATGAGGACCCGAATGTCCACTTGTCCAATTTCTTGGAGATATGCGACACCTTCAAGATCAATGGCGTCACTGATGACGCCATTCGTTTGCGCTTATTTCCTTTTTCCCTTAAGTCCAAAGCCAAGGCGTGGTTGAATGCCCTCCCGCGAGGATGTATCACCACGTGGGCTGAGTTGACGGAACGGTTCCTAACGAAGTACTTTCCGCCCGCCAAAACTGCAAAGTTGCGGGCGGACATTTCTTCGTTTGTGCAGAACGATCCTGAGTCTCTATACGAGACTTGGGAACGATTTAAGGAATTCCTCCGCCGTTGCCCGCACCACGCGCTGCCAACGTGGTTGCAAGTTCAAATTTTTTATAATGGGCTGAATTTTCAGACGCGTCAAATGATTGACGCGGCTGCCGGGGGTACGCTTAACAACAAAACCCCCGAGGCCGCCCAGGCTTTATTCGAAGAGATGGCTATGAACGCCTATCAATGGAACGTCCCGCGGGGACGGCCAAAGCCGGCGGCTGGTCTTTTTGAAGTGGATGCCACTGCTCTCTTGACCCTTCAAGTTGAAAGGTTAACAAAGCAGGTGGCGGAGATGTCTGCTGCCTCCTCCACTCCGCCTTGTTTTATTCCCCCTAACGTCTGCGTAGCTGAAGAGTTCGTGGACTTCATGGGAAATTCGGGTCGTCCTCCCTTCAACCCCAACAACAACCCTTATAGTAATAACTATAATCCGGGTTGGAGGAATCACCCCAACTTCTCGTGGAGCAACCCGAATAATGCTCAGCGTCCCCCTATTTCTTATGCGCCCGGATTTCTTCCTCCCCCTCCTCTTCCGAAACCCTCCCCGATGGAGGAAAATTTTTCGAAGTACATTGCGTCCAACGAGTCAAATATCCGGAACATCACCGGATCGCTAAAAACACTCAAACAACAGGTTGGACAGCTAGCGAGGATGATGTCCGAGCGCGCGCTCGGGGCACTGCCGGGAAACACGGAGCCCAATCCGCGGGAAAACGCCAACGCTATAACCCTCCGTAGCGGAAAGGAGGTGGTCGATCCAAAACGGACCGACCCTCAGGTACATATTTCACCTCCGACCCCTCTTCCTTTTTCTTCGCTCACGCCGCCTTTACCTATTATAAAAGAAAAAATTATTTTAAACAAGGCTCTTCCGTATCCGCATAAGTTAGAAAACGAGCGTAAGGACGCGCAATATGAAAAATTTATTTTATTATTAAAACAAATTCACATTAATGTTCCTTTTTGCGAGGCTATCTCGCAAATGCCCAAATATGCGAAATTTTTAAAAGAACTACTTTCTAATAAACGCAAATTAGAGGATATTTCGCATGTATCTCTCAACGCTGTCTGCTCGGCGGCCCTTACTAATAAATTGCCCACAAAACAAAACGACCCGGGACGGTTTTCCATCCCGTGCCTTTTTGGCGATATATTAGTAAAGTACGCCTTAGCTGATTTAGGGGCTAGCATTAATCTGATGCCGTTCTCGCTCTTTTCGCGTTTAGGTTTGGGTACTCCTAGTCCTACGAATATGCGCATCCAATTAGTGGATCGCTCGGTTAAGTTCCCTATCGGGGTAGTGGAGGACGTCCTTGTCCGAGTCGACAAGTTTACCTTCCCGGTAGACTTCGTCATCTTAGATATCGAGGAGGACGCCGAGGTACCAATAATACTCGGTCGCCCTTTTCTCGCCACCTCCCGCGCACTAATAGATGTTAGTAATGGTAGCCTTCTCCTCCGAGTAGGCGATGACCAAGTTACTTTCTCTATTAATCCCTCGATGGACAATTTGTCATCGAGCGACGATTTCTGCTATTCTTTAAATACTTTTTTCGGAGATCGTTCTTCTCCCATTTTCGAGTCCGTATTTTTAAATGACGATATTTATGCACTCGAAAATTTTAACTGCGTTGAGGAAACGTCTATAGACTTGCCTTTCGAACCAATTGGTAAGAAAGACATAGGAATTAAAACCTCCCTAGAAGAACCGCCCATCCTAGACCTCAAACCCTTACCCGCCTCGCTCAAGTACGCTTTTTTGGGAAAAGGTGATACGCTCCCCATTATCATTTCTTCGGACTTGAGTGATTCGGAGACTTCCGATTTATTGGAAGTTTTATTTAAACATCGCCACGCAATTGCGTGGCAAATCTCTGACCTAAAGGGGATTAGCCCCTCCTTTTGCACCCATAAGATTTTCCTAAACGATAATTGCCGCAAAACGATTCAGCCGCAACGTCGTCTTAACCCAAACATGAAAGACGTCGTTAAAGCCAAAATCATTAAGTTATTAGATGCGGGGATTATCTACCCTATTTCGGACAGTGCATGGGTTAGTCCCGTGCATGTCGTGCCCAAGAAAGGCGGCCTTACCGTAGTGGCGAATGAGCATAACGAGCTTGTCCCAACTCGTACTGTTACGGGTTGGCGAGTGTGCATCGACTATAGGAAACTTAACGACGCCACCCGCAAGGACCATTTCCCTCTGCCATTTCTAGACCAGATTTTAGAGCGTTTATCCGGTCATCCGTATTATTGTTTTCTTGATGGTTTATCGGGGTTTTTCCAAATCCCCATTTCCCCCGATGATCAAGAGAAAACAACTTTTACTTGCCCGTTCGGCACCTTCGCATATCGAAGAATGCCATTTGGACTCTGCAACGCGCCAGCTACATTCCAAAGATGTATGCTAGCAATCTTTGGCGAGCTAGTAGAAGACATTATGGAAGTCTTTATGGATGACTTTTCTGTTTTCGGACGCTCTTTTCCCGATTGCCTTAACAATTTAGATCGTGTCCTTCAACGGTGCGAGGACACAAGCCTTGTTTTAAATTGGGAAAAATGCAACTTTATGGTTCGAGGAGGTTTGGTCCTCGGCCATATGATTTCGTCTAAGGGGATAGAGGTGGATAAGGCCAAAATAGAAATTATAGAAAAACTTCCGCATCCAACAAACGTCAAATCTATTAGGAGTTTCTTAGGCCATGCGGGCTTTTATCGACGCTTTATTCAAGATTTTTCAAAAATAACAAAGCCGCTAACTCACCTCTTGGAAAAGGAATCACGCTTCATCTTTAGTAGCGAATGCGAGTCCGCCTTTAATTTGATAAAACAAAAACTTATCTCTTCACCAATTTTAGTGGCCCCTAATTGGTCCCTTCCGTTCGAAATAATGTGCGACGCTAGTGATATTGCCTTAGGTGCCGTTCTTGGCCAACGCGTAGAAAAACATTTTCATCCTATTTATTACGCTAGCAAGACGCTCACTTCCGCACAAGTAAATTACACGACAACGGAAAAGGAACTCTTAGCCGTCGTTTTTGCTTTCGATAAGTTTCGCTCGTATATAACGCTATCTAAAGTTATCGTTTTTACCGATCACTCCGCGCTTAAATATTTATTAGCTAAAAATGATGCGAAGCCCCGCCTTCTTCGATGGATTCTCCTCCTACAAGAGTTTGATTTGGAGATCCGAGATAAGCGGGGAGCGGAAAATCTAGCGGCAGACCACCTCTCCCGTTTAGAAAATCCAGGTGCGGAAGCGCTCGTCGAATCTGAAATAAATGACAGATTCCCCGAGGAACGCCTTCTTGCCATTAATAAATCTTCGTCATCTTCGCCTTGGTTCGCAGATTTTGCAAATTTTTTAGTAGCGCGGGTTCTTCCAAAAGAATTTTCCAGTCATCAAAAGAAGAAATTCTTTTCTGACTTGAAAAATTTCTTTTGGGAGGACCCATTTCTTTTTCGTATCTGCGCGGACCAAGCGGTTCGACGATGCGTTGCGGGTGTGGAGTGCTTGCAAATTCTTAAGCACTGCCACGAGGGTCCAGCCGGTGGGCATTATCAAGCCAACCGGACCGCTCGGAAGGCGCTAGAGGCGGGCTACTTTTGGCCCACTCTCTTCAAAGACGCGCATAATTTTGTGCGCGCATGCGATAGCTGTCAGCGGTCGGGTAACATCTCTCGTCGCGACGAGATGCCCCAAAACATGTTTTTAGAGTGCGAAGTCTTCGATTTGTGGGGCATAGATTTTGTTGGCCCCCTACCTCCATCTTTCAAAAATATGTATATTTTAGTGGCGGTCGACTACGTATCGAGGTGGGCGGAAGCGCAAGCTCTCCCCACCAACGATGCGCGAGTCGTCGTTACATTTCTTAAAAAATTATTTTCTCGCTTCGGCACGCCTCGCGCAATTGTTAGTGATAGGGGAACGCATTTCTGTAACGCTCTTATGGCTAAGACGTTAGCTAAATACGGAGTCACGCACAAGCTTGCCACCCCCTACCACCCGCAAACAAGTGGCCAAGTCGAGGTAGTAAATCGAGAGATTAAGCGAATTTTAGAAAAAACCGTTTCGCTAAATAGGAAGGATTGGTCCGTTAAACTCGACGATGCGTTGTGGGCGTATCGGACGGCATACAAAACCGCTATCTGATGTACGCCGTTCCGGTTAGTCTACGGCAAAGCGTGCCATTTACCCGTAGAATTAGAACATCGCGCACTTTGGGCTTTAAAACTCTTAAACCTCGACTCCAACTTAGCCGCTCAGAATAGAAAACTGCAACTAAACGAGCTCGATGAATGGCGTGCGAACGCTTACGAGAGCAATAAATTCTATAAGGAGCGCTCTAAGTTCTATCACGATCGAAAAATCAAGTCCCCAAAATTATTTTCTCCGGGCGATCTTGTCCTTCTTTACAATTCACGTCTTAGGCTTTTTCCAGGTAAATTAAAATCTAGATGGTCCGGTCCCTTCTTAGTTGAAGAAGTTTTTCCTTATGGAACCGTACTCGTCTCCCACCCGGACAAAGGCTCTTTTAAAGTAAACGGTCATCGGTTAAAGTCTTATATAGCGGGCGACCCAGTGATCGGTTTTAGCGAAACCATAACTTTCCTCCACATTATAAACCCGCCAAAATAGTCAAGCTACACGACTATAAACAAAGCGCTCCTGGGAGGCACCCCTCGCTTATCTTTTTCGCTCTTTCCTTATTATCTTTGTTATTTTTTTTCTAATAAACGCAGGGTTTCTGATCGGCCTCCCCCTACGCGTTTCAGGGAAGCTTCTACCCCCTTTCCTTTTCTTTTCTTTGTACATATTGTCTTTCTTTTCTATTCTGCATACTTACGATACAATATTGGGGACAATGTTGGACTTAAGTATGGGGGTATTTTCGTGCTTTACTTTCTGCACTTCAATTTTTCTGCATCTCAAAAAAAAGAAAAATACAAAAAAATACATATAACAACAAAACAAAAACAAAAAAATTAAAAAACATCTTAAAATGAAACAAAAAAATTTTTAAATGAAAAAAACAAAAATTTTAAAATGAAAAAACAAAAAAATTTTCTCTTTGTATATATTTTTTTGTTTTTTCTCTCTCCCCCTTCCTCATTCTTGTACAAACCTTTTTTGAATTTCTCCCTTATTTTTGTACATATTATGAAAATTCTCTTAAAAAATACAAAAAAAGATAAGAGTTCAAAAAAAAAAAATTTTCAAAAAAAAAATTGAGAAAAACAAAAATACAAAAAAAAGATAATAAATGAAAAACAAACAAAAAATGATAACAAAAACTATAAAAATCAAAAAAAAATGTTTTGAAATAAATAAATTAAATATTCCATACTTAACTTTTCTGCTATCCAAAAATTCTGTTTTGAGTTTATTTATATGTGAATACTATTAATTCTCTGTTTGCAACCCGTTTGTTAATTATTGATTGAAACATTTAAATAGCCGGGGTTAAGTTTTAAAGAATTCTTTATGCTTTGTTAAAACTAGCGGACTCGTTTTAGGCACTACTTCTAATTTTTCATTAATAGGAGCACGTATATTATGTTAGGAAATAACGACTATAGAATTCAATTATACTTACTTTTAGCTTTCTGAAAAATTGGAACGTACAAATTATTAAGGTTGCTCTCAAAAATTTTTTAGGATTACAATCTAGTTTTCCTTTCTCCCCTCACTTTTCATGACCTACTTGGCATGAAAAATTTTTATCCTTAAAAGATCTTATGTCAATGGGAACAAGATTTCGTTCCGTAAACATAGGCACCCAATAATTTTAAAAGATTATATAAGGAGTAAGAGGATAAAATTCATTACTCCTACAAATATACATTGGGTTAATTTTTCTTATGAAGTTGAAAAACAAAAATCATATTAGGAAAATAAGATTTCGTTTTCCTAATAATCCAAAAGAAAAAAAATGGAGGTTCGAGAAAAAATTACCTCACCTCAAATATCAAAACCCTCTTCATAAACCACACTACCCCCTTAGCCAATTACACGATTCTAGAATTAATTCAAAAATCTTTTTGAGAGCATAATTAGTAAATTGTATTATTTCCGGTAGCACTCGTATAAGCTAGAATTCTTATAATTCCAAACTATTTTCGTTAACCTAACCATTACAAATGTTGCCTTCTATTTTGATTGCATCAAGAAGTCTTTTGGCCAAAACTTTTGTGCTATTTAAATCATCTACATAATTTTAGGACTTAACTCTTACACCCCGTATATTTATTTCGATCTCTCTTATAATTGATTAAGCGATAGCCAAAACTTAGAGTTTTTTTTTATTCCTTATAGATTCACCTCAAACTTTTGCTCTGGAATAGCAAAAGCCTAAGTATGGGGGTATTTGATGAACTGTAAATATGCGTATTTTTATGCACATTAATTTAGTCATTTTCATTTATTTTCGTCGTTTTTACTTATTTTTGTTCAATAAAATGTTCCTATTCTTGTAAATTTTCTCCTAACTTGTTTTATTTGATTTTGCAGAAAAATTCCAAAATCTGCCAAAATTTGGGAAGTACACGCCCGTGACACATGGGTCACGCCCGTGACCGAGCCATGACTGTGCATTTCCCGTGAAATCGGAAAATTTCTGAAGAAAAGGCTTGACACGCCTGGCGACACGCCCGTGTCACCCGACACGGGGCGTGACCCAAGCCCGTGTCCTCTCCTCTCGACGAATTCCGCTCGACGATCGTCGAGTGTCGACACCAACTGTCACGCCCAGTGTCACGCCCGTGACCTGGGGCGTGACCCAATTTCAGCTCAACGATTTCGACTCGACACTTTCCGCTCGACATTCGTCGAGTGTCGACCCAACTGTCACGCCCATAGTCACGCCCGTGACATGGGGCGTGACCTTTCCAGCTGGCCCGACAAGATGCTGCCGAGGACATTTGACGCAACCCGCGCCCGGTTCTACCTCCCCGACACGCCCATAGTCACGCCCGTGACCTAGGGCGTGACTGCTGCGAACTCAGCCCGAAGTCAACTTTGCTGTCCAATCGCCAGCCGCCTTCATGAATAGTACTGTCACGCCCCCCCCTACACGCCCGTGACCGAGGGCGTGTACTTTGAAATTTTTTCCTATAAATAGCCCAGTTCTGTAAGGTCCAAGGGTTCAGATTTTTGGGCCAAGTTAGTGTCTTTTTGTGGGCTGCATCCGTGATTTTCAAGGCTATGTAAGGAGAATTTTTCCCTTTTTATTTCATAACTTGTTTTGCTTTAGTTTTAGCACTTGTAATAGCTTGTAATAGTTTCATTTTGATCAAATAAAATGTTAATTTTTCTCTTCATATATGGCTTTGGAATGAACACTTGTGCCCATTTTCCTTCTCCTTTTTATTCTTTGTTCTTCACTTGTTCTTCATTTATGAAAAGTGTGTGTGTGTGTATGAGTGTAATTTGCTTACTTTACATGTTTTTTTTACTTGTTTTCATGCTTAGGAATGTTAGGTTTTCCCCTTTCTTTCCTTGTCTTTTTTTTTCCCCTTAACTTGTCTTCATGCTTAAGATTTTGATTTCATCCTTATGATTTTATAAAAGAGATTTTAAAAAAAGTGATTTTGTTTTTTTTTTACTTAGTTTTTTTTTAATTGTAAAACCTCTTTTGTTCTTTTCAACTTCTTTCTCACTTTTTTATCACTTTCATAACATCATAAGAATGAAAATGTTGAAATTTTTATTTTCCAAAAACTTTGGTTTTTAATTTGTTTTGAAAAACTTTTGTCTTCTAAAATTTTAATTTCTTCTTTTTATTTGTTTTTGGCAAAACCTATGCTTGAAATAGTTAAAGTTTTAATTTTTAGGTAACTTTGATTTTTCTTTGTTATTTATGTGTGTGAGTGTATGAGCCTAAATTTCCTTTTGTTCTTCTTAATCTTCATGAAGTGTGTGTGAGTGTAGGTGTTAAATTTTCATGCTTTGTTTTAATGCTTTCTTTTAATGCTTTATTCAAATTATGTAGAGTGTGTGAGTGTAGGTGTATAATTTTATCGCTTTCTTGAATTTCATATGGAGTGTGTGCGTTCGTGTGCATTTATTTCCGCCTACTCGTTAAGAGTTAAATGGCGCATCGTTTTCATTTTCAGTCCTACTCGTTTGAGTAGGACTTGTAATTTTTCTTTCT
This sequence comes from Platanthera guangdongensis, assembly GCA_039583875.1. NCBI lineage: Eukaryota > Viridiplantae > Streptophyta > Magnoliopsida > Asparagales > Orchidaceae > Platanthera > Platanthera guangdongensis. Next base: position 107,415,731 of record CM077159.1, read on the forward strand.
TTATTTTTCCGCCTACTCACTTGAGTTTAAATGGCCGGACTTTTTTTTCAGTCCTACTCGTTTGAGTAGGACTTGCAATTTTACTTTCTTTATTTTTTTCCGCCTACTCACTTGAGTTAAATGGCCGGACTTTTTAGCCCTGTAATCACATTTATTTTCTCCTACTCATTTGAGTAGGACTCGCTTTCATTTCAGTCCTACTCGTTTGAGTAGGACTTGCAATTTTCAGCCTTTATTTACCGCCCCCACTCGTTTGAGTGGGACTCGCAAATTTGAATTATGCAAATTTTCTTTCATGTGTAACTTAGTTCCTTTTTTATTTATAATTTGGAGTGTGCGTGAGTTCTCGTTTAGTTAACTTTTTAGCTCTCTAAATATTGTTATTTTTCTTTTGTCCCTTTCTTATAATCGTGTAGCATTTAATTTCGAACTCGCGCCTCACTAAATTATAAGCCGTCCCCATACCGATGTGTGGCTAATCGCTATTAGCCTCGGCATCGAAGAGCATTGGGACATTTGAAATGATTTATAATAATTAAAGTTCTTTATTTTCATTTTAATTTAAGCACTTAGGGTTTACCCCGGGTTTACGACGCGTAGGACCACATAATCGATGTGTGGGCCCTATTTCCGTAGTCCATATGCTAGCTAGCCGAGAGGCCGTGCATATGGACCGATCACCCCTGGGTAAATAGAGTTGCGTGCATACCCTCGAGAGAGGACGAGCGTAATTCTACCGGATTGGGTTCCCCACCCAATAGCGGGGTTCTTAGCGTAAAGCGGGCGTTAAGAGGAATCCTTCGTCGGACTAACGTTCGGTCGAATAGTCTTAACGTTTAGGTGAGCGATATCCCTATAGCTAGGTGAGCTCACATTTGTGGAACCTCCACGGCCAAGTTGCCTTATTATTAATTTGAAAATCAAGTCTTTTTATTATTAAAAATTGTTTTAGTCTTAATCTGATTCGATGCCGAGCGTTAACCCTTCATCGAATATTCTCTAAATCGTTTTTTCGCTCCTTTGCTTTTTCGCCTTTTATTAAGTAAAAAAATCCACCTTTTCTTTCAGTAAAATAATAGTCCTCCCGGAGGAGTAAGAATAGTCAATGCGACCCCGAGAACAATACGACCTCGGTATTCCCCCGAATATCGAGTACTACTTGCGATAGGTGCACTTGCCTACCCGAGCAAGCCCGCGGCGATCGACTCACCGAACCAACCACAGTAAGAGTCTGTTCGCGGGCCCATCAAGCAGCTTCCCGCGGTCCTCTGGGCCTTGAGGACCACCCCCAACACGGCTACTGGAGAGACCCCCTTCAAGCTCTCACATGGATGCAAGGCAGTGCTCCCCGTGGAGTTTGAAGTCCAAACACCTCGAGTTGTTGCGGCCAAGGAAGGTAGGGAAGAATGGCAGGCTGAGAACGAGGAAGAGCTGAGGCTCTCCCTTGACATGGTGGAAGAGCTGAGGGACCTTTCCGCCATCCGACAGGAAGAGGTGAAAAGGAGAATGGCCAAGTACTTTGACAAGCATGTCAGAGTCAAACAGTTCGTGGAAGGGGACTTGGTGCTGAAGAAAGTGGATGCAGCAGGGAGGTCGGCGTCCGTGGGGAAGCTCAACCCCAGCTGGGAAGGACCGTTTATTGTAGAGCAGGCTTTAAAGTCTGGAGGTTATCGACTCGAAAATTTAGAGGGCGAGACCCTGAGTCTCACTTGGAGTGGTGACGACTTAAAATGTTTTTTCCCCTGAAACATATAAGTGATACCTTGATTATAATAAAATTCTTTAACACTTCAATACTGTCACAGCTAGCTTGCATGAAGAAAGGGAATGTGTTGTGGACCCCGAGCAGATCCCGCTGTCAGGCACTCACCTAGTTGACAGGGCTGGAAGTCACTCGGTGTCATCCTTGGGCCTCGAGCAGATCCCGCTGTCAGGCTATCAACTAGGTGGCAGGGCTGGAAGTCACTCGATGGTATTGATAGTGGACCCCGAGCAGATCCCGCTTTTAGGCTCTCTCCTAGCTGACAGGGCTGGAGGTCACTCGGTGTCATCCTTGGGCCTCGAGCAGATCCCGCTGTCAGGCTCTCACCTAGCTGGAAGGGCTGGAAGTCACTCGATGGAATGTGTTGTGGACCCCGAGAAGATCCCGCTGTCAGGATCTCACCTAGCTGGCAGGGCTGGAAGTCACTCAGTGTCATCCTTGGGCCTCGAGCAGATCCCGCTGTCAGGCTCTCACCTAGCTGGCAGGGCTGGAAGTCACTCGATGGTATTGATAGTGGACCCCGAGCAGATCCCGGTGTCAGGCTCTCACCTAGCTGGAAGGGCTGGAAGTCACTCGATGGTATTGATAGTGGACCCCGAGCAGATCCCGCTATTAGGCTCTCACCTAGCTAGCAGGGCTGGAAGTCACTCGGTGTCATCATTGGGACTCAAGCAGATCCTGCTGTCAGGCTCTCACCTAGCTGGAAGGGTTGGAAGTCACTCAATGGCATTTGTAGTGGACCCCGAGCAGACCCCGCTGTCAGGCTCTCACCTAGCTGGCAGGGCTGGAAGTCACTCGGTGTCGTCCGTGGGCCTCGAGTAGATCCTGCTGTCAGGCTCTCACTTAGTTGGCAGGGCAGGAAGTCACTCGATGGTATCGGCCTTGGAATCGCCAGGTAAAGACCGAGAAGTTCTGAAGACAAAGGAATAAGGGGAAAGAGGTTCTGCATAGGCGAGCTTGGAACTTGCCCAACCCAGCTCGGCATCGACAAAGGGATTCTACATAGGCGAGCTTGGACTCGCCGAACCCAGCTCGACACCGGCAAAGGGGTGGCAAACCAGATCTCAGGACCTCGCTGAAGGAAGACGAGCCAGGCCAGGGTACTTCACCCCTTCGTCTATTTTACTTGGAAGAATTTTTATGAGTTCAACCTGGATGGCTCGCGGGCGAGATGAGGTGGCGTGACAAGGGCGAAGAGCAGCCCGCTCGCGAATCGTCTGGAGCTCGGCAAGCACCCAAACGTACTCACTCGTGGGCGCGTACTCATGACTATCCTACTCGCAGTATCTTCCTACGCGAGGTCGCCTGGGGAAGCACTCGCGGACATACAGAGCACAGCAAATAGAAAACAAATAAAAAATAAGAAGGGGCACAGGTATGATCAAAAACCTTTCTTTAATTATATAAGTGTTTACAAAAGATTTTTACAGGGGCTCGCCTCGGCGAGTAAACCAAAAAGAAGATGTACAAATTCAGGCCTCGCCCCCCCCCCCCCCCCCCCCCGCCGAACTAGTCCTCCCCTTCACCTGGCTGATCCGGAAGGCCCTTCCCGAATATCGCGTCCATGCTGTCCTCTTTCTCACTGGGCGGCGTCGCCGGGAACAGGCTCGGCATCAGGTCTCTGGCGGAGATCTCCTCGCATCCTTGCACCAGCACCCCGGTGTCCTTCATCATTTGTAGGGTGCACTCGGCCGCTTGGATAGAGTTGATCCGCAACCTCTCGGTGAGATCGGCCTCGCCAAAGATCCGCGGCCTCTTATAGGGGAGGGTAGGGTCGACTTCGTGGGTTGGGAAGAAAATCTCCGCCTGGCGGCGGACCTCGTGGCTGAGATGCTGATTCTCCTCCTTCAGCTTCACGTTCGCCCCCTCCAGCTCGGCAAGGCGGACGAGCAGCTGGCTGATCTCCTCCCCTTGCTCGGCATTGCGAGCCTGGAGCTCCCGTACGTCCTTGACGTCCTGGTAAAGAAAAAATCTGGTTTAGTATCAGCGCAGAATGTTCTAAGTAAAAGAGAAGGGGAGTGCTTGACACTTACCAACCCGCCGGCGGTCTGGGCGAGAAGACCCTCGGCGATGCCGAGCCGTCTCGCCTGATCAGCGACTTTGTCCTTGGCAACGTCGCGAGCCTGCACAGCTTTCTGGAGTTGATTGCTGAGGGCGAAGCTGCGGCGAGTCAGCATGTGGTGGAGCTCCATGGTCCGCAGGTGGGCCGGCAGACCCTCATGGTCGAGCTGCCGGAGGGTCATCTACTTGTAGGCCTCGGCATCCTCGCGGCCATAAAGGCCGAAGCCGAGGGCGTAGGCATGACCGATGGCGGGCTCGCGGTCATGCCAGGATGGGTGCAGAGTGTAGATGGAGACCCGGTGGGCCAGCTCATCGCACTGCAGCATGGGCTCGCCGCCGAGTCCTTCCACCGCCCCCCCCCCCCCCCCCCCCCCCGAAATTGAAGAGGGGATGTTGCTTCGGCGCCGCGAACTCGCGGGCCGCCCTCTTCGCTGATGGAGGAGGGGAGATCGCCGCCATGGAAGAAGGTCCCTCGCCGCCTTTCCGGCCCTTGTTGGTAATCTCCTTCAGCGGGCTCTCCGGCGACGCGTCGGGAGGGGTCTCAGTGATGTAGGCTATGCCTTAGGGATCCTACACGAAGGGCGTGACTACGACCTTTTACAACGTTAACGCTCTCTAACCCGCACACAAACAAAACACAGCGACCACAATGAATTTTATTTATCGTTCGCGCTAACATACGGGTAGTCGATCCGCAAGTGGAACGGAGAATGGCTATAGGCCAAAATCCTTTCCGGCTAAATGGAATAATATTGATTCCGGTCGAGCTTGGAGTTGTACTAAAATAGATCCACCCAAAAATAAATCACGATTCGAAAAGTGGTAGGATCTATACCAACAAAACAAAGCGAGGAGCGCCAATACTCTCGTTAGATCTTTCGGAAAAACCAAATGAAAATCCAGATCTACTATTAGAAACACCGCGAAAATTAACGATTCGAGAAATCACGCAAAAGTCGTCCACCAAAAGAACTAGTCAAGAGGGAAAATCTCTTGTGTAGGAATTTTCGTTACCCCGCTCGGAAGTGTAGATCCAAGATGTTTGGATCCACCAAGATGACCGCTCTTCCTTTGGAACCACGGGAAACGCGCCGCAGATGAAGATCTTGCTCGTCTCCTTCGCTTTCTCGTCGTGGATGAGTTTTCCCCAAAACTTTGGTTCTTCCTTGCACACACTCCCCGTCCTCCAAGATGGTTGAGAAATTCCAATGGTTGAATACGGTGTTGGTGGAGAAAGGGTAGAGAGGTGGGAGAACGAGAGGTGATTAGAGGGAATGAGGAGTCGAAGGGGGCGGCCAAGCAAGGGAGGAGAAGGGTGGCCGAACTCCTTGAGAGGGAAGCCTGGGGGGGGGGGGGGCGGCTAAGAGGAGAGGGAAGGGAGAATGAGATTAGGGCAAGCAATTTGTCTTGATTTCAATAAAAGTCCCATAACAAAATGAAAATTTGGCATTATATAAGGCTTACAAACATGTGGCTATTAGCAGCCCAAAAAATAAAATATTGTTCCGAAATGAAATGATAGAAAACAACATAGTTTCAAATACCACATATAAAAGATAAATGCAGACCACTAGTAAAATAAATTTAACACTTAATTTTGTTGTGTGGGCGAACATTGTAGCCGTGCTCGCTACGGCGCCGCAATACTTTTGTTGGAGGAGCATCGTCGTCATCTTCTACCATGGCAACACCGCCATGGACGTCGTCATCTTCTGCCACGGCAACACCGCCATGGACGTCATCTTCATCACCTAGTTGGCCGTCGTGGTGGTCGTCGCCATCAATCCTCCCGCTCTCAAAAGGACTCATCGCAGATGAGTGGGCTGGATGGTAACGGTGGAGGAGATCTGCATCAAGAAGAGCCAGCTCTGCCGAAGAAACCCAAGAGTCGTCCGAAGCTGAACGACCTCGCCATCTGACCAAAAACCTATGAACGTCGCCGTCGGGAGTAGAAAACACCGCATCCTGCAAAATCTTGTCAGGCAAGAAATCGGTCTGGGGGAACCTTGGAAAAGCGTTAGGCGCAGAAGAAAAACAAGTTGCATCATCACTAGGCAACGTACCTCCCGAAGGATCCGAAAGGGAGAGCGGTTCAGAAATATTCTCACCCCCGCCACTTTAGACAGTATAGTGGAAATATGAAACAGAGAGACTGACAGTTCAGGTGGTGGAGTGACATAGAGCGTTAAATCCGAAATGTTAAAAACAGGGGAGATTCCCCAATCAGCGGGTAACTTTAATAAATATGCATTTACACCTAGCTTCTTCAAAACCCGAAAAGGACCGGCTCTCCTATTCGCTAATTTTTTTATGGTGCCCAAAGGCATCCGTTCAGGGATAAGACGTACCATTACCAAATCGCCAATATTTAAGGGGACTTCTCGCTTATGTATGTTAGCATTCGATTGATAAATAACATATTGTTTAGCTAACGTCTTGCCTATGTGCTCATGGAGAGTGTGAATGTGCGAGGCGAAGTCCTGTGCAAATTGACTTGATTTAAATGATGATGGTAACAGAATCAAGTCAAGAGGCACGGACGCCTTATATCCATGCACTATCTCATTTGGTGATAACCAGGTGGACCTATTCTTAGAATTATTGTAGGCTACTTGAGCGTGAGGAAGAATAAGGTCCCATGTACCCTTATGATCACCTACTAAGCAACGAAGTAACCCACCCAAACTCCGGTTAACAACTTCCGTTTGCCCATCCGTTTGTGGATGATAGGCCGACGAAAACATAAGTCGAGTGCCCAACAAATTCCAAAGTGTCTTCCAAAAGTAGCTAGTAAACTTAACATCTCTATCGGTCACGATGGTTTTGGGGACACCCCGATGTGCCACGACCTCCTTAAAATACAACTTAGCGACGTGTGAAGCATCGTTGGTGCTATGACAAGCAATAAAATAAGCCATTTTTGAGAATCGGTCCACTACGACCAAGATGGAATCGTGACGCCTAAATGTCGGTGGAAGGCCCAAAATGAAGTCCATGCTAACATCCACCCATGGGGCAGACGAAATCGGAAGGGGTGTGTAAAGACCGGCATTGGTATTGTTACCCTTGGCTAATTGACAAACGCGGCAGCTCCCGACGATTTTATTGACCATTGGCTTGAGACCCGGCCAAAAGAATTTATCCTCTACAAGTGTGATCGTTTTATCGCGACCAAAGTGTCCTCCTAGTCCTCCACTATGTAACTCTCATATAATAAAATGGCGTAGCGAAGAGCGGGGAATGCATAGTTGCGTATGCTTAAATAGGTACCCATCACGGATGTAGTACGCCGAAATATTGGAAGGGGAATTGCCCTGAGCGGCGAAATATATCTCCTTAAAATCCGGACACTATATATACTCATCTTTGATTCTTTCAAATCCTATGACCGATACCTCCATGTTAGATAGTAATAGAGTGACGCGACTAAGGGCGTCCGCCACACGATTTAACGTACCCTTGAGGTGCTTGATAATGAATGTATACTCTTGAAGGTATGAGACCCATTTGGCGTGCCGAGGGCTGATCTTACTTTGGGAGTTTACAAATCTTAATGCCTCATGATCGGACAAGATTACAAATTCCTTTGAGATAAGATAGTGTCGCCAATGTTGGAGACAACAGATCACGGCATAGAACTCACGATCATAATTGGAATAATTTAACTTTGGACCGGCAAGTTTTTCGCTAAAATATCCTATCGGATGTCCATCTTGACTTAAGACTCCTCCGATCCCTATTCCCGATGCGTCACATGATAATTCAAACACTTTACTAAAATCCGGCAAGCGTAATAATGGAGCTTCAGACATCCGGTCCTTAATCATTTGAAACGCGCGAGTGGCCGCTTTAGTCCAATGAAATTCTCCTTTCTTCATGCATTCGGTGATCGGTGCCATGATACTACTAAAGTTTTGGATGAACCTTCGATAAAATGTGGCCAAGCCGTGAAAACTTCTAACTTCCCGAATATTTGTTGGTTCAGGCCATTATTTAATCACTTGGACCTTCTTTGGGTCAACATGAATGCCTTCGAAACTCACTATGTAGCCTAGAAACTCTACGGATGTCACACCAAAGGAGCATTTTTTTAGATTGATATATAGCTTTTCTTGGCGCAAGGTTGATAGGATTGTCCTTAGATGTGTGTCATGATCCTTTTGTGAACGGCTGAATACTAAGATATCATCAAAGTATACGACTACGAATTTACCGATGTATGGCTTAAAAACTTGGGTCATCAATCGAGAGAAAGTACTCGGTCCGTTAGTGGGCCCTTCCCCAAGCACCAACCACTCATAGAGCCCATCCTTAGATTTAAAAGCGGTCTTCCATTCATCTCCTTCCCGTATCCGTATTTGATGATAACCACTTTTGAGATCCAATTTTGAAAACATGGCGGCGCCCGATAACATATCTAATAAGTCGTCCAAACGGGGAATGGGGAACCTATATTTGACCGTAATTTTATTTATGGCCCGGTAGTCTACACACAATCGCCAAGACTTATCTTTGTTTGGAACCAAGAGGGCCGGTACGGCGCATGGGCTATTACAATGGCGGATAAAACCCTTTGCTAGCAAATCCGAAATTAAAGCTTGTAGCTCCTCATGTGCGGAGGGATTGAGCCGATAATGGGGATGGTTAGGCAATGACGAGCCCGGGACGAAATCTATCTCATGCTGAATATCTCTCATGGGTGGCAACTTAGATGGCAAGTCCTCCGGATAGACGTCTTTATACTCTTCCAATATAGTGCACAGAGATAACGGTATATTCTCTAAAATGGGCGAGTCTTCCTTGGCTTGTAGGCATACTAACGCATACAGGACGCCGTCCACGAAGGTCTCGCGTTCCAACTCCTTCTTACTTATCAAACTTATATTTTTTTCTTTCCGCAGGCACAATTGTGTCTTTGGGGGCAACCGAAGGATCCTTGGGCGGTGTGGGTTTCAGTACAATGGTCTTACCATTATACTTGAACTCGTAAGTGTTGGCTCGCCCGAAGTGGGTCACGTCATAATCATAGAGCCACGGGCGCCCTAGAAGTACATGACATACATCCATGAGGATGACGTCGCACCACACTTTATCGACATAGCTTTTCAATGTAAGTGGCACTAAACAACGCTTAGAAACCGCGATAGACGTTTTGTTCACCCACGCTATTTTATATGGCTGGGGGTGTGGTTCGGGGACTAGGTGCATACGAGTGACGGCATTTTCCGAAATGACAGTCATGCAACTTCTACTGTCTATTATTAACTTGCACCACTTTTCACCACATTTAAAATTCAATGAAAATATGTTCGTCCGATTGTGCTCATCCGGTGCACGCGGTGTGGCCAAGATACACCTCATAACCATCATATAAGACTCATCTTCGATATCACTCGGCTCGGCATCTGATTCACCGCCAGCTTCATAGACGAGCTCGGCAGGCTCAGACGTGGACTCTAATAGTGCTAGTGGCTTACTCTTGGTAGGACACTCACTAGAGTAGTGTTCTTGAATTCCGCACGAATAACATGTAGCATTAGTCTTATTAACTCGTCCTATTGGAACTCTCTCATCATTGGGAATTTTATTGTTCCTAGCGGTAATTACTATGGAACTTGAATCAGTCGATCGGAACTTTCCTTTGTCTCGCATGGATGACGAAGGTGGGGGTCCTAAGATGGATTTTCCTTTTTGGAATGCTCGACCCTTGGACTTGTAGGCATTGTGCTTTTCTATATCCAATGCCGCATTGAATGTTATGTTAAGGTCCGTGTGACCATAACGCAAAAGCTTGCCTTGGATGTCCGCATTAAGTCCCTCACGGAAACAAGATAGTGTGACATCGGGCATTTCTCGAATATCACAACGCACCATCATATCCTTGAGTTGTCCCATGTACTCCGCTACCGATTGGCCCCCTTGACGAAGGGTGGCTAGCTCGTCGAACATTTGGGTTCGGTGATATGCCGGGACATATTGGTCATGCAGGAGTGCCTTCATGGCAGCCCACCCAATTGGGGGTGCTCCATTCACGGTGCCTAGACGCCTCTCTTCGTTCAACCAGAATGTTTTGGCTCTATCCAGAAGTTTCATTCGTGCAACTCGTACCTTCTCAACGTCCGTCAGGTTGTGCCACTCAAAATAGCACTCAATATCCATGATCCAGTTTAGAAAAAGTTGGGGTTCACCCATGCCATCGTAGGATGGTGATTCCATTTTAACGGCCCTAGTTAAGTCGAACTCATAAGGGGCTCGGGGTGCGTACTCATAATCCGGATCACGAGGGAGATTTTGTCGCTCTTCTCATTGGTTGGCGGGATGGGGTGGCTGCCCCGGTCGATTTATCCCAAAGCCGGGATTTCGAGGCGCCGCGTGATTTACAGTCAACCCTTGTATTAACTGAGTGAGTGCATCGAACCTGGTGTTAAACTCTTCCCTAACCGCCGCAATTGTTGCAGGAGCGGGCTCACCATCATCATGATGGTCGGCCATGTGTGATGTGGATGGAGGATACTCTGTGCCAAGCCTCGTGCGCATGAACAACACAGATACAGGGTGTCTCACCTAGATAAGAGACTGTTTGGACAAGAATTTTATAAATCAGGATTTTTATACGCTTAATGACTTGGAGAATAAAAATATTTTTTTTGACTTTTAGGCTTAGAAAAAAAAGTAGAAAATTCAGAATTTTTTTGGCAATTTTTTTGCAGAAAAGTTTTTTTGACTTTTGTTATATGCAGACCAGATGGTGGAAAAAATTTCAGATTTTGTGTCTACGAAACGTGCACGACCAAGTGTGGGTCGACGTCCTAAGACCGGAAAGCGTAAGGACGGTGTCGATTGAGAAATCAACACAAATCTGGCTCTGATACCAAATATGATGTAGGCTATGCCTTAGGGATCCTACACGAAGGGCGTGACTACGACCTTTTACAACGTTAACGCTCTCTAACCCGCACACAAACGAAACACAGCGACCACAATGAATTTTTTTTATCGTTCGCGCTAACATACGGGTAGCCGATCCGCAAGTGGAACGGAGAATGGCTATAGGCCAAAATCCTTTCCGGCTAAATGAAATAATATTGATTCCGGTCGAGCTTGAAGTTGTACCAAAATAGATCCACCCAAAAATAAATCACGATTCGAAAAGTGGTAGGATCTATCCCAAAAAAACAAAGCGAGGAGCGCCAATCCTCTCGTTAGAGCTTTCGGAAAAACCAAATGAAAATCCAGATCTACAATTAGAAACCCCGCGAAAATTAACGATTCGAGAAATCACGCAAAAGTCGTCCACCAAAAGAACTAGTCAAGAGGGAAAATCTCTTGTGTAGGAATTTTCGTTACCCCGCTCGGAAGTGTAGATCCGAGATGTTTGGATCCACCAAGATGACCGCTCTTCCTTTGGACCCACGGGAAACGCGCCGCGGATGAAGATCTTGCTCGTCTCCTTCGCTTTCTCGCCGTGGATGAGTTTTCCCCAAAACTTTGGTTCTTCCTTGCACACGCTCCCTGTCCTCAAAGATGGTTGAGAAATTCCAATGGTTGAATACGATGTTGGTGGAGAAAGCGTAGAGAGGTGGGAGAACGAGAGGTGATTAGAGGGAATGAGGAGTCGAAGGGGGCGGCCGAGCAAGGGAGGAGAAGGGTGGCCGAACTCCTTGAGAGGGAAGCCTAGGGGGGCGGCGGCTAAGAGGAGAGGGAAGGGAGAATGAGATTAGGGCAAGCAATTTGTCTTGATTTCAATAAAAGTCCCATAACAAAATGAAAATTTGGCCTTATATAAGGCTTACAACCATGTGGCTATTAGCAGCCCAAAAAATAAAATATTGTTCCGAAATGAAATGATAGAAAACAACATAGTTTCAAATACCACATATAAAAGATAAATGCAGACCACTAGTAAAATAAATTTAACTCTTAATTTTGTTGCGTGGGCGAAGATTGTAGCCGTGCTCGCTACGGCGCCGCAAGTCTTTTGTTGGAGGAGCATCGTCGTCATCTTCTACCACGACAACACCGCCATGGACGTCGTCATCTTCTGCCACGGCAACACCGCCATGGACGTCGTCTTCATCACCCAGTTGGCTGTCGTGGTGGCCGTCGCCATCACTCAGACAAGCTGATGTATTTGGGGCTGGGCTGCTGATGTTGTTGTTGTTGCCCCCGCGGAGCTAGTAGGACTCTCCTCATCTTCTTTAGCGGCCGCTGGCGGTGTGGCGGGTTCTACCCCGCATCCTCAGGTCGCCTCTTGCTAGAAGAGGGTTAGGAGAGGGCCGCCTCATCTCGGCAGGCCGCTGCCTTCTCACGAGCAAAGGGGTCCGGGCGCGACCCCGGATCCGCAAACGGCGGGTTCGCAGGAATTATCTGCTCCCCTGCAAGAAAATACTTGGAAAAAAGTTTGGAGAAAATCAGCAACAATGTGGCGAGCTCGGCTGTCGGGTGAGATCGGCAAGAAAAGAAGAGAATGATACCTTCGTCAGGCAGAACGGGGGAGGGGGGAGCGAGTCGAGGCCCCTTCGCAGGAAGGAGACCTCGATGTCCTTGTGGAGTAAGTACTTGTGGAGCTCGGCATCATTGCCGGACACGGCCAGCGGGTGGTATACCTCCTCGCCCTTTTGCTGGGGCGAGTAGGGGATGTTGCCGAGATCGCCCTTGATGAAGGCGATCTTGGTCATCCAAGTGTGGTGCTTGTTCGCGATCTCGCGAACCTTGATCAGCGAGCCGCCGAAGTAGGCGACCCCATCCGGCATTGCCTTGTAAGAAAAGAGTTTCTTGAACACTGTCAGGTTGAACTCAATCCTCTCCCGCCGGAGGTATCTCATAAACGTCACCATCATCGCAACGGCGTTGGAATTCAACTGCGCGGGTACCGTGCCATAGTATTTCAGGATTTGCCGGATCTCCGGCCAGAGGGGGAGGCGCAACCCCACCTCGAAATGCGAGATGGGGAAGACAAGCTCGTCCTCGTAGAAAGTGTTGATAGCCTCTCCCTCCCTCGGCCTGCGCGCCTCGAAACCCGGCGGCACATACCCAGCCTTAAACTCCGCGAGCGCCTCCTCTCTAGTGTACCCCTCAAAGAAGCAGTAGTCGGTGAAGTGCTCCACGCACTTGGAGCGGTCGTCGGCGTTAGGGTTGGTCTTGCCCATGTTCGCAGAGGAAGGAGCAGAGCGCGAGCAGAAAAGGAGAATAGCGCAGAGAGCAATAAAAGCACAAGTACAGGGGTTGGTGAGGGGGGACTATTTATAGAAAAGGAAATCTGGGGTCAGGCTGTCCCATCGGATCAGCTTGCCACCCCAGCTCGCCACCCCAACTCGCCAACCCAGCTCGCCGACTTCCGGCGCGTCCCAGTCAAGGCTAAGTCAAACATTGTAGTATATTATTTGAATAACGCATGTCCAAGAATATTCTAAAAACTACTTATTACAGATAAAGTTCAGGAATAAAAGGGCAGGGCGCACGAGCAAGGGGAGCATCGGGATGTGAGTACCGGTTGGCTCGGCAAAGGAGCCGCCCTCTTACCTACCCCGGCCTCGTGACCCCCGCCCCCCAGACTGCCGCGCGCGGAGCAGCTCGCAAATCCTTCCCGAATTCCTCTGCGCCACCGAGAGGCCATCATCTATCTCATCCAGGAGCCGGGAGGGGACATCAGCTCGCCAGCTTGGCCGCTTCGCAACTCATCGGCGAGACACGCGTAGTCGCGTTGTAGCGTCTCGTTGACCCCCTGCACCTCGCGTAGCCCGCACACTAGCTTCTTGAGGATCTTGATCTCCCTCCTCGTCAGCTCGCCTTGATCCACCTCAGGACCCAGGTAAGAGTCCGGCGAGCTTGGGGAAGGGAGGGGAGAGTAGTGGGCTGCCCGCGAAGTTTCCTCGGCAGCTGATTGGCTGGGGAGAGCTGTGAGTACAAGCGTCAGCAAGAAGAGGAATGCAGGAAAAACTCATGGAGCAAGAATCTAAGAAAGATTGACCTGACGAGCTCGGGAGATCAAAGGAGATGCAGGGAGGGATGAACCTCAAATCCTTCCCGCGACCTGGACCATGAGCCCCTGGCGAGAGGAGCTCGAATCCCGGGGTGGGGATGGTTCCCGGACCTGCCCCCGCAGCCGCGTCAGTTGGTTGAGGAGAGGGGGCGCGCACCGGCGAGTTCGGCCTCTGCGAGCTCACGGGTAGGATACCAAAAAGAAGAGGCATGTCCCGGGGACGGTTATCCGTTGTCAAGAACCGCGAGTCGGCAAGAGCGGCCTCGCCTCGTGGTGTGGGCTCTCGGGGCGTGACGCCCCCGCCATCAGGTTGACCGTCGGGGTCGTCGTCGACTACGACAATCTCTCTATCCTTCTCAAGAACTGTCCGAGTGGAAGAGCTGGTCTCGCGCTCTAGGGTGGCCCTCAGGTCGTGGTTGATGGCCTCGGCCGCCTGCGGGAATGACTTCGCCTTCTTGGAGCCGGGCTCGGCAGAATCAATTTGAGGAACTTTGGCAGGAACCGCCGTCAGGGCGGCTACGCGAGCTGCAGAAGCCTGGCGAGCTCGGTCTAAGCGCTCTTAAATCTCCTTGGGAAGCGGCATCTTGGTAGGGTTAGAGCAAAGGGAATGGCAAGAGTCAGGCAGGTGAGCAGGTGCATATATATAGCCGCAGGTGGACCCCACCCAAAGATTCCCTCCAACTCGCCAACCCGCGCTCGCCGTACACTTGGGGTTGGATGATTCTTTCCGAGCTTTGCCAAGCTCAAAAAGAGCGGGTATTATGTACAACCCTGTGTCCGGCGAGCAAGGTCGCCAAGAACCAGATAGATCGGGCAGAAGATGGTGGGCGAGCTTGGCAGTGGAGAAGCCGAGCCCGAGCTCGGCATTCGTCGACCAGAGATCGGCATTCGCCGACCAAAGATCGATATTCGTCGACCAAAGATCAGCCTTCGTCGACCCCGAGCTCGGCATTCGCCGAGCTGGCCCAGGATAACTGATGGCGGCCAAGGGATAGGCGAGCTCACCGTCCCAGCTCGCGCCCTAACAGTGGAGCTCGGCAATAGCAGGCAAGCAGGACATGCCGAGATGATCAAGCTCCCCAGCTCGCTCGGATGTGTGAGGTACCTTTTTACTGTTTTGCCCCCGCTGGTCTGCCCATAGCCTTTCAAAACAGCGGAGTTTGGCTGTTGGCAGACCCAACCAAGGGTTTTCTGGTAATTTCAGGTCAGTTCTTTTGGTTATTGGCAGTTCAGATTCTAAAAACTATAAATAGGACCCAAGGGGTACCCCAGAAGGCAGGCTTCCTGTGCTTTCCTGCTCTAGTTTTCAAGTGCTTTTTGAGGGTACCTTAGCTCGGCCTATGGCTAAGGAGGGGAAACGCTCTGAGATATTCCGGGTGTGTGGTGGGACCTCCCCGCCGAGCCCTTGGGTCATTTTTTTCCTTGTCTTCTTTGTTGATTCTGCTTGCAGGAGTGAAGTAGGTGTGAGACCACCCCTTCCCCAAGGGAGAACTCCATAAGAGATCGAGAAATCGGTTTCAACAGCTTGTGCCTTAATGGAGAGTCTCGGAACAAAAGAGATGTCAAACTCGCTTAGTTCGATGGACCACTTGCCAAGTCTTCCCGAGTGCTCTACCCCGTCAAAGATCTTGCGAAGAGGATGGTCGGTCACCACCCTAATCGAGTGGGCTTGAAAATACGGTCGAAGCTTCCTTGCCGAGACGACCAAAGCGTAAGCCAACTTTTCGAGGATGGGGTAGCGGAGCTCTGCCTTCTTCAAGATCCGGCTGACTTTGTAGATTGGCAGCAGCTTCTTTCCCTCTTCTCTTACTAGAACGGAGCTTACCGCCTCAGCTCCTACTCCCAGGTACAAGTTCAGGTCCTCCCCTTTGTTTGGCCTTTGAAGCAGAGGAGCCTGAGAGAGCTGTCTCTTCAGCCCTTGGAAGGCTTCTTCGCACTCGGCGGTCCACTCAAACCTTTGGTTCCCTCACAGCACCTTGAAGAATGAAGAACACTTGTCCCCTGACCTAGAGAGGAACCTGCTTAGCCCAGCCAATTTGCCTATCAAGCGCTGGACCTCCTTGGCATCGTGAGGTGATTCCAAATCTAGGATGGCCTTCACCTTGTCCGGGTTAGGCTCCACCCCTGCCGGAGTCAAGAGATGCCCGAGGAACTTCCCACAGCTGGCCCCGAAGACACACTTTAAGGGGTTCAGCCTCATCTTGAACCTCCACAGGGTAGCGAAAGTCTCTTCCAGATCCTGCAAGTGCGAATCCACAAACTTGCTCTTAATCATCAGGTCGTCGACATAGACCTCCAAGTTTCTCCCCCTTTGATCTCGGAAGACCCGATCCATCATGCATTGGTATGTAGCCCCTGCATTCTTCGACCCAAAGGGCATCATCTTATAGCTGAAGCACCCCTCCCTTGTGATGAAGGAGACGTCCTTGACGTCGGGAGGGTGCATTCGGATCTGGTGATAACCTGAAAAAGCGTCCAAAAAGCTCATAATAGAAAAACCGATGGCTGAATCAACCAGCGCGTCGATCCGAGGCAGGGGGTAGCAATCCTTAGGGCATGATTTATTTAACAAAGAGAAATCGATACACATTCGCCATTTCCCACCCCCTTTCTTAACCATTACCACATTAGAGATCCAGCCTGGATACTGGATCTCCGAGATGAAGCCGGCCTCCAGGAGCTTCCTGACCTCCTCGCGGATGGGTTCCTCCAGCTTGGTGGTGATGGCCCTCATCTTATAGCGTATGGGACGAGTGCGGGGGTACAGGTTCAGGTAGTGGCAGGCCACATCCGCGTCGATGCCCGGCATGTCTGCCGCGCTCCAAGCGAAGATGTCGTTGTTGCTTTGGATACAAGCCCGCACTCGCTCCTGCTCGTCGGGACTCAAGCCCCTGATGACTCGCACCCTCTGCACCTGCCCTGCGCTGGTGAAGACCTCCATCCCCACTACTTCCTCGGTCAGCTCCAGCCGCGACTGCTCCCAGCCGACCCTTGCTTCTTCTTCCAGCTCCAACTCCTCCCTTCCTACTTCCTCCTCAATCTCCATCGCCCCCTCCGGGCTCTCATGCTGCTACTCGACCTCCGCACCCCTCTAGGCCTTCCTCTCAGCATTTCCCTGCTCCTCTGTCTCCCTCCTCGCCTCTCCTAGGCTCATCTCCTCTTCTCCGACGTCCTCCTTCGCTCCGTCATCTCCCTCTCTAGCTCTTCCGCCTCTGCCATCCAGGACACGGTGTTGACCGCCTTCACATAGCATTGCCTTGCCACCTTCGGATCCCCCCTGATCCTGACCTGCACCCCTCCGTTATTGAACTTAAGACATTGGTGGAATGAGGGGCGGACGCAGCGAAAGGCGCTGATGAGGGGACGCCCAAAGATGGCGTTGTAACTGCTCGGAGCATCCACTATCACGAACCTGCAGTTCTGTGACACACCTCCTAACTTCACTGTTGGGTACATTGGAAAATGTGTACCAGATTTGAAGAAGCCTCACCCTACTCAATGATATGCATCAAGGTGTATTTGATGTTGTTTTGAGTTTATATGTGCAGGTTAAGTAATTGCAGGAAATGCAGAAAAATTTCTAAGTCCATGTGTCGACACCTAGAGAAGCTGTGTCGACACTTATGAAGGCATGTGTCAACACTGGAGAAAAGCTGTGTCGACACTTGGAGTTAATTGTGTCGACACTGGTAAAGGCTGTGTCGACACCAGAATCAGCTGTGTCGACACCCAGAGGCTGTGTCGACACACAGTGAACCATTGTCGACATCAATTGTGTCGACACCAAGAGGCTGTGTCGACACAAAGAAGACTTTGTCGACATCAACTGTGTCGACACACAGTACTTGTGTCGACACACAGTAGAGGTTCAACAAAATAAAAGAGAAGAAGTATTTGTGTCGACACACAGAGGCAGTGTCAACACACAGAGGCAGTGTCAACACACAAAAGATCTTTTCGACATCAAATGTGTCGACACACAGGACTTGTGTCGACACATGGCAGTATTTCAACAAAGTAAATTTGTATGAAGAAAAGAAGTGACTGTGTCGACACCATAAAGGCTTGTGTCGACACATTCTACAAAAGGCTGTGTCGAGTAGTATTAACAACAACAAAGGAGATGTGTCGACACCACCAAGGCTTGTGTCGACACTTAGTACACTTGTGTCGACCCTTAGTCTACTTGTATCGACACATGAAGAAGTTCAGTCTCGACACTTTCAGATAGAGACAGTATTTCAAGAAGTGACTGGATGACTTGACAGCTGCCATTTCTAACCGGTCTACTGCAACTGTCAAAGCTGTCAGAAGTTTGTTAGAAACCGGATCAGCCGGTTACCATGGAGGAAGACTATATAAAGGCTTTCTCCTTCAACAGAAGAGGAGGTTAATTACAATTAAGATTGAAGATCTTACACAGATATCTAACAATACAAAAAGAAGAAGACCTTCGACAGAAGATCTAAGAAGTTGGAGAGAGAGAGCTCCATCTAAGAAGTGCAGTTGCTGAACCAGGCTGCCAAGAAAGATTCAGATTGAGATCTGAATCTCAAGTCAGAAGCAGATTGAAGATCAAATTGTCAAGAGTTCAACCCTACTGAGTTCAGATTCAAGAAGCTTTGAAGAAAGCTAAGAGAGGTTGTGCTCTGCCATCAGTTGCTTCCAAGAACTGATCAAGAAACCATTCATCCCTTCTCTCTCTACATGGGTGGTGGTAAAACACTTTGTTTAATCAATTTTCTGTAGGATCTATTCTAGATCTGAGTTGTAAGCCTATTATATAAAGGCTGAGTGTAGGAGAATATTTTCGCTGAGTGGTAGGGTTGTGAGCCTGAGGTGTAGGAGATTGTGATCTCTGAGTGTAGGCCTTGTTGAAGGCTGAGGTAGGGAAGTTGGCCTGAGTTGTAGGAGTGTGGATACACTCTGAGTTGTAGGAACCTTGTTTGTGTTCTAAGCTGTAAGATCTGAGGATCTGAGGTGAAGTGCAGAAGTTAGGATGAATCTAGCACACTGCTAGATAGGCGAAGGGGGAAAGTGGATATACCCAGACCTTGGGGAACCACTATAAAATTTGTGTGCACTCTGTGATTGAATGTTTCTGTGATTGTTGTGCTGTGTAGTTGTAGAATTTGCAATTTCTGGGTAAATAACAGAACAAATTTTCTGCCTTAAAAGCAAAAGAAAAAGTACACCTATTCACCCCCCCCCCCTCTAGGTGGTTAAGCACTAATTCTTTCAAGTGGTATCAGAGGCAGGTTCCTCAAAGCAAGACTTAACAGTCTGAGTAGATCCCTAAGGCAGATTCAAGATCAAGAAAATTAGTTCTGGTGAGAATCATAAGGAACTAGGTTCTATGAAATTACCCATATGCAGAAAGGAGATATTTGGAATATGGAAAGAAAGGGTCAGGCTGTTTATGGAGGCTTCTGATCCAAGGATCTATATTACAGTCAAGGAAGGTCCTTATATTCCTATGAAGATTTCTATTCTGGATGCAAACCAAAGAATTCCCAAGGATTTCTCAGAGATGACTAAGGATGAGATCATCCTGACAACTATGGATAAGAGAGCCCAGAATATCATAGTTAGTGTCATAGATGATGCAACATTTCAAAATTTGATTCACTGCAAGACCTCCAAGGAAATGTGGGATACTTTAATAGTCTACATGGAGGGTTATGAAGAAGTAAGACAAGATAGAAAATCTATGCTGAACCAAGAATATGAGAGTTTCAGACAAGGGAAATCTGACAGTATAACTGAATGTTATAAAAAGTTCTATAGAATAGTTAATGAACTGATGTCCTATGGAAGAATCTTCAGTACCTATGAACTGAATGATAAATTCCTAAGATCCTTGACAAAGGATTGGGACACTAAGATTTGTGTCATTAGGGAAGTGGCCAAACTTGCAGATATCTCTCCTCCAACCTTATTTGGAAAGTTACTGTCATATGAGATATAATTGATGGCTAGGAAAGATGAAGAGAAAAGTGCAAAAGGTGAGCATAAAGAAAAGTCTGTGGCCTTCAAGGTTGAAGCCACTAAGAAAAATAGGAGGATGTCTCCATCACCTCCTAAGATAGTTGCTGAAACTGCTTCAGATAATTCAGACAACCAGAATTCAGACAGTAGTGACTCAGATGAAGATTTTGCAGCATTTACAAGACAGTTTCAGAGAATCCTGAAGAAGAAGCAGTGGAAGTCTAAGCCTTCCACATCTCAGCCTAAGGTTGAGTATTATCAAAAGAGGAAGTCATCCAGGAAGGACAGGAGCAGGTCTAAGCCAAGCAAATCTACAACATCAAAGATAGTTTGCTACTGCTGTAATAGGCCTGGACATGTTGTGCCTGAGTGTCCAGATAAAAGAAAAGAGACTGCTAAAAAAAGAAGAATCAACACCAGAGCAAGAAGGAGAAATCCTTTATTGCTAAGAAGGAGAAGACCTTGACAGACCAATCATATTCAGAGTCAGAATCTGAAGCTGAGGCCTATATTGGTCTATATGCAGCAGATGAAGAAGAAGATTTTCTCCAGGTGTTGAACACTATATATGAACAAGAAGACCATCAGTGCAAGGGACTGATGGCTGTGTCAGAAGAAGATAAGTGTCAGGATCAGCCTGGTCCTAGTAAGGTACAATGTCTTTCTAGAAATTCAGATTGCAGTACTGAGTCAGAGTCAACAACATCTGCATCAAGTGATGTGGATGGGTCTGAGTCTGAAGGTGATATTCATCAGCTGATAGATGAATATGGAGATTTATTGCAGGCACTTAAGAAGAGCAAAAACCTGGCCGAATCTCAGGCTAAGCAAATTGAAGATCTTAATATGGCTGTATTAGATTCAGAGAAGTTGCTGGATCAAAAACTGAATGAGATTGCCAGATTGAAAAACATAACTGTTATTCAAATGGGCACAGTCACATTCAAGAATGATCAGATTAGAAATCTGGAGGTTAGACTTCAGAAAGAGAAAGAGATTGTGGCTAGTTTTTCTAAGCCAAAATCTGTATTACCCTTAATAGATGACTTTGTGTCACAAAAGGGTAAGGCTGGATTAGCCTTTAAGAAAACAGCATGGGCTGCCAAGTCCAATAAGAAAGGCAAAGCTCCAACTCAAAACAAGAGACCTGTTCTAAACAATTCAGCAAAGGTTGTACCTAAACAAAGGTATAAAAAGTTTGAGTGTTGATGTTGTGGCAAGGTAGGCCACTTTGCCTTAGATTGTTGGCACAATTCCAGTGTCAAGGAGAATAGCAATCTGCCTGTTAGAAGAGCTGCAGGCAGATTTATCAAATTTCAGACTAACATGAACCAAGGACCCAAAACTTATTTGTGTTCTAAGGTTAAGTAGTCATTATTGCAGGTGAGTCCAAGTGGCCATGCCCCTATATGGTACTTAGACAGTGGATGTTCCAGGCACATGACTGGAACAAGGGGGTTGCTGAAGGACTACACACCTATCATGGGAGGCCCTAAAGTAACCTTTGGTAGTTCAGAAAAAGGAATCATCAAAGGATTTGGTAACATTTCTAATAACCAGATTACTATCTCTCAAGTGGCCTATGTGAAGGGTTTGAAACACAACCTTATAAGCATAAGTCAGTTGAGTGACTTAGGATATGACATTTCATTTATTAAGAATGGATGTCATATAAAAAGGTCAAGTGACCAAAAGGTCATATTGACAGGATATAGAAGGAGAAATTTGTACTGTCTTAACTTTGAGTGTGAGAATAATGTTTCTCCTATTTGTCTTGTAGCTGATGAGAGAGCCTCTCATTGTGTCAAATGGCACAAGAGGCTGGTCCATCTTAACTACAAGACTATTGGCCAACTCTTTAGCAAAGAGTTAGTGAGGAATGGTCCTCAAGTTAAGTGTATAAAGGATGAGATATGCTCAGCTTGTCAAAAAGGCAAGCAGACCAAATCCACCTTTCATAGCATTGAAAATAAGGATTCAGTGAGGTGTCTTTACCTCTTGCATATGGATCTATCTGGTACTATGCCAGTTCATAGTCTAGGTAGGAGGGTCTATAATTTTGTGGTGGTAGATGACTATTCTAGATATTCCTAGGTGTTTTTTCTAAGACAAAAATCTGAAACCCCAACTGTCTTTTATAGTTTTGTTAAACAAATTCAGAATGAGTTGAACAGTACAGTGGTCAAAATCAGAAGTGAGCATGGTACTGAATTTCAGTCTGAAAGTATGACAAGACTATGTGAAGAATTTGGGATTTTTCAAGAATTTTCCTCACCTAGAACACCACAGCAAAATGGTATTGCTGAAAGGAAGAATAGAACACTGATTGAGGCTGGTAGAACTCTATTGAGTGACACTTCTCTCCCATAATATTTCTGGGCTGAGGCAGTAAACACTGCATGTCATGTGATCAATAGGGCTACTATCACCAAAAGCCACAAAAAGACTCCCTATGAGATTATGAAGGGCAGAAAACCAAACTTATCCTATTTTAGGATCTTTTGTTGCAAGTGTTATGTCCTTAATAATGGCAAGTCTTATCTAACTAAGTTTGCTGCCAAATCCCAAGATGGGATATTTGTTGGGTACAGCAACAATAGTAAGGCTTATAGGGTCTACAACTTGATTACTCAAGTTGTAGAAGAGTCTGTACATGTAGTCTTTGATGAAAAAGACTGATTAACAGTGAGTTGTCAAGTAGTGCTTGCAGTTCTATAGGTATAAATGAGAGAATGGACAAGCTTACCATTACAGAAGATTCAACTGCAAATCAGGAAGTGGAAAATGGTGGCTGATGTCCAGGGGGAGTACAAGACTCTCCAGATGCTGAAGAAAACCAAGAGGTGCAGCATATTGAAGAAACTGGAGGTGTTCAACCTGAAGATAGACTACCTTCAGCTATTAGACACTTAAAAGATCATCCAGCAAATCAGATAATTGGTGATCCAAGACAAGGAGTGCAAACAAGAAGCAGGAATCTGAACACAGTTCTTTGCTCTAGCTTCCTATCACAAGTGGAGCCAAAGAGATTTGAAGAAGTTATTCTACACCCACATTGGATTGATGCCATGCAAGAGGAGCTGAATCAGTTCAGAAGGTGTAAGGTCTGGAAATTAGTTCCTAAACCAAAAGACCACAACATCATTGGAACAAAGTGGATCTTTAGGAACAAATTGGATGAGAATGGAATCATTGTGAAGAACAAAGCAAGACTTGTTGCAAAAGGATACAGGCAGGAAGAGGGTATTGATTTTGATCAAACCTTTTCCCCAGTAGCAAGACTCGAAGAAATTAGGATGTTTCTTGCTTATGCAACATATCAAGGGTTTAAGGTATTCCAAATGGATGTAAAATCAGCATTCCTAAATGGAAATCTAAAAGAAGAAGTCTATGTAGAGCAGCCCTCAGGTTTTGTTGATCCTCTCAAACCTGATTATGTTTTTAGACTTAGGAAAGCTTTGTATGTGTTGAAACAAGCCCCAAGGGCTTGGTATGAAGCCCTGTCTAGTTTCCTCATTGAGAACAAATTCTGAAGGGGGAAAATAGTCAAGTCTCTATTCCTTAGGGAATCCAAAGGAAAGATAATCCTAGTCCAAACATATGTTGATGACATAATATTTGGGTCTACTGAAAGTAATCTTTGTAGAAGGTTTGCAAAACTTACGCAAGGAAAATTTGAAATGAGCAGTATGGGGGAACTTAAGTTCTTCTTGGGTCTCCAAGTAAGACAGAATGAAGATGGCTTGTCCATAACTCAATCTAAGTTCACCCTATAGTTAATTAAAATGTTTGGTATGGAATCATCCACTACCATGAAAACTCCTATGGGGTCAAGTGTGTCTCTTAGCAAAGATGATGCAGGGAAACCTGTAGATGAAACTTTGTATCGAGGGATAGTTGGCTCCCTTCTATATCTGACTGCTAGTAGACCAGATATCATGTATGCTACATGTGTCTGTGCTAGGTACAAATCCTGCCCTAAAGAATCTCATCTGACTGCAGTGAAAAGGATTTTGAGATATCTTAAGGGCGCACCTAATCTAGGCCTTTGGTACCCTAGAAATAGATATTTTCTACTGACAGGCTATTCAGATGCAGATTTTGCAGGTTGCAAAGAAGATAGAAAAAGTACTACAAGCACCTGTCAATTTCTAGGAGGAAGATTGGTGTCTAGGAGCAGTAAGAAGAAGACAAGTGTGGCAATTTCCACAGTAGAGTCTGAATATGTGGCAGCAGGAAGTTGCTGTGCATAGCTATTGTGGATTCAACAGCAGCTAGAAGACTATGGTATTCAAGTAAGTAGAACACCTTTGCTTTGTGATTCTACAAGTGCAATTTCTATAGCTAATAATCCTGTTTCACATAGTAGGATTAAGCACATAGAAATTAGATATCATTTTCTTAGAGAACATGTAGAGAAAGAGGACATTTCACTAGAATTTGTTAAAACAAATTACCAAATTACAGATATGTTTACTAAGCCTCTAGATGAAACTAAATTCAATAAGTTTAAAATTGAATTACGAATGTTGAACATAGATTAGTTTAACAAAATTGGCTAAGTAAAATGGTGTCAACAAAAGGAGTTGTCTGTGTCGACACATAAAAGTGGTGTCGACATTCCAGAGAAATGATGTCGACACATCTAGAAAATTGGTGTCGACACTTCAGAGAAGTAGTGTCGACACATCCAGAGTAGGTGTCGACACATCCAGAAGTGGTGTCGACACTTAGGTCCAACACAGATTTCGTCGAGTAGAGTATCGACTAATTGTCGAGACATTAGAAGTCTGTGTCGACACTTTTCAATAGTGTCGACACATTAAGAGGATTATGACATGCATTTTCACCTTCGTTTTTAGAAAGGTATAAATAGGTCCACAACATTGTCTGTCGACACGCTCTTCATAGGTTCGAGACCAAAACTTTGTGTCGACATCTCTCTCATCTAAATTCAAGATTTCACTTAACCCTAATGGAGCCCAAGCTTGAAGACAATGTAAATGAAGGACATGAGCTGGTCCGCAACGCCTTTGACCATGCGGATTCTGAAATTCAAGCTGTAGTAACTCTAGTTGCTGAGAATGGGTTGGAGTTTCTAGTTTCTGAACCAACAAAGATTTAGAAGAAGGAAATCCTAGAATTCTATGGCGCTGCAACTTTAGATTCGACTGGATTAAAGATCAAATCAACAGTTCAGGGAGCTAAAGTCAAACTTACTTTGAAGAGCTTGAGAAAAACTCTTCAACTACCAAAAACTCAAGTAGAGGAAGATGTACCTACATCTACAACAAGGGAAGCACTTCAATGGTGTGGATTGGATCCCACCTTGAAGATTGGAGCTGCCATGAACAGAAAAGGAATGAATCAGCAAGGCAAATTTCTTTCAGAAATAGTTGGCAAAGTCATCCTCTGCAAGCCAGGGGGACATGATAGGATTTCTGCCTACATGTTCAGCCTGATGACAAGGATCATCTTCACATTAAACACTGATTGGTCAGCAGTGATTTTTGAAAAGATTAAGGAAAGCATTAAGAAGCCCAATATGGGTAGAATTATGAGTCTGTACTTAGCTGGAACTATTCCAGAAGTAATGGAACAAGCAACTGGTTCTAAGATAAATCACATGAGAAGGATGGACATCAGGATTATATCAAGATGGGATAGAGTACTAACTAAGGACATGCCTGATGAGGAATGGCAAGAGGTTCCTAAAAAATCTACAGCACAAGAAATTCCTGCACAAGACCCTACACGTGGTGCACAAGTGCAGGGGGTGCCTCATGTTGAGGAAGAGCCAACCCACCTGGAGAGTGAGATTGCAACACAGACTATTCTTGAGGTAATCAGTGAAGTAAATCAATCAATTTTCAATATTGAGGATGAGACACTAGCTAAATTTTTGATTGATGTTGATCAGCCAACACAACTACACAGTCAACCACAAGATGTTGTCATGGAAGATACATTTACTGCTGATATTACTCCTGAGTTTGTGGTACCTCAAGATCCTACTCAATAAGAATTTACCTTAGAAGAGATCTTTCCTGATTTAGTGCAAGCTAATATTGAGGGGGACCATGCTGGTTTTGAGGGGGAGAAAACTGCTTTGGAGGGAGAGCAAGTTGACCTTGAGGGGGAGCAAGTAGGATCTCAGGGGGAGAAAGCAAGAGTTGAGGAGGAGCAAGTAACTCAGGGGGAGTTACCTAAGACTGCTCAGGAATTGCCTCCTAGTCCAAAGGATAGAGTTAATATAGCCAGTACCTCAGATTCTGAGGATGCAGCTGAGGTTCAAGCTAAGAAGAGAAAGCTACAGGTCTTCAAAAGGAGAAGCCAGAGCTACAAGAAGGCATTACAAACTGTTGCTCCACTACCTGCCCCAATAACTGATTACGGCTCATTGTTGGTGGCCTTGCAAGTCAAGTTAGATGAGCAAAGGATTGCCATGGAGAAATATATGGATGAGACACATAAAGATCTACAACTCTCATTGGCAACAGATATAAAGTCAATAAGATTTGAAGTGAATCAAAATAAGAAAGAAATGACTGATTGTTTCCACAAGGGTGGAAATGTTGTAGTTTTCCTTGCAACACTTCAAGAGATAATCAAGACTCAAGTGGATGATATAGCATTGAAGCAGGGCTATGTCTTAGAAAATCAAATTAGAATGAATAATAATCTGACAGAATCACATAATGTGATTGTTACAGAACTGAAAAATGATGCAATAGCCCAGACTGTTGATAAGTCTAAAGCCAAGACAGAGTTTGATAAGGAGAAGTTTGATAAGGACTTACACGAAGGCATAGTTGCTGTCAAAATAGCTATTCAGGACTCTCAAAAGACTATTTCTGGACTGCTGCTGAAGTTAAAAGCCTTCTATAAAAATGGTGTCAATTTTCTGGATGAACAAATCAGATTCCAAAAGGATGATCTCAGGGATCATGTGGCCAGAGAAGTCATAAAGGGGGAGAGAGTATTAGTCAAAGCTAGATCTGATCATGCTAAATGGGTATCCAATAGTATCAGAGCCACACTTGGATATTCACCCCTTTGTGATGATGACAATGTGGCTGAATCTAGTATAAATCCTGCCTATTTTGGAGGTGAACAAGCTGAAGTTGCTCAAGTAATCTATCCTCCAACTGATTTTGAGATGATTCACCAAGAAGTACAATCAATGTATAGCCCTCTAGAGGGTAATAAAAATATTATCATTGAGAAAGTAGACAAGCCAGTGTCAGAGGCAGTTTTGAAAGAGCAAGAAGCTCTATTGTCAAAGAAGAGATTCAGAGAACAGGCTGAGTTAAAGCCAGATTTTGAGCAGTACAGTCCTACTTCTAGAAATATTATACTAACTGCTTGGAAAGCTGCAAAGGACAATACCCTAGAGAGGGGTAAATGGTACTCTGCACAAGAAAGACAAAAGTATGAGGCCAGGCAAGAAGCCATAGTTCAGTACAGAAGAAAGGCAAAACTAGGGAAGCTACCTCCTAATGCTCAGGAGCCTAGAAAATATTTCCCTAAGCCTTATCACTACTTTGAAAGACAAAAAATAAGGGCTGAAGAACTTAAGAAGAAAGATCTAAAGGTCAAGAAGCCTGCTGATGATACTGATGCTCCAGTTCAAGCCAAGGTCCAATCAGGCAAAGGAATTGTCATCAAGGAGTCAGAGCAGCCTTAGATTAGATTTACTAGATTTTATCACATTGTAAAATTTAGTGTTTAAAATCTATGTAAACTTCTATTAAAGAAACTTTTGTAGTTGAAGCAAAACATGATTAATGCTTGTTCTATGTTAGCATTATTATTATTCTGTGATGATTTATTTTATATGTTTTATTTAAGAAATTACCCTATCATATAATGCTGTTATACATCATAATGTGTATTTATTATGAATAGTATATATCATTGACTAAGGGTTATGACTTCTCCAAATAGGGGGAGATTGTTGGGTACATTGGAAAATGTGTACCAGATTTAAAGAAGCATCACCCTACTCAATGATATGCATCAAGGTGTATTTGATGTTGTTTTGAGTTTATATGTGCAGGTTAAGTAATTGCAGGAAATGCAGAAAAATTTCTAAGTTAATGTGTCGACACCTAGAGAAGCTGTGTCGACACTTATGAAGGCTTGTGTCGACACTAGAGAAAAGCTGTGTCGACACTTGGAGTTAATTGTGTCGACACTTGGAAAGGCTGTGTCGACACCAGAATCAGCTATGTCGACACCTAGAGGCTGTATCGACACATAGTGAAGCATTGTCGACATCAATTATGTCGACACCAAGAGGCAATGTCGACACACAGAAGACTTTGTCGACATCAACTGTGTGGACACACAGGACTTGTGTCGACACACATCAGAGGTTCAACAAAGTAAAAGAGAAGAAGTATTTGTGTCGACACACAGAGACAGTGTCGACACACAGAAGATCTTGTCAACATCAAATGTGTCGACACAAAGGACTTGTGTCGACACATTGCAGTATTTCAACAAAGTAAATTTATATGAAGAAAAGAAGTGACTGTGTCGACACCACAAAGGCTTGTGTCGACACATTCTACAGAAGGTTGTGTCGAGTAGTATTAACAACAACAACAAAGGAGATGTGTCGACACCAGCAAGGCTTGTGTCGACACTTAGTCCACTTGTGTCGATACTTAGTCTACTTGTGTCAACACATGAAGAAGTTCAGTCTCGACACTTTCAGACAGAGACAGTATTTCAAGAAGTGACTGGATGACTTGACAGCTGCCATTTCTAACCGGTCTACTGCAACTGTCAAAGCTGTCAGAAGTTTGTTAGAAACTGGATCAGCCGGTTACCATGGAGCAAGACTATATAAAGGCTTTCTCCTTCAACAGAAGAGGAGGTTAATTACAATTAAGATTGAAGATCTTACACAGATATCTAACAACACAAAAAGAAGAAGACCTTCGACAAAAGATCTAAGAAGTTGGAGAGAGAGAGCTCCATCTAAAAAGTGCAGTTGCTGAACCAGGCTGCCAAGAAAGATTCAGATTGAGATCTGAATCTCAAGTCAGAAGCTGATTGAAGATCAACTTCTCAAGAGTTCAACCCTACTGAGTTCAGATTCAAGAAGCTTTGAAGAAAGCTAAGTGAGGTTGTGCTCTGCCATGAGTTGCTTCCAAGAACTGATCAAGAAACCATCCATCCCTTCTCTCTCTACCTGGGTGGTTGTAAAACACTTTGTTTAATCAATTTTCTGTAGGATCTATTCTAGATCTGAGTTGTAAGCCTATTATATAAAGGCTGAGTGTAGGAGAATATTTTCTCTGAGTGGTAGGGCTGTGAGCCTGAGGTATAGGAGATTGTGATCTCTGAGTTTAGGCCTTGTTGAATGCTGAGGTAGGGCAGTTGGCCTGAGTTGTAGGAGTGTGGATACACTCTGAGTTGTAGGAACCTGGTTTGGGTTCTGAGCTGTAAGATCTGAGGATCTAAGGTGAAGTACAGAAGTTAGGCCGAATCTAGCACACTACTAGATAGGCGAAGGGGGGAAAGTGGATGTACCCAGACCTTGGGGAACCACAATAAAATCTGTGTGCACTCTGTGATTGAATGTTTCTGTGATTGATTTGCAGTGTAGTTGTAGAATTTGCAATTTCTGGGTACATAACAGAACAGATTTTCTGCCTTAAAAGCAAAAGAAAAAGTACACCTATTCACCCCCCCCCCCTCTAGTGGTTAGGCACTAATTCTTTCATTCACATGCAGCCCTACCCCTCCTTCTACTTCCTCTCTCCAGAAAATCCGAACAGCGGTCCATACGAAGCCAAGACCCTTTTCCCATCAACCTTCATCTCATTAAAGGCCTTCTTGAAGATAACGTTCACTGAGCTCCCG
Organism: Platanthera guangdongensis; assembly: GCA_039583875.1. NCBI lineage: Eukaryota > Viridiplantae > Streptophyta > Magnoliopsida > Asparagales > Orchidaceae > Platanthera > Platanthera guangdongensis. The sequence continues at coordinate 107,445,400 of CM077159.1, forward strand.
TTGTCCACCAGTATCCTCGAGACCGTGAAATTCTCCACTGTCGTCTGGATCACCAGGGCATCGCAAAATGGATCTTCATAGTCCGGCATGTCTGCCGACGAGAAGGTGATCTTTTCTTCCGGCAGGGGAGCCTAGGAGGTAGAGGCGACCCCCTTCGGTACATGGTTTGAAGGCTCCCCTTGCGGGTTGCCTCGATCCCCACTCCTCTGTGGATCACCCTGATCCCTCCCCAGGTTCCCACATCTACCCGGTCCTCACATCTATCTTCTCCCTCCCCCTGCTGCACTTCCACGATCCTAACCGGCGGATCCTGCCTCCCTGCACCTCTTGCTTCTCTCATCTCTAAGAACTCAGGGCAGGTGGTCGTCGCGTGACCTTCCTTCTGGTGGAAGTCACAAAAGAGCAATGCCGCCCTACCCCCTCTTCCTTCTCCTCCTCCTCTTCTCCCAGCTCCTCGAACTCCTCTCCTTGCTCCTCTTCCTCTACCCACCTCCATGGCCTCTTGCGGTGGCTGGAGGTGACCCCTTGGCCCCTGCCTCCACGCCGGTTGGTCGAACCTCCTGGGTTCTCGTAAGTTATCTCTTCCCTGGTAGCCTCCTCCCTGGCCCTGGGGGCGACCCTCCTGGGGCCTCCAACGCAACCGGTTGTTCGGCTCCCGGGCCCCCCATCCCTGCTGCTACCCCTGCCCTCGAGGTTCTTCCCTCCTTCTTTCTTCTCTTTTCTCCCTCTGCTCTCTCGGCTCCCTCTGCCTTCCCGCTGAAGGATCCTTTACATCATCTTCCGCTAGCCTGGCCAGCTTCCTGGCAAACAATGGATTTGCCCTCTCGAAGTCTATCTCTTTCGCCGCCCTCTCCATGAGCTCCTCAAAGGAGAGGGGGCACTCTCTTCAACTCCATACTGAAGTAGCTCTGCCTCAGCCCCAGGTTAAAGGCAAGCATCAGCGCGTACCCTGGGACCTCCTGGACCAGGAGGATCTCTTCCTGAAACCGGTCAACGTAGTGACCCAGTGTCTCATCCTGCTTCTGCCTCACTACAAACAGGAACTCCGTCCCCTTCTTCCGCTTCTTAGACGTTGAGAACCTCAACATAAACCCTCGGCGTAGAACTTCAAAGCTATATATCGAGCTTACTGGCAACTGGTGGAACCAGTCCCGGGCCTTCTCCTTCAATGTGATGGCGAACAACCGACACTTGAAGCCATCTGTGATCTGCATTATCGAAACCACATCTTCGAACCACTGCACATGCTATATAGGGTCATCTTTCCCTGAGTAATAGGATATGTCCGGCTCCCGGAACCACTCTGGCACCGGAGCTGAGATGATGAGCTTGCTGAAAGGGCTCTCGCCTCTTGCCTGACGAGAGGGCACGTCTTTCAGCCTCGGCTGGCTGGCCCGATCCGCGAGACTGTGCCTAGGGAAGAGCTCTCACACAGCTGCCTCCCGCTCTCCAACTTCTACTGGAATCTCCTTCCCGGGATGTTGGCCTGGGAAAGCTCTCTCGCCACCACGTCCCTCTCGCCAGCCTCCGCCGGGACCTCCTTCACTAGGCGCTGTCCAGGGGCATTCTCGCCCAAGAGTGAGACCTCCTCTATCATAACCTGAGGTGTGGCCCACTCGCTTCTAGCCAAGAAGGCCAAGCTGATGGTCTACAGGACTTCTCTCCTAAAGTCCTCCAACATCTTCCCCGTCGCCTCCACCCCCTGGGTGGGGGAGCCTCCAAAACTAGACCCTTCACCTTCACCTCCATCCATGGGACTAAACTCAAGGCTTTCTTGTATCAACTGCCTTCCACGCTCACCGCACCAGAACTGTTGAAGCCAAAAATGACCTCAACGGGAGTTCAAAATAGGGGTCAGCCAACACCTACTTCTCTCGAGCCTCGACCCTCGACTAGTTGCAAAGGACCTAAGACTGACCCAAAGCCTCAGTAGGAAGGTCACACCTCACACCCGGAAGATCTCTGAGAGCTTCCCCTCCAAAGCCAAAAGCTGGGCTAGGAGCTCCTCAGAAAGCACTAGAGATTTGGAGGATAATGGGAGCTTGCTTTCTAAGGAGCCCTTATGGGTCTATTTATAGCCTTTTGCTGACCTGAGATTACTGAAATACCCTTAGCTGACCTGCCAATAGCCAAATCCCGCTGTTTATAAAGTACTAAATGCAGCCCCTGAGGGTATAAGGGTAATTTTACATGAGGGTAATTAGGTAATTTTACCCCGGGCCCTGGGCCCCACTCGGCGAGAACTCTGAGCCGGGAACCTTCTCGTCCAGAGCTTGGCGCAAGCGATCTCGCCCGCTTATGGGCGAGAGCTCCTCCAAGGCGGGAGCTTGGAGCAAGCACAAGTGTTACCGCCCACTCATGGGCGGGAACTTCTTCAGGGTGGGAGCTTTTCTGGTCTGAAGCCCGAAGCTAGTCCAATCCTAATCGTTGGTGCATCCGGGTCCTACTCAGCGAATATGGGGTTGTACAAGTGGTACTGAGGAAGATAATTCCTCTATCATTTTATTGATATCAGCTTCAGTAGAAAGAATATTTATCTTGGATCTGGGCATCTGTCAGATTTTCAACATCTGGAAATTCTGAGTCAGCAGCAGGAAATTGTGTATCTGAATGCAGCAAAGTGGAAGAAACAACAGTAATAGAGGGAATAGAGGCTGGTATTTCTGAAACAGCAGCAGTAGTGGTAGATGATAGTTCTGTAATAGTAGGGAGAATTTCTTCTGAAGGAATGTTAACAGCAGCAGGAGTGACTGCAGGAGGAAAGTATACGGCAGTAGCAGGAACAGAGACTAGAGGTATGTCTGAAACAGCAAGAGCTGGAGGAACTGAGGAAAGATGGTGCAGGCTCCCCTCAATAACTAAATCAGTTATTTGATGTGAAAGAGGAGATGGGGTCCTATCCACATCTTCTATATACTTTGGAGCTATGTCAGTCTTCTTTAACTTGACTTCCCATCTCTGGATGGAGTGTATAGACACCTTCTTCATGTGATGGAGGGTTGTGCCCTTGTTCATGGGAAAAGTAGTTGGATTCATTTGATTGAGGTATACGAAAATTATCCTTCCATAGTTTGGACTTTTAATGTTGCCCTTAATGTTCTCAAATAACATCATTCCCCATTGGAATTTCTTTCAGCATATAACTGCAGTCATAAGATCAAAGAATTCTGGAGTGATATAACTGATAGAACTTGTGTTACATAGTAGCACTTTGCCTAGAATATCAGCTAGCAACTTGCTTTCTGCATTCATATAATGTCTTCTGATGGTGTTAGAAGTCTGGGGAATTCCACAAAAGCTATAGGCTCTCTCATAATCACTGTCTATTATATCATCTTCTATATCTAAGACTGGAAGTTGGAGAAACTGATAAATAGACTTAGCAGACATCTTAACCTTAATATTTTAAACCTTAGACTCAATGACTTTGCCATTTCTCTTAATCTTGGCATTCTGGAAGAAATCTTCTACTTCAGAAGTGAAAATTCTGCAAGGGTGTTCAAGAACAAATGACAGATCGGCTGTGTCGAGCAGAAGAAGAACATTTCTGAAATCGTCGGAAATTTCTGCAATCCCGGAAGAATAGAGTTCACTCCCGATCCCTAGCTTGGAGTACGACGCCACTGATGAAGAGAAATCAATCTAGGGCTGGCCGGCGAATGAGAAAAAGGACTGGCGGCAAATAGTAGAGACGGAGAAGACGAAACAGTTTTTCTCGAGAACGGTTTTGAAATCGAGACTAAAAATCTCTTGGTCTTATTTCTATTTATATTTATCGCTAATTGTGATGATTAAACATATAAATAAACATTTAAAAATACCTGGAAGGGGCGGCTAAGAGCCTGTGTGCCGATATGAAAATTTGACCTTGAAGAGGAAAAAGACACCATATTTCTCGAGAGGAATGGTTGTTCTCGAGAAGAAATCCAATAGCACTCGAGTATAATAAGTCTTTGTCTCGAGTAGAAATAAGTCTCGTTCTCGAGAAGAGTTGTCCTATTTTCGAGTAGAATACTTCTTCTCAAGAAATAATTTCTTTGTACTCGAGATGTCTTCTAGCAGTTCTCGAGAGGAAGTTGTTGTTCTCGAGTAAAATACTTGTACTCGAGAAATGAACTCCAGAATCTGAATTTTTCTGATTTTTGAAGTAAAATCGGATCTTGACCTTGCCTGTTGCCTTTGTCTTCATTATCCTTCATCCTTGTTGAGCATGCCAAGTTCTGTTTTGAAAAATGATAACTTAGCATCATCCAGCGGCTTCGTGAAAATATATGCAATTTGCCTGTCTATTGGGACATATTGAAGATCTATGTCCCCATTCTCCACATGCTCCCGGATGAAATGATACTTCAGCTCTATGTGCTTTGTCCGGCTGTGAGAGACTGGATTGTTGGATATTGTAATCGCACTATAGGAGTAGCAAAACAAAGCAATGTTTTGGAATTGCAGATTGTAATCTTCCATTTGGTTCTTTATCCACAACAATTGTGCACAACAACTGCCGGTAGAAATGTATTCTGACTCGGACGTTGAGATTGTGACATAATTATGCTTTTTGCTGCTCCAAGATATGAGCCTCCTTCCAAGGAATTGGCATGTCCCGGAAGTGCTCTTTATATCATTTGTACAACCTACAAAGTATGCATCTGAAAAACCAATTAGTTCGATGTCATTACTTCTTGGGTACCATAAGCCAACATTTGGTGTACCTTCAAGGTATCTAAAAATCTTCTTTGTAGCAGCATAATGATATTCCTTAGAGTTCACTTGAAATCTAGCACACACACATGTTGAAAGTATTATATCAGGTCTACTAGTAGTAAGGTAAAACAAGGATCTAATTATTGTTCTGTATTTGGTTTCATCGAAAGGTTTCCCTTTCTCATCCTTGTCCAGAGACGTAGTTGAACCCATTGGAGTCCTCATAGAGGTTGCGTTCTCCATTCCGAATTTCTTAAACAACTCCTTGGTGAATTTTGTCTAAAAGATGAAAATTCCATCTTCAGATTGTTTCACCTGAAGTCCTAAGAAATACTTCAGCTCTCCCATGCTGCTTATTTCGAACTTCCCTTGCACAAGTTTGGAAAACTTTTTGCAGAGGTTATCGTCAATAGAGCCAAATATAAAATCATCGGCATAGATTTACACTAGCAAATTCTTGCCTTTAATTTCCCTACGAAATAATGTCTTATCTATCTTTCCTCTTGTGAACTTGTTCTCAAGAAGAAAGTTAGATAGTGTCTCATACCAAGCTCGAGGAGCTTGTTTTAGACCATATAATGATTTAAATAAAAGAAAAACATGATTAGGAAAGTTAGAATCAACGAAACCTGGAGATTGTTCCACATACACTTCTTCCTTTATGTCACCATAAAGAAGGCAGACTTCACGTCCATCTGATAAACAGTGAAGCCCTTAAGTACAGTATATGCTAGGAACAACCTTATTGCCTCCAGCCTTGCCACTAGAGCATATGTCTGGTCGAAGTCGATTCCTTCTTCTTGTCGATATCCTTTGGCGACGAGTCTGGCCTTGTTCTTTATGATTGTCCCATCCTCGTCCATCTTGTTCCTGTAGACCCATTTTGTCCCGATGACATTCTTGCCTTTGGGTCTTGGAACAAGCTTCCAGACTTGGCAACGCTTGAACTGATTCAATTCTTTTTCCATTGCCATTATCCATGATACGTCTGAGTTTGATTCCTTAAACTTCTTCGGTTCAACCTGTGATAGAAAACTCAAAAATAAATTCTCCTTAGCTGTACCTCTACGAGTTCTGACACCATCCTGGGGATCACCAATGATTTGGTCCATTGGGTGATCCTTCAAGTGTCTGAGCTCTAAGGTCCTTGCATCTGGAGCTTCTTTAACCACAAGAGTGACTTCATCAACTTGAATGGTCTCTTCATCTTGATCATTAACCTCTCCAATTGGGGTTGGAGTGGTGATCTTGATGAACTTTTCACCTTTTTCTTCAATTGACTCATCCAAGTTTAGTTCTTTCAGCTTTGAACCTGCATCTTTAATGAACACACTAGAAGAGTTGCCTTGCAACAAACTCGTCTCATCAAATACAACATGAATAGATTATTCTACAACCAGAGTTTTTCTATTAAATATCCTATATGCCTTACTATGGCTACTATACCCTACAAAAATACCTTCAAAACTCTTTTCGCTAAATTTGGTAGTGTGATACTTTCCATTGCTAAGGACGAAGCACTTATAGCCAAAGATTTTAAAATATGAAACAGTAAGTTTCATGCCTTTTAGAAGTTCGTAAGGTGTCTTATTGTGGTTCTTGTTTATGAGTACTCGATTTTGCACGTGTCATGCAGTGTTGACAGCTTCAGCCCAGAAGTATTCTGGTAGTGAGGCAGCACTCAACATGGTCCTGCGGGCCTCTTTGAGTGTTCTATTCCTTATCTCAGCTACACCATTCTATTGAGGAGTACGAGAAGAGGAAAACTCATGAAAGATACCTAAGCTTTCACAAAATTCTGTCATGGCCCCAGACTTGAACTCTGTTCCATTGTCACTTCTGATTTTGACTACATAATAGTTTTATTCATTCTAGACCTACCTGACAAAATTAGTAAAGATTTCAAAGTTATTTGACTTGTGTTTTAGAAAGAACACACACGCAAAGCGCTAGTAATCATCAACAATAACCAATGTATACTCCTTACCTCCCAAACTTATAACTTGTAGTGGACCGAACAAGTTCATATGAAGTAGATGTAAACATCTATTAGAATCTTTGCCAACAATGCATTTAAAGGTAGCCCTTGTTTGCTTGCCTTTTACACATGCGTGACAAGGTCTATCTTTAGCGCACTTGAAATTTGGGGCATCACGTACTAAATTAAGAGAAAATAATTTAATAATAATTTTGAAATTAATATGTGTTAGTCTCTTGTGTCATTGGTCACCAAGAGGCGCACTATCTTTAGCCAAAAAAACACTGGTGTAGAAGAGTCTATGCAAATAAAATTCAAAAAATATATATATTTCTGCTTCGAGTGCCTGATAGAATCGTTTCCATTTTATCAACCGATTTTATCAAACACTTGTCTGCATGAAATTCAACAACATATCCCTTATCGCAGAGCTGGCTTATGCTTATGAGATTGTGTTCGAATCCTTCAACATAAGCCACAACTGAGAAGGATACATTACCGTTAGAAATCATACCATAGCCTTTAGTAATACCTCAGTCTGAACCTCCAAAGATGACCTTTGGCCCATTCAAGACTGGAGAATAATTATGAAGAAGGCTTCTTGTCCAGGTCATATGCCGAGAGCATCCACTGTCCAAATACCAGATATGCATTTTGGTGGCCTTTGGACATACCTGCAATCACAAATCAATTTGCCTTAGGAACCCAAATACCTTTGGGTACTTGGTCTCTAGTTAGAACACTCCCCATACGAGTATTAGCATTATGAGTGGTCTTTCTCATATTGTTAACTTGAGGAGTTACAAAGTTTCTGGAATTAAACCAGCAATCAATGGCAAAGTGAACAATTTTTGCCACAGCACCAACAGTCAAACCTGTTGTATCTTTGCCTAAAATTCTCCTGCTTAACCTTTTGAGATTGTGGTCTAGCAGGGCCAGCAGTCATGGATGAAGAAGCTTCATGGCGATGGCAATCACATGTCTTCTTCTCCTTAAGTGGCTTTACCACAATAGGCTTTACTCTTGGTGCCTTCTTAATGTTATGACCATGATTATAAGGTTCATAGCTCTGAAGAGTAATTTCTTTGTAAGGTGCCTTAAAGACACTTTCACCAAAGTTTCGGGGACGAGTCTATCCTTGGAAATGGGACTTGGGCTCTACATAAGTAGGCCTAGCCAAGTGACCATAGGACGAGTCGAGATCAAACTCATTCGTTGGAAATATGACCTTCTTAAAAGAAGTCTGATCTTGAGGAGCTTTCCCCTTTTCATTGGCCAAATCCTTCTTGGCCGCCTTGTTCTTTCTCTGAGCCTTATTATTCTTAGAAAATTTACTAGGAGCATCAACATGGTTTAGGCCAGCCCCTTTGGCCTAAACTGAGAATTCAGCAATAAAAAGTAGGACAATCTTGGGCTTTGAGAAACTTTCAACAAGCTTATTTTCTCCTTCAAGTTGTGCTTCCAGTTCTTTTATGATCTTCTCCTTCAGATCTAGGTGATGCAGCAAGCCCAGAGCCGACCTTCCCTAGCAACCCTCACGGCCTGGCCAGAGGCCCAAGACTAGCAGCCCACTGCCGGGCTGCAACCCAAGCACCCCGCCCTTGACTGCACCTATTCTCAGCGTGGCAGGATGTTGAGGCAAGGTCTCCAACCCAGCCCCCTTGATAAATCCCTCTCCTAACAGGGACTATCACCAACTGAGCTACAGCTCAGTTGGTGATAGTCCCTGTTAGGAGAGTGATTTATCAAGGGAGTTGGGCAGCTCAGTTGGTGATAGTCCCTGTCAGGAGAGGGATTTTCAAGGGGGCTGGGTTCGAGACCTTGCTTCAACATCCCACCGTGCTGAGAATAGGTGCGGTCATGGGTGGGGTGCTTGGGCTACAGCCCGGAAGTGGGCCGCTAGTCGTGGGCCTCTAGCCAAGCCTTGAAGGTCGCCAGAGTGGGTCGGCTCTTGGCTTGCTGCATACTAAAGTGCACATTTTTGATGCAGCAAGCCCAGAGTCGATCCGCTCTAGCGACCCTCACGGCTTGGCCAGAGGCCCACGACTAGCGGCCCACTGCAGGGCTGTAGCCCAAGAACCCCACCCATGACCGCACCTGTTCTCAATGCGGCGGGATGTTGAGGCAAGGTCTCGAACCCAGCCCCCTTGATAAATCCCTTTCCTAACAGGGACTATCACCAACTGAGCTGCACTTTTTTGATGCAGCAAGCCCAGAGCCAACCCGCTCTAGCGACCCTCACGGCCTGGCCAGAGGCCCATGACTAGAGGCCCACTATCGGGCTGCAGCCCAAGCACCCCACCTATGACTGCACCTATTCTCAGCGTGGCACGATGTTGAGGCAAGGTCTCGAACCCAACCCCCTTGATAAATCCCTTTCCTAACAGGGACTATCACCAACTGAGCTACAACTCAGCTGGTGATAGTCCCTATTTGGAAAGGGATTTATCAAGGGGGCTGGGTTCGAGAACTTGCCTTAACATCCCGCCACGCTATGAATAGGTGCGGTCATGGGTGGGGTGCTTGGGTTGCAGCCCGCTAGACGTGGCCCTCTGACCAGGCCATGATGGTCGCCAGAGCGTGTCGGCATTGGGCTTGCTGCATCAACAGCTCATTTGGTGATAATCCATATTAGGAAAGGGATTTATCAAGGGGGCTGGGTTCGAGACCTTGCCTCAACATCCTGTCGCACTGAGAATAGGTGCGGTCATGGGTGGGGTGCTTGGGCTACAGCCCAGCAGTGGGCCGCTAGTCGTGGGCCTCTTGCCAGGCCTTGAGGATTGCCAGAGCGGGTCGGCTCTAGGCTTGTTTCATCACTAGGTGCTCGAGAGCCTTATTGTATTCTTCAATGGCTGCATTGAAGTTCTCTCTGAGTGAGTCCGTCTTGGCGACTTCCTCTCTCAATGTGCTCTCTTCAGCCTTGAGAGACTTTATCTACTTGGCTTGAGTTTTCACGACTCTAAGACATTTGTCATTATCCTTGATCAACTCCTTATACTGCGCCATGAGTTCAGAATCATCGTTAGAAGAGTTGTCCTCATGATCATGATCAGAAACATCAGATTCAGAAAGAGGAGTATGAGCATTTACCTTTCAGTGAACTGGGGTTCTTATTCATCATCAGTTTGAGTCATTAGCACGAAGTAGGCTTCCTCTTCTTCACTTGACTCAGATGAGTCAGAGTCGCTAAGAGTTTTGCCCTTCTTGGCTACAAGGCTTCCTTCTGTCCTCTTCTTATTATATGAGGATTTTGTTTCCTCCCCCTTTCCACCCTCCTTCTTATGAGGGCAATCAACATTGACAAGACCTGGCTTATTGCAACAGTAGCAAACGATGTCAGAAGAAATATGTTTATTCTGTTTAGTGTTATACATGTCATGAATGAATGAGCCTTTTCTATGTCGATCACTATCATGACGTGATATTCTATGTGAGGCATCCTTGCCTCTCCATTGCTTCTTCTTGTTCAAGAATTTCTTGAACTGCCTTGAGAGTAGAGAAAACTCTCCTTCAGATAATTCTGAGCCTAAAGTGCTTGGCTCTGAAGTTTCTTCTTCATTATCTTCTTTTGTAGGAGCAGGTGAAGCAGCTTTAACTTTCCTTGAGCTTTTTGCCTTCAATGCGACAAACTTCTAATTGGAAAACGACCGACTCATCTCTTCTTCAGCTTTTCTAGAATTTATCTGCAGCTCATATGACATCAGCTTCCCAAAGAGATTTTGAGGGTCAGTCTCAGCCAACTTCACAAACTCCCTGATAGCACAAACTTTATTGTCTCATTCCTTAGTCAGAAACCTTAGAAACTTATCATTCAGCTAACCATTTGTGAAGACCAGGCCATATACTCTTAGGCCATTCACAATCTTGAAGAAATTTTCAAAGGTGTCTGCAATTAAGTCTTTTGATCCTTGTCGGAAAGCTTCATACTTTTGATTCAATTGGGATCTTCTGTTATCCCTAACTTCTTCAGTGCCTTCCATCAAGATGATAAGAGACCACCACATCTCCTTAGCAGATTGGCAGTGTATCAGATTCTGCAGCATAGAATCATCGACTGCACTTGCTATAACATTTTAAGCTTTCTTGTCCAATGAGACAAGTGCAATCTCATATTTATCCAGATCCATCAATTTCTTGGGAACCTTTTTGGTAGGATCTATAGTGGAGATGCTCATTGGAACATAAGGACCTTCTTCAACAATCATGAAGATCCTTGGATCTACAGCTTCCATGAAGAACTTAATCCTTTCTTTCCACATGGAAAAGTTAGTCTTTGTGCACAGAGGAAGCTTGGCAAAATCCTTGGCCTTGTCCTTGCTTGGATAACTCTAAAGACAACTTAGACAGATCTATTCAAGGTGTTAACCTTTTTATGAACAACCTCGCTTAGATACCAATTGAAATTGGTTTAAGTTATCTTACCTAACTCACCTAGAGGGGGGTAAATAGGGGAGTTGTGCATCTTTTTGCGGAATAAAAAATATAACGAGCTATGCACAGAAAATCAACCAAGCAATCACAGAGGACACAAAGATTTATAATGGTTCCCCAACCTTGGGTACATCCACTTTACACTCACCGATCTAGAAAAGCACTAGACTCATCTACTCCACTAATCTCAGATTGAAACCAATCCTACACCTCGGAACAACATTCCTACAACTCGATCCGTAAACTGGATCTACACTCAGAAGATGAAAACTTCCTACAAAAACTCGGAGATAACAACTCCTACAACCCGGAGAAAGATCTCCTACAAGAATAAAATGAAATAGCTTATACAAACAGTGATTTTTTTCAGATCTGAAATCCTTTTGCATGTTCTTCCTCCTTTGAACTTTGTGGTTTTATCAGAAAATGTTGATGAAGAATCGATAATTTCTGGTTCTGAAAATCTCTGGACTCACATGATTAAGTAGAGAATTTGTTGTTGACAGTAATCTCGAAGTGTGAATCAATCTGAATTGAAAGCCTTGGCGATGAAGAAGAAGATCTGCGGCTCTCGATTTGGAAAGAAGAATCGGATTCAGAAAGCTTGGAAAATCTTTTAGCGACGGCTGAATCTCTTCTTATTTCTTCTTAAAAACTTTTTAGGGTTAGTCGAAATGACAAGATCTTATATAGGATTACACTAACGGTCATAATCATCAATAATGACATCCACATGGACCAATCACTCTTTAATTATGTTTGAAATAACCGTCTGTCTGGACTTAGACATTTTCAGAAAAAAGACCAGGGTGTTCTCGAGAAGAAGGTTTTTACTCGAGAACTAATGAGTTCTGTTACTCGAGAACAATAAGAAAGTTCTCGAGAAGAAGACTTAGAGAAAAATGATATGGGGGAAGAAAACAACGATCTCGGGAAAGAAGAAAATTACTTGAGAAAAATTGTCTTTAGTTCTCGAGAAGAAACATTTTGTACTCGAGAACAAAAAGGCTGTCTTGAGAAAATTACTTAGAAAAATTTGTGGAGGTGGAAAACTACAGTGTCGAGTAAGAAAGGAAGTACTCGAGAAAGATGATGTATTGTTCTCGAGAATAAACATTCTGGTTCTCGAGAATAAATAATCATCTCGAGAACAAAAGTCTGGTTCTCGACAAATACCTTCTGCATCTCGAGAAAAGAAGATAGTCTTCTCGAGAATAACATTGGTCTTCTCGAGAAAAAGACTTAGAAAGATTTTTATCTGGAAAACAGATATCCCGAGAAGAAATGCCATATATTACTCGAGAACAAAAGCCCTTCTCAAGAACAGCAAGATGCGTTCTCGAGAACAACTTTTGTTACTCGACATGAAGACAAGTCTTACTAGAGAATAGTCATAAGTCCTTCTCGAGTACAACTTATAGTACTCGAGAAAAAGACTTCGAATTTTTCTGAAAATCTTAGAATTTTCATTCTTCATAAAATTCAGCATCCATCTTTTGTCTTGCCCTTAGTGCTTGAAAAAGAAAGTGTGTCCCAATAGAGAGGCTACACATGAGTCAACACTATGGATCACACAATGAGGCATTACATTGTATGGTCCTGTGTTTGGAGACTCATTGTAGACTGACATTGGTCTACACTTAGCAATTAAGTCTTGTAAACACTTAACAAAAAGAGCATCAAATACAAACTTAATTCATCTTAGTTTAAGGGTGACTTCATACAAATCTATGCTATTGTGGATGCAATACCCAACACTCTTTCACTTGGAAAGGTCTGGATCACTTATACCTTAACTTCCCTGGGAATAATCTAAGATTGGAATTGTAAAGGAGGACTTGGTCACCTTTTTGGAATGTCTTAGGTTTTCGAAGGTGACGATCATGGAACAATTTAGTCTTCTCCTTATATATCCAAGAATTTTCATAAGCCATGGTTCTCCACTCATCTAATTCATTAAGTTGAAGTTTTCGTTTCTCCCCTATAGAATTGGTGTCAAAATACAAAAAGTGCATTGCCCAATATGATTTATGTTATAATCCTATAGGCAGGTGACATTATTTACTATAGACCAGTCTAAAGGGAGTGGTCCCTATGGGCGTTTTGTAGGCGGTCCTATATGCCCGCAAACAATCATTTAGTTTCTTAGACCATTATTTCCTTTTTACTTCTATAGATATTTTAATGATTCTCTTAAGTTCTCTATTTCAAACTTCGACCTGACCACTAGTTTGTGGATGATAATGAGTGGCTATCCTATGTGTGACCCCGTATTTTTGTAAGACTTTATCTAACTGTAGATTGCAAAAATGTGTACCCCGATCGCTAATAAGCGCACGTGGTGTGCCAAATCTTGTAAATAAGGACTTTAGAAATTGAATTACTACTCTACTATCATTAGTATGGAAAGCATGCGCTATACCCACTTCGATACATAATCTACAGCTACCAAAATATATTTATTCCCATAAGAAATTGGAAACGGTCCCATAAAGTCAAACCCCCACATATCAAACACTTCACATTCAAGGATGAATTTTTGTGGCATTTCATATACTTTAGAGATATTACCTGATTTTTGAGAAGAATCACATGAAAGTACATACCTTTGGGCATCCCTGAATAGAAGGGGCCAATAAAAACTAGAATCAACAACCTTTTTAGCTGAGCAGTTTGCTCCAAAGTGATCACCTGTAGGGGATGAATGACACTGCTCCAAGATTTTCCAACCCTCCTCCGTTGATACACATCTACGTATAATGGAATCTGCACATATCCAAAAAAGATAGGGGTCCTCCCAAAAGTAATATTTCAAGTCAGAGAAAAATTTCTTTTACTGCTGATATGAAAAATATTTTGGAAGGACCTCATCCACAATATAGTTTGTATAGTCGGCAAACTACAGATAATCAGTATTTATATTTGTAGATAATGCAAACAACGATTCCTCCGAAAATGTATCACTAATCTCAAACTCATCTAACATTGTTTGTTTTGGATTTTTTAAACGTGAGAGATGATCTTCCGCTAAGTTTTCTGCTCCTCGTTTATCCCTATTTTCCAAATCAAATTCTTACAATAAAAGAACCCAACGGATTAAACGAGGTTTTTCTTCCACTTTGGCAAGTAAATATCTTAGGGCAGAGTGATCTGTGTATACTACCACCTTAGACAATGTTAAATAGGATCAAAATTTATCGAAGGCAAATAACACTACTAGGAGTTCTTTTTTCGTAGTTGTATAATTCTCCTGTACGTTATTAAGTGTTTTGCTAGCATAATATATATGGTTAGAGTGTTTGTTTCGGCGTTGTCCTAAAACAGCACCTACCGCAAAAATGCTAGCGTCACAAATGATCTCGAAAGGTTAAGCAAAATCAGGTGCGATCATAATCGGATAATTAATTAATCTTTCTTTCAAAAACTCAAAGGCTTGCAGACACTCTTGATCAAAAATAAAAGGTGTGTCTTTTTTAATGGCCTAGTAAGTGGTTTAGTTATTTTGGAGAAGTCTTTAATGAACCGGTGATAGAATTTAGCATGACCTAAAAAGCTTCTCACTGCCTTAACGGAGGGTGGTGGTGGAAACTTTTCTATTGTTTCAATTTTTGCTCTATCCACTTGAATTCCTTGGCTTGAGATCTTATGGAAAAGTACTAACCCTTCTCGCACCATAAAATGACACTTCTCCCGACTAAGTACTAGATTTGTTTCCTCACATCTCCTCAGAACTTTTTCTAAATTCTTCAAACACAAATCAAAAGAATCACCAAACATAGAAAAATCTTCCATAAAGACTTCCATAATATCATCAACATACTCAATAAATATAGCTAACATGCACCTTTGGAAAGTGGCGGGTGCATTACATAAACTAAATGGCATACATCTACAGGCAAAGATACCAAATGGTCAAGTGAATGTTGTTTTCTCCTGGTCTTCCGGTGCTATATGGATTTGGAAATATCCAGATAATCCATCTAGAAAACAATAATAAGAATGACCTGATAATTGTTCTAATATTTGATCCATGAATGGTAGAGGGAAATGGTCTTTCCTAGTAGCGTCATTTAAATTCCGATAATCAATACAGATACGCCAACCTGTTACTGTTCGCATTGGAATCAATTCATTCTTATCATTTGCTACTACTGTTAAACCACCCTTCTTAGGAACGACTTGTACACGACTAACCCATGAACTATCCGAAATAGGGTATATGATTCCAGCATCTAATAATTTAACAATCTCAGCTTTCACTACCTCTTTAATATTTGGATTTAGCCTACGTTGCGTTTGAATAGAAGGCTTATAGTTTTCTTCCAAAAGGAACTTATGAGTACAAAAACTAGGGTGGATACCTATTATATCAGGTATTTGCCATGCTATAGCACCTTTATACTTCCTTAGCACAGTTATTAACTTTTGTTTTTCAATTTCAGAAAGATTTGAAGAAATAATAACTGGGTAAGTTGAATTAGATCCTAAGAATGCATTCTCAAGATGATCCGATAATTTTTTATGTTTTACTATCGGTGGATTATTATTATTATTCTTAAGAACTTCAAGATCTCCTTGTGTAATCAAACTATACTCAATATTCCTATTCACCGAAACAGAGGTATCTAGATAATATAAATATTCAACAATATCTTGATTTTTGTATTCTTCTAGATAACTGTTAGTTATGCAAATCTCTAATGGATCTCTATAATATAATTCAGAAATCATGGAAGTCATAATATTATAAACACCATAGCAAAAGTAGCAACAATCATAATTATCCAAAGATTACTTTATTGTATTTCCGATTTGAAAAGTAACTTCATCTTCCCCTACCCGCAAAACTAATTTACCATCAAAAATGTCAATAAGAGCTCTAGATGTGGATAAGAATGGATGATCTAGTATGAGTGGCACTTCTACATTTCCGTCCATATCTAGAATAACAAAATCGGAGGGAAATATAAACTTATCTGCCTTAACCAATACATCCTCTACTATTCCTCTAGGATACTTAACAGAACAATTTGCTAATTGAATACACATTCTAATAGGGCTAAGTTCTCCTAGACCTAGTTTCAAATATAATTTTTAAGACATTAAGTTTATAGTAGCTCCTAAGTCCGCTAAAGCTTTATTCACTTGTAAATCACCGATTAAACATGGAATTGAAAATGAACCGGGATCCCTAAGTTTTTGTCGTAATTTATTCTGTAAAATAACAGAACATTCTTCACTAAGTGTTATAAAAGATAATTCTTCTATTTTCTTTTTATTTGAAATTAAGTGCTTTAGAAATTTAGCATACTTCAGCATTTGAATGACTTCAGAAAAAGGTAAATTAACATGTAATTGTTTAAACATAGATAAGAAATTACCATATTGCGCATCCATGTGCTCCTTGTTCTATTTCACTGGATATGGGATTGCTGTTTGATACTCCTTTGATTTTGAATTCAACTCGTTCTGTCCTTCGCCACTAGACTCATCTTGGGGTGCTTCCTTTGTAAGCCTTTTGTCTTGTAATTCCGTTCCACTCCTCATTTGGATTGTTTTACATGCTCCTTCGGGTTTTTCTCGGTATTACACGGAAGTATTCCTTGTTGTCTTTCAGATACCATCATTCCGATCTGGCCTATCTGATTCTCCAAATTCCGAATAGAGCTCTCTTGATTCCGGAAAGCAACAGCAGTTGTTTGCATGAACTTGGTGAGAACATCTTCTAATGATGTCTTACTTTGCTCTGGTTGTTGTCGTTTTCCTAGCACAGGTTGATTGCCTTGATTTACTTGTCCTCCCCAAGAGAAATTGGGGTGGTTCCTCCATCCCGGATAGTATGTAGAACTATATGGGTTGTTTGCTTTGTTGAAGGGTGGTCTGGTATTGTTGCCCATATAGTCAACATGTTCATGCACTTGAGGTTCACAACCAGACATTCCACTAAATGAATGGTCCCATTGTTGTGGCACCCTGGAGGGTAATCCTAAAGATAGGTTATCCATATTTTGACGAAGCTTCTCCACTTGAATAGCTAAGGCAGTGACTGCATCCACTTCATAGATTCCTGCACGCTTATTAGGCTTTTGTCATACGGTAGTCCATTGATAGTTGTTCATTGTCATGTCTTCTATCAACTATTAAGCCGCTTCTGGTATCTTATTATTCAAGGTGCCTCCACTAGTCGCATCGATCATCTGTTTAGTGGCTGGATTGAGACCATTAGAGAAGGTCTAAATATGAAGCCAGGAAGGTAATGCATGATGGGGACCCTTCCTTAATAGTTCCTTGAATCATTCTCATGTGTCATACAACGATTTAGATTCTAGTTGAGCATTTGTAGAAATGTCATTCCTTAACTTTGCAGTCTTCGCCAGTGAAAAATACATCATCAAGAACTTCTCAACCATCATATCCCATGTAATGATCAACCATCTAGGTAATGAGTTTAACCACTGCTTCGCCTTGTGCCTTAGTGAGAACGGAAACAACCTCAATAGAATGGCATCATTGGTAACACCATTGATCTTGAATGTATCACATATCTCCAAGAATCCGGCTAAGTGTGTGTTGGGATCTTCATCCTGCAGGCCATCATATTGGACATAATGTTGAACAATCTGAATAATACTATGCTTTAATTCAAAATTGTTGGCGATAATTGGTGGTCTAATAATGCTTGATCAAGTACTCTGGAGATTAGGTCTAACAAACTCAGACATGGTATGCTCGTTCTGGTTTGTCATGTTATCTGGATGATGATCTCCTAAGTTTACTATTTCTTCTTACGAAAGTCCGTTTGAATTATTTGTGCTATCAGTTCTCAAGTCCCTTTGTGAGGTGTTGTGAATAATCCGTTCCAGGTCAGGATGAAATGGTGTTAACCTAGTATTTCTTCCCCTGGTCATAGACTAACAGACCACAAAACAGATATTAAGTGATATAATTATGCAATAAACCAATTTACAAATATACGTTAGTAATCAAAAATTGGTAGATTAATAAAGTTTAAGCTTTCAAAATATTGAAAACGAGTTCCCCGGCAACGATGCCAAAAACTTGATGCGGATTTATTTGCAACTCTAGTATAAACTATGTTGATAGGTATAAGCTAAGTTGATTTTAATCTCAAGCAAGTGCACCTATCAATCATAGTATAGGAGAAATCTACATCTCATGTCATATTCCTCAGGGTCTTTTCAAGTACTCGTACTCACTGTCACTCTATTATCGTACCGATATTTAAAATTGGTTGTTACTCTAAATTAACATTACTAGGAATAATTGGATAAAATGACATTGGAGGATTAAGGGTGGTAAAAAGCAGATAGTCTAAGAGTAATCACATGAGAATTTCACTCATTAATCCAAGTCTATGTAACCACATATTAACAAAATTATCGAATTCGTTGTATTGTAAGGGTTCAATCTTTATCGAATTCTCTCTCGAGCAATTCATTACCTAAACTTAAGTTGAGTAAATTTTCTCTCGAACAATTCACAACACTCAAATTTGCATTAATATAAAGTAACCCTGTCAAATACATAAATTCATGAAATTCTATCTCTAAGAACCATGAATCTAATTATCTGTATTGTCATTATCCAAACAACATATCTCTCGATCATGAAATTTGAAATACAAAGAGAAAGAACACTAGAGAATGAAATTAATAACCATCATCACAACCTTCCAATTTCTCAATCTAGAAGTTTGGGATTCACATGAAATAAATACTTACTTCAAATCTAAGATAAATCTCTTTGCTTGAAACCACACATACGAATAAAATACCACATATCCGAAATGAAAACCAACATACATGATTACTTAATCAGTTCAGAAAAAACAAATCTCATACAAAATGTAAAATAAAGTTTAGATACACTAAGAGAAGGGGGAAATTAAAGGAAATACATGAAGATTAAAACCATACGGATTATCTCCTTCGATTTTCCCTTCGCTTGAGTGCTCCATTTTCATCCTCCTGAAGTTCTCCAAGTCCTTCAATACAAAAAACCCTTTCTATTTTTGAGTGCAGGTTTTTATAGTCTTCTTTGGAAATAGATGACGAACACGAGTTCCAACACGTCCGTGTCACATGCCGTGTGAAAGTGGTGGTATGCACTGATACCACCTGTGAGGTTAGACTGTTTAACTCTAGAGGGGTGGGGTGGGTGAATAGAGTGTTTTAAAATCTTATCAGAGTTTTATTACATAAGTAAAATAATGATACTTATAAGTGTAATCAGAGAGTGCAGAAATAAAAACTAAACTATACAGCAAGCAACACACAATAAAAATGAGAGAGCATCACAGACGACACAAGAATTTTTATAGTGGTTCCCCTAAAACTTGGGTACATCCACTCTTCTACCACAATGGTAGGAATCCACTCAGGTTTTTGATCAGGTGCCCTGCCACCAATCTGGTTTTTGCTCCGGTGCCTGTCACCACAAGATCTACTTCAGGTAGATCAGGAAACCCTTCAGGCTTTTGATCAGGTGCCTAAAAACCAATTCAAGTCTTTTGATCAGAAGACTTGCAACCAAGTGTTTAACTTTTGAAGGGAGCTAGAACCCTGTGTATCGTGGGGTAAAACAAATAAAACTAGATGTTGTCTTCTCTTTTCTCAAAGCAACAGAGAAGTCTTGTGGATCCTTGATGGTGTCAAAGCTCCCCCTAAGATAAAGATCTATTCAGGAAGATTTAGAGCTTTGCAGGGTGAGTAGGTCTTCTTGAAAAGATTCTCTAGAAAGCTGTAGATAGATAGAAGTTGATTGTCTCTTGAAAACTTGCTGGAGGATGAACACTTGATGAAGACAGAGAAGAAATGTTCTTTGTGTATGATAGTTCTATCTTATTCTTTATTGAGTTCTCTATGTGCTCTATTCTTCTCTGGTCTGTCTCGACTGAAAGAGAAAACTTTTTTTATATATCTCTATCTAATTCTCCTTTGAATTTGAATTCCTTTCTACATTGAATACTGACTTCCTGGAGAATGGAAATGCGGCTGGAGAGAATATCAGCATTAAAGATTTTCCCCAACTGTCCCATTAAAGACGGCAAGTAATATTCCTGATGAAGCCCGTAATCAATGTTGCCACTAACGGCTATATTCAGATAATATAAGCATTAATCACTCAAG
The DNA here is from genome assembly GCA_039583875.1 of Platanthera guangdongensis. Lineage (NCBI taxonomy): Eukaryota > Viridiplantae > Streptophyta > Magnoliopsida > Asparagales > Orchidaceae > Platanthera > Platanthera guangdongensis. The sequence goes on from CM077159.1 coordinate 107,465,659, forward strand.
AATTACTGTTATAGAATAAGGACAAAATGAGGGAAAATTCCAAGTCTGGAACCGCACAGTAATCGTCGACCAGAGAACAGATTTCATCGACCTAAGATCAAAGTTCATCGACCAGAGAAATCGTGTTCGTCGACCTGGGAATTCTTATTCGTCGACCTGAGAACCAAGTTCGTCGACCTGAGTTCAGCTAACTGCTTACTGAGAGAAACTTCCCAATTATGTGCTCCAAGTTTGTCGAGCTGATAATATAACTTAGTCGACCTGAGTTCAGATAAAGGATTCTGGACTTAGAGTGTTTAAGATGAACTTCTAGAATTCATCGACCTGAGCTCGAATATCGTCGAGCTCAACTCAGAGAATTTACTCTGAGTTCGTCGAGCGGAGCATGACTTTCGTCGAGCTGAGTTCGACGAATGTCAAGCTCACTTTCCTGAGCTTGATTTTCTTCTAAGTCTGAGTCTTCTGTAATCTTCTGTTGGCTGTCCATGCGAGGTTGAATCTAAGGATATAGCCTAAACTCTAGGACACAAAGACATGACCATGGCTATACAAGGTGGGTCAATTATCCTAGTTAGTGAACCTAGCCCAAATCAACTAGGGATCCAACAATATCCCCCTATTTCGTTGAGGTCACTAATAGACATGAAATAAAAACAATCACAAAGCTGAAAATATATCTGGCAGAAAAAATTAGAACAACAGCAGATATTTACACAGAAGCTTTGTGACAGTACATAAATAAAGATTTCAGAAAGACAAAAACTTAAACAGAATGTATATCATTTCTTTTTCTTCAGTTTCTCCTTTTTCCTGTCATCCTTTTCTTTGTCAGCAGTCTGTGTAAACTTGATCTCTCTATTAGGATTTGCTGCTTGCTTCTTGGACATGGTCATATCAGCAGCTCCAATGATATTGAGAGATGTGGCTCTAGGCACAACAGCCTCTGGGTGTAGATTCATATAGGCATCTACATTAAAGAATTTGTTAGCTTTCTCATACCTGTTTAATTCTTCTTTCCTGCATTTGGACATTGTAGAATACTAGGAGGCATCTTTTGCTTCAGCTTTAGCTTTGTTTATCAATGATAATCCAACCAGTTCCTGGAACCTGGCCATTCTTGCAGTAGTCCATGTCTCTAGATCCACAAAGGGAATGGGAGGAGACTCTGCCTTTTAGGACTGTCAGCCTTTTGTGGTTCAAGATCTTGCTGTTGTTGTTGCTGATGATGTTGCTGTTGTAGATATTATTTAGGTTATTGTTGCCTGCTGGAAGAGTACCTCTGATGGCTGCTTCCTGGATAAGATGAGGATCTACCATGTTGTCTATGGTATGTTTGAGCATATGAGGTAGACCTCTGAGAAGTACTACCTGAGGCACCAGCAGCAGGTGGAGGAGGAGGAGGACCTTTCCTGTGACTCTGAGGTGGAGGAGAATATCTTCTACTTTTCTTTCTTTCCTTTTGATGATTCTTAGACAGCCACATCCAGGCTGGCATTCCAGGATATGGAGTAATTTTCTGTAAGATATAGTAAGGAGTGTCATGTGTTGGATTTGGCTTAGGAGCAGTCACTAGAGGAGCCTTCCTTTTCTTAGACACTTTTTTCTTTGTAGATGGGCTATCATCAGAATCATTATTATCATCATCATCATCTTTTTCAAAGGAGGATCCCTGAGTATTATCATATAAATCATACAAAGCTTTCAGAAGATCTTTGTCAATTGACTTGTCAGCCTAAGGCTGAGCTTGAGATACTGGAGCTGAAGCTGGAGCTGGAGCAACTACTTGAGGTTCTGGAGCCTGAGGCTATTCAACAACTATTTTATTTTCAACAATTAACAAATTCTCTTCTTCTATATTTGCCATGATGATTTCATCCAAATCTGGCAATGGACTGTCATCTATTTTATAAGTATGAGCAGAGACAGCCTCTGGAGAAGAGATATCTTTGGGAGCAGATATTATATGAGTCTCTGAAACTGCAAAACTATCCTTGAGTTGCTTAGCAACTGTAGGAGTAATAGGTGTTGTATAAGGTACAATCGCCAAGGATGGCTTTAGGCAGACATAAGGAAGAGAGCTTAAATAAATTGTATCAAAAGAATTCAACAAATTGGACAAATCCACTGTGGGATGGACAAAGCAATCACCAACAGTTATTATATTTGTATCCTCTATAACTGTGTCTGTATCTAAAACCATATATATATATATATATCTGTATCTGAATCAGTAACTGTTATTGCTGCTGAAGCTGGAGATGCTTCTTCATTGAGCATCTCCCCCTGCCTGATTTCAGCAGAAGCTGGAATCAGGCCCCTAGTGGAAGAAGGTGGGACAAAGGAGGCATCAAAGAGAGCAGCAAGTGCAGAAATAGAATTAGCAAAAGGTGTAATGGCCTCTGCTATAAGAGTCCTAATCACTGGAGTGATGTGCTCCAGGATGGTGGACAGGGAAGGGGAAACTGTATCCATAAACTCAAGTGGAGTTTGAGTGGATACAGAGAGATAAACAGAAGGAGTGACATCAGGGAGGATGTCATCCTGTGGAGAGGATGGGGAAGGTGATGGTGTTGGACTGGAAATGGTATGAATAGGAGAAGTGGGTGTGGATGGTAAGGAGGTAAGCAGATTGAATGTAGGGGATGACAAGAATGTGTCAGTGTTGATGTCTTGGAGGTGGGATGGAAGAGGAGATTGAGGAGGTGTGATATGGAGTGGAGATTAAGGAGGTGTTGGCATATGAGTTGTTGAAGGGATTGAGATGGTAGGTTGTTGCAGAGGAGGAGGTGAAGATGGTTGGGGAGATGGAGGAGTTATTATTGGAATGCATATGGTTGAAGAAGGAGGGGGAAGAGGAACTTCTTCAGAACTAGGGTGGGGTGTGGCTGTATCAGCACTTGTTCCCTAAGAAGGCCTGGAGGAGGAGGAAGCCTTGGATGGCTTAGTGATCCTCCTCTCCCATCTGCCAAATAGGGCAGAGGTTAGCCTCTTGGAGGCATTTATGAACTCTGGTGTGGAAACCAGATATTCAGATGCCTTCGCCTGCAGAGAAATCCCCAGAACCCGGCCAACATAGACTTCTTTCTTATTATTCTTCTTCTTAATCAGATCACACAATAACTTTCCCCAGTTAATACCTTTCTTATCAACCAAGGAAGCCATCACCAAGAACTGGTGCCTGGTGATATAGTCATGTGATGTATGCTTGCCTAACAACACCTTCCCTACTACATCAGCTAAGAACTTGTATTCAGCAGACAAGTTTTTTTTCAATAACTTATTAGGGTTATCTCCAAAATGACCCATTTTAATCAACATATTGGTATACTCCTCAGAGTCCATTTCTATCTCATCAGCATCATTCAATAGACCGAAAATGTCGGTAAGTATATTTTGAGAGAGGGAAACTTGGTTGCTAGAAATAGTTCTTGTCATGTTATCTTCTGTTGTGGAGGAAGTAAAGACCCATTCTTTGACCTCTGTAATTACAATCTTGATTCTAAGTGTCATGAATCGCTTCAGATGTTGATCTTCAAACAACTTCAAGATTTCTATAAAGATTGCGTTAGAGAACTGGAAAGAATCGAAATCTATATCAAAGCCCATATCGAATTTCATGGTGGAGAGAGCGCTTGCTGGAATCGCCATGAATGCACCTGCAAGAGAGAAATAAAGATTAAGTGCAAAGGAACTGAAAGCGCGGGACGGAAGTCGAAGAAAACCTAGATATATGATTTTCAGAATATGAACCGCCAGTCTCCGTTCGACGTAAAAAGAAAAGATCTTCGATCTGAGTTCGACGAAGTATTTTAATAAAAAATGAGTTCGTCGATCTCAGTCTGAAGAAGACGAAAAAATCGCCGATCTTAGTTCGACAAAAAATTCACTGAAGCAACGATCGTAGATCTCCGTTCGACGAAAACTGTTTCACTAAGAAGTGATCGTCGAACTCCATTCGACGAAGTCTTCACGAGGTGTTCACAGATCGTCGATCACCGTTCGACGAACTGTCAACAAATCATCGACCACAGACAAAATTTAAATTAACTCATCTTCATTGATCATTCCTAACTGATTTAAGAAAAACAGATGTTTCTTCTCAGCCAATGGCTTGGTGAAGATGTCTTCCCTTTGTAAATCAGTGGAAATGAAGACAAGATTAATTTTCTTTTTGTCTACACAATCTCTAATGAAATGATGCCTTATTTCTATATGCTTGGTCCTACTATGATGCACTGGATTTTGTGCTATATATATAGCACTGGTACTATCACAATATATAGTTGAATTATTTAAGTTGTATCCATAATCCAGTAGTTGGTTTTGTATCCATAAAACTTGTGAGCAATAGCTGCCAGCAGCTATATATTTTGCTTATGCAGTTGATGTGGACACAAAGGTTTGCTTTTTATAGAACCAGGACACTAGTCTATCACTAAGGAACTGGCATGTTCTTGTGGTGCTCTTTCTGTCCACTCTAGATCCAGCATAGTCAGCATCTGAAAATCCAGTTAAGTCAAATTTTAACACTGATGGATATAGAAGTCCTAGATTTGGGCAACCTTTTATATATCTCAAAATTCTTTTTAGCAAAATATAGTGAGATTCTTTAGGGTTCACTTGGAACCTAGCACAAATGCATGTAGCAAACATGATGTCTGACCTACTTGCTGTGAGATATAATAGGGACCCAACAATGGCCCTATACAGCTTCTGATTAACAGATTTTCCATGCTCATCAGAATCTATCACAACATTTGCAACCATGGGTATCTTCATAGCTAAGGCATCACACATCCCAAATCTATTAATAAGCTCCTTAGCATATTTAGATTGGGAGATGAAGATACCATCAGATGATTGTTTCACTTGGAGACCAACAAAATATGAAAGTTCACCCATGCTACTCATCTCAAACTTTGAATGCATAAGGTTAGAGAAGCTTTTGCATAGTTTGAGATCAGTTGAGTTAAAGATAATATCATCTACATAAATTTGTACTAATAAGATTTTATCTTTATGATGCTTAATAAAAAGAGTCCTATCTATAATACCTATAGAAAATTTATACTCTAATAAGAAGCTAGCTAAGGTCTCATACCAAGCTCTTGGAGCTTGCTTTAAACCATAGAGAGCTTTATGCAATCTAAAGACATGAGAGGGATAGGTTCGAGAGATAAAACCTGGTGGTTGCTCCACATATACATATTCTTTGAGTTCTCCAATTAGAAAAGCACTTTTAACATCCATTTGATAGACTTTGAACTTCTTGAATGCAGCATATGCAAGGAAAGTTCTTATAGCCTCAAGTCTTGCAACAGGAGCAAATGTTTGATCATAATCAATGCCATCCTCTGGCCTATAGCCTTGGGCTACTAGCCTTGCCTTGTTCCTCATAATATTGCCTTTTGCATCCAATTTATTTCTGAATACCCATTTAGTTCCAATGACTGGGTAGTCTTTGGGGTCTAGGAACCAATTCTCAAACTCTATATCTCTCAAATTGATTGAGCTACTCTTGCATTGCAATGATCCAGTGGGGATCTTTCTCTGCATCTTTAATGGTTTGGGGCTCAAGTTAAGAGAGGAAACAAGCAAACATCAAGTCAGGGTTGAGTTGATGTCTGGTTTGCACACCGGCTGAAATGTCTCCAATCACTTGATATCTAGGGTGATCTCTAAGTGTGACAAAATAAGTGGGAGGAGTTGGTTGGGTAACAGCTTGGGGAATAAATTCCTCTTTTGGAATTTCATTAGCTGTTGGATAGGGTTCAGTCACCTCTATGCTTTCTTCTTCACTTTGTTCTTCAACTTGTGGAGAGAGATGTATTGGAGCCTCTTGGGTGAAGCTTAGATCATCCAATCTCTCACACAGGTAAGGTACCTACAAAGTATTGTTGGTAGAAATTTCTTTCTCCTTATAAGACATGTTAGCTTCATCAAAAGTTACATGTACAAATTCCTCCATTTTAAAGTAGATTTATTAAACACCCTATAAGCTTTGCTGACTTGGAAATATCCCAGAAAAATTCCCTCTGCAGCCTTAGCTTCAAACTTTTTAATGTATTTCTTGTCATTGTTATGAATATAACATACAAAACTAAATATTTTTAAATAGGTATTTTAGGTTTCTTCCCTTTAAGCAATTCATAGGGAGTCTTATTCTTAAGTTTATGTAATAAACTTCTGTTTAGTACATAGTTTGTTGTGCTTATAGCCTCTGCCCAAAAGGATAGGGACATGTAAGCATCTGCAAGTAATGTGCCTGCAGCTTCAATTAAGGTCCTATTCTTCCTTTCAGCTACCCCATTTTGTTGAGGAGTTCTAGGAGCTTAGAAGAAATACCTGATACCTTCCTTCTCACAGAACTCATGTATAATAAGAGACTCAAACTCAGTACCATGATCACTTCTGATCAATGCAACTTGAGTAGGGTACTCAATCTGTATGGTCTTGAGAAAATCTGTAAGAACGTTGAATGTATTTGACTTTGATCTCAAAAAGAACACCCACGTGAATCTTGAGAAGTCATCTACATTAACTAGAGTATAAGATTTCCCTCCGATGCTATATACAGCAATAGGGCCAAAAAGGTTCATATGTAGTAAGTACAGAATCCTAGGTGAATCACTTTTATTAACTGATTTAAAACTAGATATATTTCGCTTTCCTAATTGACAAGCCCTACAGAGGCCTTCCTTCTTGTAGGGACCAGAAGGCAAACCTCTAAAAAGGTTGTCTTTAGATAACCTAGCAATGTTTTTCATATTAACATGTCCTAATCTTTTATGACATAAATCATTTTGATTGCTAACAAGACTAAGTAAACATATATCTGATGTTGCTGAATGAAAATCAACTACATATATATTGCCTTGTCTATTTCCAATTAAAATAGTTTGGTTTTCTTTAGTAGAAATAATACAAGAGCTGGAGTTAAAATATACCTGATAACCTTCATCATATAGTTGACTTATGGAGATGAGGTTATATTTTAGTCCACTTACATATGTAACCTTTTTGAAAGTGACTGCTCCAATCTTAACTTCTTCAAAGCCTTCAGACTGACCACAATTTGAATCACCAAAGATCACCTTTGGTCCCATCTTGGACCTATAGTTATTTAGGTTGTCCTTGCTTCCAGTCATATGCTTGGAGCATCCACTGTCCAGATACCATTTTTGAATTAAAGGTAGACAACTCTTTACTTGCAAAGAAAATAATTAGTTGTTCTTGACCCAGATTATCTTGGGTCCTTTATTTTTCTGATACGAAAAACTTGATATAACTGAAAATTTAGGTTGGGATTTATATCCTAAGGGATGGTATCTCCTACGTGGAATTTCCCAATTAGCATAAGGATTAAAAGGTTTACTAGATTGATTAAAGTTTTTGTTAAAATTATGATTTTTGTTAAGTCTGACTGGGTTCGATGAAAAGTTGTAAGTTCGTCGACCGGAGTTTGATGAAGTGGGATGAGATCGTCGATCTCTGCTTAGAGAATGAATATATTCATTTTATATGCCCCAAGTTCTTCGATCTCTGCTCGACGAACCATATAAGATTCGTTGATCGCATTAAGATGAATTATTATGGCTAATATTTGTGTTCATAGATCATCGATCGGAGTTCGACGAACTAGCCACATTTCGTCGATTTGAGTTCGACGAAATCTGTTGAACTTTATTTTTATTTGTATTTTTCTTATTTCTGTTCTTTTGATTTTTAGATTTAAGAAAGTCTTTTGTGGGATTTTCTTAAGTATGGGAGGTAAGATTGATGAAGCACCAAAGCCCAGTTTGCTATTTAGTCTGGCATTGACTGTACTTGTGATGTCCATCAGCTTAAGTCTTCTCCCATTAAGAGATTCCTCAAGTTGCTTAGCCTCACATAATTCTATTTTTAGGGAGATAATTTGTTCATTTGCTAAAACTAAATCAGCTTTAAGCTTAGTGTTTTCAACAAATAAATTATCAAATTCAGATTGCCTATCTCTTATCATTTTGATTTATTTTTCAGATTTTATTAGGTCACTGCATAATGATTTGAACTCTTTTTTAAAAGCAGTAGAATTAAAATCAAAGGAGGTGATTACCTAATCCACTTCTGTCTCAGATTCCTCTTCTGATTCCTCAGAATGGATTTCTGCTTGGTCTTCAGCATTGGGTCTGCTGCATGAGGCATTAATTACCATGAGGCAAACTTCTCTTGCCTTGGCTTCTTCTTCATCTTCACTATAGCTGGAAGATGAGGTCTCTTCATCAGTATCACTCCAGGTTTCAGCAATGAAACCTTTTTCCTTTCTTTTATATTTGATGGAGGAGTGTTTGTTTGAATGCCTGCTGGAGTTCTTCTTGTTCTCTTTCTCTTTTCTCTTATATCTTTTCTGAACTTCTGGGCATTCAGGAAGAATGTGCCCAGACTTTCTGCATCCAAAGCAGACAATCTCCTTGGTAGGAGTTGTCATACTTAGGTTTGTCATCACTCTTGGATGGTCTTTTGGCCAGCAAGCTCATCAACTCTTCATTGGCTGGAATGGTTTCAGATTCTTCTGTTGCTTTAAAAGCAATATTGTGTTCCTTCCTTGAAGAGGTTGAGGCCCACAGTTCAACAGCTTCTCTGGTCTTGATTAATTGCTCATAGGATTTGAGCTTTCCCAAGAGAGACTCAATAGATATCTCATTCATTCTTCTGGCTTTTTTGATTGGCCAGATCCTGGAATCCCAAGTGCTGGGGAAGCCCATCAGGATCTTATCATTGATCTCAGTCAAGGGGATGTCTTTGTCCAGGGTCTTCAGTTCATTGATGATAACATTAAGTCTGTTATACATCTCAACCACTATTTCAGATTCCTCCTTCTTAAAGTTCTCATATTGAGATATTAGGAGGGATCTTCTATCCTTTTTTTCATCTGCTGAGCCTGCCACCATCTAGTTTAGAGAATCCCAGATTTCTTTTGCAGAGGTGCACTCAGCCACCTTTTGAAAGATATCATCTGACATGGTTTGAGCCAATATATTCATAGCTTTAGCATCAGCTATTTTGGCTTTCTTCTGAGCATCAGTCCACTTAGGTGGTGGAACTGCATGAGCGCTAGAAGTTGCTCTAGATGTAGATACTATAGGTTGAGGTGGACCTATCAAAATAGAGTTGAAAATATCCTCATCAATAGACTTCATGTATAGCTTTATTCTTGCCTTCCAGATTGCAAATTTGTTTAAGTTGTAGACTGTAGGTCTGGTGCTAGCATAATCTTTATTTTGTGTCATTGCTATAATAATAGAAAAACTAAAGAAGAGAGACACAATTTAACAAGAATCTTGGTTCAGATGTGAATCTATGAAACCAAAGATAACCTGCTTTGACACCAATTGAAAGTGCTGCTATGCACTGATACCACCTGTGAGGTTAGACTATTTAACTCTAGAGGGGGGGAGGGTGAATATAGTGTTTTAAAATCTTATTAGATTTTTATTGCATAAGTAAAATAATGATACTTATAAGTGTAATCAAAGATTGCAGAAATAAAAACTAAACTACACAGCAAGCAACACACAATAAAAATGAGAGAGCATCACAGACGACACAAGAATTTTTATAGTGGTTCCCCTAAAACATGGGTACATCCACTCTTCTACCACCCTGGTAGGAATCCACTCAAGTTTTTGATCAGGTGCCATGCCACCAATCAGGTTTTTTCTCCGGTGCCTGTCACCACAAGATCTGCTTCAGGTAGATCAGGAAACCCTTCAGCCTTTTGATCAGGTGCCTAAAAACCAAGTCAAGTCTTTTGATCAGAAGACTTGCAACCAAGTGTTTAACTTTTGAAGGGAGCTATAACCCTGTGTACAGTGGGGTAAAATAGATAAAACTAGATGTTGTCTTCTCTTTTCTCAAAGCAACAGAGAAGACTTGTGGATCCTTGATGGTGTCAAAGCTCCCCCTGAGATGAAGATCTTTTCAGGAAGATGGAGAGCTTTGTAGGGTGAGTATGTCTTCTGGAAAAGATTCTCCAGAAAGCTGTAGACAGATAGAAGTTGATTGCCTTTTGAAAGCTTGCTGGAGGATGAACACTTGATGAAGACAAAGAAGAAATTTTCTTTGTGTATGACAATTTTGTCTTATTCTCTATTGAGTTCTCTGTGTGCTTTATTCTTCTCTGGTCTGTCTCGACTGAAACAGAAATCTCTTTTTATATATCTCTGTTTAATTCTCCTTTGAATTTGAATTCCTTCCTGCATTGAATGCTGACTGCCTGGAGAATGGAAATGGGGCTGGAGAGAATATCAGCATTAAATATTTTCCCCAACTATCCCATTAAAAAAGGCAAGTAATATTCCTGATGAAGACCATAATCAATGCTGCCGCTAATGGCTATATTCAGAGAATATAAGCATTAATCACTCAGGAATTTCTGCTATAGAATAAGGACAAAATGAGGGAAAATTCCAAGTCTGGAACCGTAGAACAATCGTCGACCAGAGAATAGATTTCGTCGACCTAAGATCAAAGTTCGTCGACCTGAGAAATCGTGTTCGTCGACCTGGGAATTCTTGTTCGTCGACCTGAGAACCAAGTTCGTTGACCTGAGTTCAGCTAACTGCTTACTGAGAGAAACTTCCCAATTCTATGCTCCAAGTTTGTCGAGCTAATAATATAACTTCATCGACCTGAGTTCAGAGAAAGGATTCTGGACTTAGAGTGTTGAAGAAGAACTTCTAGAATTCGTCGACCTAAGCTCGTATATCATCGAGCTTAACTCAGAGAATTTACTCTGAGTTCGTCGAGCGGAGCACGACTTTCGTCGAGGTGAGTTCGATGAACGTCGAACTTACTTTCCTGAGCTTGATTTTCTTCTAAGTCTGAGTCTTCTGCAGTCTTCTGTTGGCTACTCCATGTGAGGTTGAATCTAAAGACATAGCCTAAACTCTAGGACACAAAGACATGACCCTGGCTATATAAGGTGAGTAAAATATCCTAGTTAGTGAACCTAGCCCAAATCAACTAGGGATCCAACACCGTATAGGGTCTGAAACGAAGCATCTGGATGGTTTGGTATGAAAAGATGCGCCTGGTCATGAGCCATGTCATTTAACATGGCTGGTAACATGGTCGTGTGTCCATCATGGCTCCAGGTCTGATTCTTATCGATAACGACATGGGTAGTGACACGGGCGTGTCCCTACCTGTGTGGTGCCTAATCTAAAACCTTTTCCATCAGTCATGTTGGATCTGTGAACACCTCTTCTTGCTCAAAGACTTTTAGTTCCAAGGGCTTGCAATACCGGTATTAAAAAGATTAATGGATTAATAAATAAATAAGTTAATAAAGAAAAAGAATGAAAATCTATATTGCGCTCTTCTATTTATGATAATTCAAGTTCTTAACTATTTTCGTGTAATTATAACGAATGAAGGTAGATAATAGTGGACATGATTACAAATATGATAGAAAAAAGGACATATAATTGTACTCATCAATTACCAATACGGGGTAAGATGCGAGATCTTCTCCGACCACAAAAGCCTTAAATACATCTTCACTCAGAAAGAGCTGAACCTTCGACAGCATCAATGGCTAGAATTCCTGTGTGATTACGACTTTGCTCTCCAATATCACCACGGGAAGGCTACCAAAGTTGCTGATGTTCTAAGCTGCTAGCCTTCGGTAGTTGGGAGTTTGATGGAGCTAATCTGAAAAAGGCTATTCCAGTACTTAATAAACTTGGAAATTACCTTGGTTACCCAAAGAGATATGGAGGAATATCATGCCAACTATATTGGATGGAGATCCAACGTGACATTCGGGACCGGATACAGAAGCCCAGAAAAATGATCCAGAAGTAGTTCTGATCATCTGATCTCTGCAATGCGGGGTACAGGAGGATTATAATTTGCACGATGGGATCCTGTAGTGCAGACATCATATATCCATTCCCTTCACCGGAAGAATTCAGGAAGAGATTCTACACGAAGCGCACTAATCGAGGTACTCCATTAACCCTTGTGTGGTAAAGATGTATGTTGATCTCCGCAGGACCATATACTGGCCTGGAATGAAAAGAGATTTTACCAACTTCGTAGCACAGTGCCAGACCTGTCAAAAGGTTAAAGATGAATGTAGCAGCCAAGGAGGATTGATGCAGCCCCTACCTATAGCTGAATGTAAATTTGAGGACATTTTCATGGACTTTGTCCACGGTCTACCTCGGTCTCGAGCAGGAAACGACTCCATATGGGCTGTTGTAGATCAACTAACCAAGGTAACATGGTTCATTCCAAACCAACAGGGAGACGGTGTTGATATTCTGGCCAGAATATTCATAGAGTAAGTAGTTCGTTTTCACGGAGTGTCAATGTCCATCATGTCAGATTATGTTGGATGATTCACGTCCAAGGAATGGAGATGAGCGAAGGCATACTTCGAGACCAAGTTGGCCTTTAGCACTTCCTTCCACCCACAGATAGATGGACAAACGGAAAGGACAAATCGAATAATGTAGGATCTATTAAGACTTTCCATAATAGAACACAATGTGCCTTGAGAGTAGCTGTTACCTCTAATAGAGTTTTCTTACAATAACAACTACCAGGCTAGCATCAAAATGGACCCATACGTAGCATTGTACGGGAGGTGTTGTCTAACCCCATTGACATGGGCACAGGAAGAGGACCCAGAAGCCTTATGAGTAGCTCACATTGAGGACACCACGACAGCGACACGGATAATCCAGGAACCAATGCAGGACGCGCCAAGCTGGCAAGCCAAGTATTATGATGCGCGGAACCAACCGGTGGAGTTCCACGTGGGGGAAATGGTGTTCTTAAAAGTTAAACCCATGCATGGTGTTGGGTACATTGGAATATGTGTACCAGATTTGGAGAAGCCTTATCTAACTCAATGATATTCATCAAGTTGTATTTGATGTGGTGTTGAGTTTCCATGTGCAGGTTAAGAAAATGAAAGAAAATTTTCTAAGTACAAGTGTCGACACTTGAGAAGCATTGTATCGACATATGGGAAAGGTTGTGTCGACACCAAGAGCCAGTTTATGTCGACACACAGAACTTGTGTCGACACACAGACATTCTGTCAACAAAGACTGTGTCGACACCAGGAGCCAGCTTGTATCGACATACAGAACTTGTGTCGACACACCGAGATTCAGTCGACAATAACTATGTCGACACACAGGACTTGTGTCGACACACAAAAATCTCAATCGACAACAACTATATCGACACACAGGACTTGTGTCGACACACAGGACTTGTTTCGACACACAGAAAGCTCAGTCAACAACAACTGTGTCGACACACAGGACTTGTGTCGACACACACTAGAATTTTTGTTGAAGTCAACTATGTCAAGACAAGAAGTGATTGTGTCGACACACAGGACTTGTGTCGACACATTCTGCAGAAGCTACGTCAAGAAGATAGAGAAGTGCTGTGTCGACATTATGCAAGTTGTGTCGACATCACCAAGGATTGTGTCGACACATGGACTGTTTGTGTCGACACATTTGCAGTATTATCTCGACACTTTGCTGCTGAGCTGAAGTTCATTGAAGTATCAGATATAATGATTGGAGACTTGACAGTTGTCATGATCAACACAGCTGTTATTTCTGTCAGAGCTGTCAGAAGGTCGTTAAGAACCGGATCAGCCGGTAACCTCGGATGAAGCCTATATAAAGACATGTTCTATCATCAGATAAAGTATACTAAGAAGTCTAGTGCTGGAAGAATCCAAGGAGAGAAGTCTTCATCCAGAGAGGGCAGATCCTGAACAATCTGCAAGAAGAAATCAGAACCACATCTGATTAAGAAGAAGCTGGATTGAGGATCGTCTCCAATTTCAAGAAGATCAACCTTACTTTGTTCAGATTCAAGAAGCTTTGAAGAAGCTAAGACAGATTGATTCAAGAGTGGTCAGATCTATCAAGAACTGATCAAGAAGCCTTCACCCTTTCTCTCTCTATCTGGGTGAAGGAATTATTTTTGTTTCATCAATTTTGTTTTCAGTAGGATCTTTTATAGATCTGAGTTGTAAGCCTAAATTTATAAAGGTTGAGGAAGGGCTGTGTGCCTGAGGTAGGAGACTAAGTTCTCTGAGTTGTAGGCCTGGGAAAAGGCTGAGGTAGGGCTTAAGTGCCTGAGTTGTAGGCCTTGTGGAAGAGGCTGAGGTAGGGCTTAATTGCCTGAGTTGTAGGAGTGTGGACTCACTCTGAGGTAGGATTCTTTGAGAGAATTTGAGTTGTAGGCACCTTTCAAGGTTCTGAGTTGTAAGATCTGCGGATCTGAGAAGGAAGAAGGAAGTTAGGCTGAATCTAGTACACTGCTAGATAGGCTAAAGGGGAAACTGGATGTACACATCACTTGGGGAACCACTATAAAACTGTGTGTCTTTTGTGTTGCTGTGTTGTTTATTCTGTGCTGTGAACTGTACTGTGCTGAATAATCTGTGATCTAACAGTAAAAATATTATCTACCTTAAGAAAAAGGATTGAACCTATTCACCCCCCCCCCCCTCTAGGTGTATAGGACATCTTGAAACCAATTCTTTCAAGTGGTATCAGAGGGAGGTTGCTCAAGATTTGACTTAACAGTCTGAGTTGATCTAAAAGGCCGTTAATATTTAGACACAATGGGTTTAGGAGAAAATCACAAGGAACTTGGATCCATGAAATTACCTATCTGCAGGAAAGAAATTTTTGTTATTTGGAAAGAGAGAGTCAGGTTGTTTATGGAAGCATATGACCCAAGAATTTATATTACAGTTAAAGAAGGGCCATTCATTCCTATGAAAATCTCAGTTCTTTATGCAAATCTCAGGACTCCAAAAGATTATTCTGAAATAACAAAGGATGAGATAATCTTGGCTACTATGGATAAGATAGCACAGAATATAATAGTTAGTGCTATAGATGACTCAACATTCCAAAACTTGATTCAATGCAAAAACCTCCAAGGAGATGTGGGACACCTTGATTGTCTACATGGAGGGATCAGAAGAAGTGAGAGAGGACAGGAAGTCTATGCTTAATCAGGAATATGAAAGTTTTAGATAAGCCAAAACAGACAGCATAACTGAGTGCTACAAGAGGTTTTTCAGAATAGTCAATGAGCTAATGTCATATGGAATGGTTTTTAGTACATATGAGCTCAATGATAAGTTTCTTAGTTCTCTAACCAAGGACTGGGATACTAAAATATGTGTCATCAGAGAGGTGGTCAGGCTTGTAGATACACCTCCACCAACTCTATTTGGAAAACTATTATCCTATGAGATGCAGCTCACTACTAGAAAAGAGGAGGAGAAAAGCAATAAGTATAAATACAGAGAGAAGTCAGTTGCCTTCAAGGTTGAAGCCACAAAGAAGGATAGGAGGATGTCTCCATCTCCTCCTAAGAAAGCTGCTGAAGTCATCTCAGAAGATTCTGACAATCACACATCAGACAGCATAATTCAGATGAAGACTTTACTGCTTTCACAAGGCAATTTCAAAGATTCTTAAAGGAAAAACAGTGGAGATCCAAGCCATCCTCCTCACAGTCCAAGGATGATTATTATCAGAAAAGGAAATCTTCAAGAAAGAACAGGTATGACACTAAACCTAGTAAATTATCTTCTACTAAGATTGTTTGCTATTGTTGCAATAGGCCTGGACATGTAGTTGCTGATTGTCCTGACAAAAGAAAGGAATCAAATGACAAGAAGAAACTGCAAAACACGGGAAAAAAGGAGAGATCCTTTGTTGCAAAGAAGGAGAAAAGCTGGACTAATTCCTCATCATCAGATTCTGAAGCTGAGACTAAAGATGAAGCCTACATTGGACTGTTTACCACTGAAGAGGATTCAGAGGAGACAGAATTCTTGAAAATGCTGGATTCTATCAATGGGATTGATCTTCATTGCAAAGGCCTGATGGTCATATCTGAAGAAGATCAGTGTCAGGATCAGCCTGTTCCTAGTAAGGTAAACAACCTTTTATCAGTTTCTGACTATTATACTAGATCAGAATCAGAAGCATCTACATCAAGAGATGTGGATGGTTCAGAATCTGAAGGGGATGTTCATCAACTTATTGATGAATATGGTGATCTGTTGCATGCACTTAAGAGAAGCAGAAACCTTGTCAAAAACTAGGCTAAGAAAATTGCTGCTCTTAAGTTGGCTGCATCTGATTCAGAAAAATTGCTGGATCAGAAGATGAATGAAGTTCCCAAGCTGAAGAATATAACTTTTATTCAGATGGGAACAATTACATTCAAAAATGATCAGATCAAGGGTCTAGAAGTCAGACTACAAAGAGAAAAGGAACTTGTGGCTAAATTCTCAAAGCCAAAGTCTGTCTTACCATTGATTGATGACTTCATTCACCAAAAGGGTAAGACAGGTCTAGGTTTTAAGAGTAGAACTAGGGCAGCAAATTCTTAAAGAAAAGGCAAAGCTCCAATTCAGCCATAAGCCTTCAAACCCCCTATTGCTTTTAGGGAAGTGGGCAGCCTACTAACAAGTTTGACCATGACATTACACATGGTCACTGTAAGGATGGTATTCTGAATGACAAGGGTGCAACTGTCAATAGGGCAGCCCATGTACACACTCACCATGTTCTTTAGGAATCATTGGTATTTGATGCATCAGCCCCAACACTAAACAAAAGGACAACTGACAGCAAGACTGTTAATACTGTATCTAAAAGAAGATACAATAGATATGAGTGATGGTGCTGTGGCAAGGTTGGGCATTATGCCATAGATTGTTGGCACAACACCAGTGTCAGGAAAAATATTAGCTTACCTGTTAGAAAGACTGCAGGGAAATCAGACAAGTTTCAGACTAATCTGAACCTAGAACCCAATACTTATTGGGGTTCTAAGGTTAAGTAATTATATTTGATGTAGGTGAGTCCAAGTGTCCATACCCCAATATGGTACTTGGACAGTGGTTGTTCCAGGCTCATGACTAGAATAAGAAGGATGTTGAAGGATTACACTCCAATAGTGAATGGACCCAAAGTGATCTTTGGTGGATCTGAAAAGGGGATCATCAAAGGGTTTGGTAACATTTCTAATGGCTCAACTACTAACACCCAAGTGGCTTATGCGAAAGGTTTGAAACACAACCTAATAAGCATAAGCCAACTGAGTGATCTTGGTTATGACACTTCATTTATTAAGAATGGGTGTCAGATTAGAAGGACAAGTGATCAAGAGGTCATCTTGTCAGGTTATAGAAAGGGGAATGTTTATTGTCTCAGTTCTGATTGTGAGAATAAGAACTCACCTATATGTTTAGTTGCTGATGAGAAAGCATCTGAATGTGTCAAATGACATAAAAGGCTAGCTCATCTTAACTATAAGACTATTGGCCAGCTCTATAGCATGGAGTTAGTGAGGAATGGCCCTCAGTTCAAGTGCATAAAAGAGGATGTATGTTCAGCTTGCGAAAAGGGCAAACAGACCAAGATAACTTTTCATGGACATGATACCAAAGATTTTGTGAGGTGTTTGTACCTCCTGCATATGGATCTATTTGGTCATATGTCAGTTCATAGTCTAGGTAGGAAAGTCTATACACTTGTAGTTATGGATGAATATTCTAGATTTACTTGGGTTTTCTTCCTGAGGCAGAAATCTGAAACCCCTACTATCTTTCACAACTTTGTTAGGCAAATTCAAAATGAACTTAACAGTTCAGTGGTCAAAATCAGAAGTGACCATGAGACTGAATTTCAGTCTGAATGCATGACAAGATTTTGGGAAGAACTAGAGATTCATCAAAAGTTCTCTTCACCTAGAACTCTTCAGCAAAATGGTATTGCTGAAAGAAAGAATAGGACTCTTATTGAGGCTGGTAGAAAACTACTAAGTGACACTTCTCTCCCAGAATATTTCTGGGCTGAGGCAGTAGACACTACATGTCATGTTCTTAATAGAGCATCCATCACTAAAAGTCATAAAAAGACACCCTATGAGATTATGAAATGCAGAAAACCAAACATATCCTATTTTAGGATCTTTGGTAGCAAGTGTTATGTACTTAATAATAGCAAGTCTTATTTAACTAAGTTTGCTGCCAAATCCCAAGAAGGGATATTTGTTGGGTACAATAACAATAGTAGAGCTTACAGGGTCTATAACTTGACTACTCAAGTTGTAGAAGAATCTATTCATATAGTCTTTGATGAAACTGAACTAATCAACTGTGAGCAGTTTAGTGTATCTTGTAGCTCTACAGGTTTGAAAGAAAAGTTGGACAAGCTTTCCATTAATGAAGGCCAACATGCAAGGCAGGATGAAGAAATTGATGGGTGCTGTCCAGGGGGAGTATAAGACCCTCTAGCTGTTGAAGAGGACAATGAAGTACAACATGCTGAAGAGATTGGAGAAAATCTAGGTGTAGATGGATTGCCTCCAGTAACAAGACATCTAAAGGATCATCCAGCACGCCAAATTATTGGTGATCTAAGACATGATGTCCAGACAAGGAGCAGGAACATGAACACAGTTCTTTGCTTAGGTTTCCTGTCCTAAATGGAACCAAAGAAATTTGAAGAAGCCATACAAGACCCAAACTGGATTGATTCAATGTAGGAGGAGCTGAATCAATTCAGAAGATGTAAAGTATGGGAGCTGGTTCCTAAACCAAAGGACCATAATTTCATAGGGACTAAGAGGATCTATAGGAACAAGCTAGATGAAAATGGCATCATAGTCAAAAACAAAGCAAGACTGGTAGCAAAAGGCTACAGGCAGGAAGAGGGAATACACTTTGATCAGACATTTGCTCCAGTGGTAAGGTTGGAAGCAATAAGGCTATTCTTTGCCTATGCAGCATACCAAAGGTTTAAGGTATTCCAGATGGATGTCAAGTCAGCATTTTTAAATGGTGACTTAAAAGAGGAAGTCTATGTTGAACAACCCTCAGGTTTTGTAGATTCCTTCTATCCTAAGTATATCTATAGTATTAAGAAAGCACTATATGGTTTGAAACAAGCCCTTAGGGCTTGGTATGAAACTCTGTCTACATTTCTCATTGAGAACAAATTCTCAAGGGGGAAAATAGACAAAACTCTATTCCATAGGGAATCAAAAGGCAAGATGATCCTAGTTTAGATATATGTTGATGACATTATCTTTGGATCAACAAAATACAACCTTTGTAGAAAGTTTGCCAAACTTATGCAAGGGAAGTATGAGATGAGCAGTATGGGTGAGCTTAAATTCTTCTTAGGACTCCAAGTTAGACAAACTGATGATGGCTTGTCCATATCCAAGTCTAAGTTCGCCAAGGAGTAGATTAAGAAGTATGGCATAGAGTCAACCTCCACCATGAGAACTCCAATGGGGTCAAGTATGCATATAGGCAAAGATGATGCGGGGAAACTTGTAGATGAGTCTTTCTATAGAGGGATAATTGGCTCCCTTTTATACTTAACTGCCAGTAGACCAGACATCATGTATGCTACATGTGTCTGTGCTAGGTATCAAGCCTGCCCTAAAGAGTCTCATTATACTGCAGTCAAAAGAATTTTGAGATATCTTAAGGGAACACCAAATCTTGGCCTTTGGTACCCTATGTTGGGTATTGTATCCACACTTACCCAGATTTGATGAAGTCATCCTTGAACTAAGATGAATTAAGTTGTATTTGATGCTTGGTTTGAGTTATGTGTTTGCAGGAATCTTATGGGAAGTGTAGACCAATGTCAGTCTACAATGGGTCACCAAACACAGGACCATACAATGTAATCCCACATTGTGTATTCCAAAGTGTTGACTCATTTGTAGCCTCTCTATTGGGATACACTTTATATTCAAGCTCTAGGACTAAGTGAAAAGACTTGATGCTGGTCTCACCTTAGAAGAAGAAAAAATTCTGTCAAGAAAATTTCCTAAGTATTATACTCGAGTAGTTCTATATTTACTCGAGTAAAATGTGGAGTTCATACTCGAGTAATAATACTCTTACTCGAGTAGTTAAGATATATCCCGAGTAGTCCAATTATGGCTCTCGAGTAGTTAAGACAACTACTCGAGTAGTTTCCTTTCACCACTCGGGTTTACAGAAATTTTCTTCTCAAAAGTTTTCAAAGTTAAATACTCGAGTAGTACTGTATAGTACTCGAGTAGTTTTATCTTCTATCTCGAGTAGTTGAATTGTGACTCCCGTGTAGTTCTCACTTACTCGAGTAGTCTAAGTCATGTACTCGAGTAGTTCATCTACTACTCGAGTAGTCCAGTGTTTATACTCATGTAATCCAGAATTCCATTCCAAAAAATTTCTCTAAGTGAATTACTTGAGTAGTCATCTCCATATACTCGAGTAGTTCTATTTGTCTCGAGTAGTTCAACTTCTATACTCAAGTTGTCCTGTATTCCAGATCCAGAAATTTTCTAAGTCTTTGTCTCGAGTAGTTTCTTAACTACTCGAGTAGTTCATTCTTATATACTCGAGTAGTTTTTCTTATACTCGAGTAATCTTCTCCACTTCTCATGTAAGTACTCAAGTACTTGAGTATGTTATTTTTGTTACTCGATTAGCTGATTCCTTTTCTTCTTACTTACTCAAGTAGTTGACTCCATGTACTCGAGTAATTATCCCATTCCCTCTCGAGTAGTTCTTCCCATATACTCGAGTAGTCATCTTCTACCTACTCGAGTAGTGCTGCATGTACTCGAGTAGTCTTTTATATCTTGAGTATTTTACTTCGACTTTTCTGAAAATTCGTTAAGTCCAGAATAACGGTTTTCTTAATGAACTTTTTCGTGATTGGTCCACGTGTCTCTCATAATGACTCAATTATGTCTAAACTTTTTTGATCATGTAAAAGGTCTTGTCTAAACCGACAAACCCAAACAATTATTATCCTAAGAAGATTATTCTAAGAAAATTTTGTAGCCGCTTCTGTTTCCTCTTTCTCTCTCCAAGAAACGAAAATCGTCGCCGTCGCCGTCGCTGATTCCCGATCGGCTAGGGTTTCATCTTATGAGGATTCAGATAAGGAAGGGTTTCCAGATCGATATTTGCTCAACTCATCAATCTTCTGATTCGATCAATCGTGTGAAGCTAAGAAGTTTCAGATCCAATCTTGCCGAGATTTCTCTTCATCATTATGATAAAGCCGCAAAGCCTAGAAGAAGAAATTTCTGGCCGACTGTTGCAGATCTGAAAAAGGGATCACTGTTTGTATTTCTATACAAAATTTATTTCATTCTTGTAGGAGAAATTTCTCCGAGTGTAGGAGCTTTTGTCTCCGAGACTGTAGGAAGTTTTACCTTCCGAGTGTAGATCCGTTTTGTGGATCGAGATTGTAAGAACATTATTCCGAGAGTAGGATTGATTTTCAATCCGAGATAGTGGAGTAGCCGAGTCTAGTGTATTGCTAGATCAGTGAGGGAATGTGGATGTACCCAAGGTTGGGGAACCACTATAAATCTTATCTCGTCTGTGTTTGATTGGTAGATAGATCTGTGCATTGGTTTGAAATTTTTATTCCGCAAAAAGATGCACAAATCACATATCCACCCCCTCTAGGTGATTTAGGTAGGCAACTATAAACTTCCAACTGGTATCAGAGGTAGGTTTTTCGTTAAAAGGTTAACACCTTGATCAGATCCGTCAATAGTTGTCTTTTGAGATCTACCAAACATGGACAAGGCTAAAGATTTTGCCAAGCTTCCTTTGTGTACCAAACATAATTTTCACATGTGGAAAGAGAGAATCAAGTTCTTTATGGAAGCTGTGGATCCAAGGATCTTCATGATAGTTGAAGAAGGTCCTTATATTCCCATGACCATCTCCAGTATAGATCCAACTAAGAAAGTCCCAAAGAAACTGATGGATCTTGATAAGGACGAGATTGCACTTGTGTCATTAGACAAAAAGCCCAAAAATATTATAGCAAGTGCAGTTGATGACTCAATGCTGCAAAACGTGATCCATTGCTAGTCTGCAAAAGAGATGTGGCAATCTCTAATTACCTTGATGGAAGGTACAGAAGAAGTGAGGGATGATATAAGATCCCTTTTAAATCAGAAGTATGAAGCTTTCCGATAAGGAAACAAGGATACCATTGCTGACACATTTGAGAATTTCTTCAAGATAGTGAATGGGCTTAGGGTCTATGCCAGAGTCTTCACTAATGGAGAGTTAAATGACAAGTTCTTAAGATCCATAACTAAAGAATGGGATAACAAGGTATGTGCCATTAGGGAGTTTGGAGAACTAGCCGAGACAGACCCACATAATCTCTTCGGAAAGCTTATGTTATATGAGCTTCAACTCAATACCAGAAAGGCTGAAGAAGAGAAGAGTAGGTCTGCATTCAAAGAGAAGTCTGTTGCTTTAAAGGCAGTAACCTTAAGAAGATAAAGGTTGTTCCTCTTACTCCAGCACAAGAAGTTAGTGAAGAAGAAATCTCAGAGCCAAGCACCTCAGGCTCTGAGCTATCATAAGGAGAGTTCTCTCTACTCTCACGACAGTTCAAGAAATTCTTGAACAAGAAGAAGCAATGGAAAGACAAGGATGCCTCCTATAGAATATCACGACATGATGGTGATCGTCAACGAAAAGGCTCAAGTAGCCATGACAGGTATAATTCTAAACAGAAAAAACATGTTTCTACTGACATTATTTGTTATTATTATAATAATCCAGGAAACGTCATCGCTGACTGCCCTCACAAGAACGAGGGTGGTAGAAGAGAGGAAAAGAAGTCCTCGTACAACAAGAAGAGGACAGAGAAGAGCTTGATGGCCAAAAAGGGCAAGACTCTTAGTAACTCTGACTCGTCAGAGTCGAGTGAAGAAGAAGAAGCCTATTTTGGGCTTATGGCTCAAACAAATGACGAACAAGAGCCCCAGTTCTCTGGAAAGGTAAACTCTCACACCCCTCTTTCAGTTTCTGAAGTTTCTGAGCATGATCGTGAGGACAGCTCCTCTGACAATGAGTCTAAACTCATGGCTCAGTACAAGGAGTTGATCATCTTACGACAAATGTCGCCGAGTCATGAAAACTCAGGCTAAAGAGATAAAATCTCTAAGGGCTGAAGAGAGCACTATGAGGGAGGAAGTCGCTAAGACTAACTCACTCAAAGAGGACTTCAATAATGCTATTGAAGAATATAAGAAGGCTCTAGAGCACCTTGATCTTAAAGAGAAAATGATCAACGAGTTGGAAGAACAACTCGCAGCTGAAAAGAAACTTGTTGAAAGTTTTTCTAAGCCTAAGACTGTTCTTCCATTCATTGCTGAATTCTCAGTGAAGGCCAAGGGTGCAGGACTAGGCCATGAAGAAGCTCCTAGTAAGTCCTCTAGGAGAAACAAGGCTCAACGGAAGAATAAGGCCGCCAAAAAGGCCTTAGCCAAAGAGAAGGGGAAAGCCCCTCAAGATCAGACCTCGTTCAAAAAGGTTATATTTTCTTCAAACGAGTTTGATCTCGACGCATCTTACAGACACTTTGGTAGGCCTACTTATGTAGAGCCAAAGTCCCGCTATCAAGAATGGACTCGCCCTAGAAACTTTGGTGCAAGTGTCTTTAAGGCACCTTATGAAGAAGTTATTCTTAAGAGCTATGACCCTTACAGTCATGGTCATAACTTCAACAAGGCACCAAAGGCAAAACCTGTTGTAGAAAAGCCAATAAAGGAAAAGAAGCCATGTGATTGTCATCATCATGAGGCATCTTCCTCTAAGAATGCTGCTCCTACTAGACCTTGATTCCAAAAGGTCAAGCAGAAGAATATAAGGCAATGATACAACAGATTTGACTGTTGGTGTTGAGGCAAGACTGGTCGATTTGCCATTGATTGCTGGTTTAATCGCAGAAATGCTACACCCTCTCATGTTGGCAATATAAGAAAGACCGCTCATGATGCTAATACACGTAGGGGGAGTATTCTAACCAGTGACCAAGGACCCAAACGTATTTGGGTTCCTAAGGAAAACTGATTTTGTTTGAAAGAATGTCCAAATGCCACCAAAACACCAATCTGGTATTTGGACAGTGGATGCTCTCGGCATATGACCGAGACAAGAAGCCTAATTCAGAATTTTACTCCAGTTGTGAACGAACCAAAGGTCATCTTTGGAGGTTCAGACCATGGAATCACTAAATGCTACGGTATGATTACAAACGGTAATGTATCCTTCTCAGATGTGGCTTACGTTGAAGGTTTGGAACATAACCTTATAAGCATAAGCCAACTCTGCGATAATCGATACAAAGTTGAGTTTCACGCTGATAAGTGCTTGAAAAAATCTGTCGACAATATGGAAACGATTCTATCCGACACTTGAAGTAGAAACATATTTTACTTAAATTTCATTTGTATAGACTCTTCTAGACCAGTGTGCTTTTTAGCAAAAGATAGTGCATCTCTTGATGACCAATGGCACAAGAGACTAGCACATATTAATTACAAAACTATTAATAAATTATTTTCAATGAACTTAGTACGTGATGCCCCAAATGTCAAGTATGTCAAAGATAGACCTTGTCATGCATGTGTGAAAGGCAAGCAAACAAGGGCTACCACTAAAAGCGTCATTGGTAAGGATTCTAATAGATGTCTTCATCTACTGCATATGGACTTGTTCGGTCTACTGTAAATTAGAAGTTTGGGAGGTAAGGATAACACGTTGGTAATTGTTGATGATTACTCGCACTTTACATGGGTGTTCTTTCTGAAACACAAGTCAGATACCTTCGACATCTTTACTAATATTGTCAGGCAAGTTCAGAACGAGTACAACTGCTCCATACTCAAAATCAGAAGTGACAATGGAACAGAGTTCAAGTCTGGGGCCATGACAGAATTTTGTGAAAGCTTAGGTATCTTTCATGAGTTTTCCTCTCCTCGTACTCCGCAACAAAACGGAGTGGCCGAGAGAAGGAATAGGTCACTCATCGAGGCCTGCAGGACCATGTTGAGTGATGCTTCACTTCTGAAATATTTTTGGGCTGAAGCCGTCAACACTGCATGCCACGTGCAAGATCGAGCTCTCATAAACAAAAACCACGATAAGACACCTTACAAACTTCTAAAGGGCAGGAATCCAATAGTCTCATACTTTAAAATTTTTGGCTGTAAATGTTTCGTGCTCAACAATGGCAAGTATCATACTACAAAGTTTAGCGAAAAGAGTTTTGAAGGTATTTTTGTAGGTTATAGTAGCCATAGTAAGGCATATAGGATATTTAATAGAAAAACCCTGGTTGTAGAAGAATCAATACATGTTGTATTTGAGGAGATGAGCTTGATGCAAAGCAACTCTTCTAGTGTGCTCACTAAATATGCAGGTGCAAAGCTGAGAGAAATTAGCTTGGATGGACCGACGGAAGATAAAGGTGAAAAGTGTCATCAAGATCACCACTCCAACCCCTATTGGAGAGGCTGTTGATCAAGATGAAGAAGGAGTCCCAGTTGAAGAAGTCACTCCGGTGATAGAAGATAATCCAGATGCAAGAAATCTAGAGCTCAGACATCTGAAGGATCACCCCATGGACCAAATCATAGGAGATCCCCGGGATGGTGTCAGGACTCGTAGAGGTACAACTAATGAAAATCTATATTTAAGTTTTTTATCACAGGTTGAACCAAAGAAGTTCGAGGAAACAAACTCAGACGCATCGTGGATAATGGTGATGGAAGAAGAACTAGACCAGTTCAAGAGTTGTAAAGTATGGAAACTTGTTCCAAGACCCAAAGGTAAGAACGTCATTGAGACAAAATGGGTCTGCAGGGACAAGATGGACGAGGATGGAACGATAGTAAAGAACAAGGCCAGACTTGTCGCAAAAGGTTATCGTCAAGAAGAAGGAATCAACTTCGACCAGACGTACGCTCCAGTGGCAAGGTTGGAGGCAATAAGATTATTTCTAGCATATGCTGCACTCAAAGGCTTCACTGTCTATCAAATGGACGTGAAGTCTGCATTCCTTAAAGGAGACATAAAGGAAGAAGTATATGTGGAACAACCTCCAAGTTTAGTTGATTCTAACTTTCCTGATTATGTTTACTTACTGCACAAAGCATTATATGGTCTGAAACAAGCCCCTCGGGCTTGGTATGAGACACTGTCTAGCTTTCTACTTGAGAACAAGTTCACAAGGGGAAAGATAGACAAGACATTATTTCTTAGGGAAATTAAAGGCAAGATTCTGCTAGTGCAAATCTATGTCGATGATAGTATTTTTGGCTCTACTGATGACAACCTATGCAAGAAGTTTTCAAAACTTATGCAAGGGAAGTTTGAAATGAGAAGTATGGGCGAGCTGAAGTATTTCTTAGGGCTTCAGGTGAAGCAATCTGAAGATGGAATTTTCATCTCGCAGACTAAGTTCACCAAAGAGCTTATTAAGAAATTCGGAATGGAGAACGCAACCTCGATGAGGACTCCAATGGGTTCAACAGTGTCTCTGGACAAGGATGAAAAAGAGAAACCTTTTGATGAAACCAAATACAGAAGCATTATTGGATCCTTGATTTACCTTACTGCAAGTAGACCTGACATAATGTTCTTAACATGTGTCGGTGCTAGATTTCAGGTGAAATCTAAGGAATCTCACTACGCTGCTGCAAAGCGGATTTTGAGATACCTTAAAGGTACACCAAATCTTGGCTTATGGTACCCAAGAAGTAATGATAGCGAACTAATAGGCTTTTCAGATGCAGATTTTGTAGGGAGCAAAGACGACAGGAAAAGCACTTCAGGGACTTGCCAATTCTTTGGAAGAAGGCTTATCTCCTGGAGTAGCAAGAAGCAAAAGTGTGTGGCAATTTCAACAGCTGAGCCAGAGTACATCTCCGCAGGCAGTTGCTGTGCACAGTTACTATGGATAAAGAATCAGTTTGAAGACTACAACATGAAGTTTCAAAACATTCCTTTGTTTTGCAACTCTTCCAGCGCAATTGCAAAAGCCAACAACCCAGTCTCGCACAGCCGGACAAAGCATATAGAGTTAAGGTATCACTTCATCCGGGAGCATGTGGAGCATGGGGACATAGACCTTCAATATGTCTCTACAGATAAACAATTTGCAGACATTTTCACGAAGCCGCTGTACGAGACCAAGTTCTCGTTCTTCAAAACAGAACTTGGGATTCTCAACAAAGAAGACTAGAAGAAGCTGGATTTTCAAGAAGGCTCAAGGTTCAAAGGTCAGTCAAATACTGGAATTTTACAAAATTCTAACTTGTTGACTCGAGTAAGACACAACCTACTCGGGTAAGCAAATGACCTACTCGCGTAGCAGACTGACATACTCAAGTAATCTGCTGCACCTACTCGAGTACCTCACTCATCTACTCGAGTACTTCTATATCCCTACTCGAGTAATTCCAGATTTATCTACTCGAGTAATTTCACTCACTCGTGTATATGCCGAGTTGTTTTTTTTTCAAATTTTCTTATGCGCAAACAAAGGCTAATGTTGCCTCTTCTACGGTTTGCTTCAGTAATTTTCGATTAATTAGACCTAAAACTAGGGTTATATAAATATGAAAATCCGGAAATATCCTACACGAAATCATTTCCTCTCTCTCGAGTACCCGACTGCCTCTTCGCATTCCTCCATCGGTTGCAGAGCCGCGTGATTTCCTTCACCCCGTTGACATTATCTAGGGTTTCTACATCTCAAAGATTTCTAGATTATGGCCGCCTCCTCTAAAATCAGTGTGGGTTCGGAATTAGTCGCCGCCGAGATTGCAGAACTCTCCGACAATTTCCATAATCTCATGATTCTGCTCGACACCGCTGGATTAACATTCATACTCCAAGAACAGTGTCGAATTCTATTCCACGATGTTGCAGAATTCTACAGGAATGTCAAGGTGAAGCGCCATGGGACAGTTCTCAAATCTACCGTTCGAGGTATCAAGATCAAACTTACTCCAACCTTTGTTTCTCAACTTCTTCGGCTGCTAGATTTAGATGCAGATGATTTTCTGGGTGACGAAGAATATGCCAGAACTTGCTTATTTTGTGGAATTTTTGATAATGCAAAATCCATTAGAAGGACTGACATGAATGCAGAAGGTAAACTGCTGGTTGATATTATAGGAAAAGTTCTTCTATGCAAGATAAACTACATAAGAGATATCCCTCTGTATTTCTTTGAAATGATGCAAGCCATAGTCTGTAGAAAACACTTTCAATTTGGCTTGCTCATCCTGAACAAAATTAAGGAGAGCATTAAATCCCCCAATTATGCAAGGATAATTTCTCTAATCCTTCATGAGATAGACCCTGAAACCTTCAACTTCTCTAAAGGCAGTATCCTTCACCACATGAAGAAGGTCTCCATCTCCTCCATTCAAAGATGGGAGCTCAAGTTGAAGAATCCTTCTCAAGCTGCTAAGGTTACTGAAGTTCTTGACACAGAGGATAGGACTTCATCTCCCTCTCCATCTCAGGTCCCCAGCTCCTCTGGTGCACCTAATAAGGGGGATCCTGCTACTTCTGTTTCAGCCAGGATGCCAACTCCTCCAGCACCTACTCCTCCTCCACCTACTCCTCCACCTGTTACACCAGAGGACATTCCCTCAGATCAACAACTTCAAGAAACTCTCCTCTCCACTGAAGCTGCCATCAATGATATGATAGAAGAACTGACTGACAAAGATCATCCTCCTCCTCTCTCTCCCACAGCAACATTCACTGACATACCCCAAGACTACACTCCAGTGCCCTCTCCAGCAAAATCTCCAGCAAAATATCCTGCTGCAAACCAAGAACTGCCCGAGGCAATTCTCATTTCAGATGAGCTTTCACCTGAACCAGCTGAAGCTTCCCTCAGAAATTTGGATTTCTCTATCCCTCAAGCCACTACAGAAGGGGATGCCCTAATTCATACTACAAGAGCTCAAAGCTCTGTCACCCTTACAGAACTAGCTCCTTGGAAAGTTCCTCCTCCTCTAGTTGTCTCTTCCAGTGCTCCTCCACCTGCTGCCCCTTCTACTGATTTGATGACTCAAGTTGTCCTTCTGCTCCAAGAACAGAGGACATACTTTGATAGTTCACTCAAAGCTGTTACAGAAAAAGTCACTGCTCTCGAGACTGAGATGAGCAGAGGATTTGCAAAAATCCAACACAACACTGACCAGCTAAAACACCTTTTCCAAATTGGTGGGAAGGCTCTAGACCACACTATCACTAGTGTTGGTCAAGTGATGGAGCAAGGTGTCACCCTTGCTAATAATCAAATTGAGTTGGACAAAAGAGCTGAAGACATAAAAATGAAGACCTCTGAAGAGGTTGGTATTTTCAAAGATGATGTTATCTCTCAGCTATCTGTTGAAGTCAGAAAGGGGGAGAAGTTGGTGAAAGAGTATTTAGAAAAATCAGATGTTACCATGCAGGAGATTTGGAAAGCCAAAGTAAAAGAGATCCATTATGATGTCCTAGCTTAAATTCAGAGTGTCAAATTCTACACCTATGACACTACTGTATGGATGCATAACCAGATCCTTCCTAAATTTGCTGTTGATCCTAATATCATTCGTCATCACCTAAACCTTCTAGCTACTGCTGATGCTCCTTCTCCTCCTCTGCAACCCACCTTCTCTCTTAGGCCTGATGATTCAGTTGCCCCTCCTGATACCTACACTCAGGGTTGTGAAGATGATCATGCAGACATTTTCCTCCAAGTTCCTCCTGAGGTTCAGACTTCCCAGAAGAAAAGAAAGTATGGTGAAGGTCCTTCTGCCAGCAAGTCCATTCCAGTCTCTGATTCTGAGAAAATAAAAGCTACAAAATTTGTTGAGATATGGTCTCCCAATTATAAGCCCCTCATTTTGGACACTCTAAAATTGGTTATGGACTACTATGAGAGCAGGAATATTCACTATAGTTCCCAGGAATGGAAGTTATATGAGAAATCAATGACCAAGAGAAGATTATATGACAGAGAATTTGGAAGAAACAATCCTACTGCTCCTCCAAGACCCCCCAAGTATTATCCAAAGCCTTACAGCTATCAAAGAAGACAACAGGAGAAACAGGACAGACAGCATCATTAGAACTAGCCAAAAGGACTTATGAGTTGTGGAAATGATTTTTTTGTTGATAATGACATTTTTGGATATTCACTTATATAACTCTAAGTTTTTGATCTTATTATCTTTTTTATAGTCTTTTGCTTGCTTACACTGCTTTATATACTTACCATTTTTTTTATGTCCATAATTCACCTTTGTGTAAAGTGTTCTGACTTCTACAAATAGGGGGAGATTGTTGGGTATTGTATCCACACTAACCCAGATTTGATGAAGTCATCCTTGAACTAAGATGAATTAAGTTATATTTGATGCTTGGTTTGAGTTATGTGTTTGCACGAATCTTCTGGGAAGTGTAGACCAATGTCAGTCTACAATGGGTCACCAAACACAGGACCATACAATGTAATTCCTCATTGTGTGTTCCAAAGTGTTGACTCATGTGTAGCCTCTCTATTGGGATACACTTCATATTCAAGCTCTAGGACTAAGTGAAAAGACTTGATGCTGGTCTCACCTTAGAAGAAGAGAAAATTCTGTCAAGAAAATTTCCTAAGTATTATACTCGATTAGTTCTATATTTACTCGAGTAAAATGCTGAGTTCATACTCGAGTAATAATACTCTTACTCGAGTAGTTAAGATATATCCCGAGTAGTCCAATTATGGCTCTCGAGTAGTTAAGATAACTACTCGAGTAGTTTCCTTTCACCTCTCGGGTTTACAGAATTTTTCTTCTCAAAAGTTTTCTAAGTTAAATACTCGAGTAGTACCGTATAGTACTCGAGTAGTTTTATCTTCTGTCTCGATTAGTTGAATTCTGACTCTCGTGTAGTTCTCACTTACTCGAGTAGTCTAAGTTATGTACTGGAGTAGTTCATCTACTACTGGAGTAGTCCAGTGTTTATACTCGAGTAGTCCAGTGTTTTACTCGTGTAATCCAGAATTCCATTCCAAAAAATTTCTCTAAGTGAATTACTTGAGTAGTCATCTCCATATACTCGAGTATTTCTATTTATCTCGAGTAGTTCAACTTTTATACTCGAGTAGTCCTGTATTCCAGTTCCAGAAATTTTCTAAGTATTTGTCTCGAGTAGTTTCTTAACTACTCGAGTAGTTCATTCTTATATACTCGAGTAGTATTTCTTATACTCGAGTATTCTTCTCCACCTCTCGTGTAAGTACTCAAGTACTCGAGTATGTTATTTTTGTTACTCGAGTAGCTAATTCCTTTTCTTCTTACTAACTTGAGTAGTTGACTCCATGTACTCGAATAATTATCTCATTACCTCTCGAGTAGTTCTTCTCATATACTCGAGTAGTCATCTTCTACCTACTCGAGTAGTGCTGCATGTACTCGAGTAGTCTTTTATATCTCGAGTATTTTACTTCGACTTTTCCGAAAATTCGTTAAGTCAAGAATAACGGTTTTCTTAATGAACTTTGACGTGATTGGTCCACGTGTCTCTCATAATGACTCAATTATGTCTAAACTTTTTTGATCCTATAAAAGGTCTTGTCTAAACCGACAAACCCTAACAATTATTATCCTAAGAAGATTATTCTAAGAAAATTTTGCAGCCGCTTCTGTTTCCTCTTTATCTCTCCAAGAAACGAAAACTGCCGCCGTCGCTGATTCTCGGCCGGCTAGGGTTTCATCTTTTGACGATTCAGATCAAGAAGGGTTTCCAGATCGAGATTTTCTCAACTCCTCAATCTTCTGATTAATTATGTGAAGCCAAGAAGTTTCAGATCCAATCTTGTCGAGATTTCTCTTCATCATTCTGATAAAGCTGCAAAGCCTAGAAGAAGAAATTTCTCGCCGACTGTTGTAGATCTGAAAAAGGGATCACTGTTTGTATTTCTATACAAAATTTATTTCATTCTTGTAGTAGAAATTTCTCCGAGTGTAGGAGCTTTTGTCTCCGAGACTGTAGGAAGTTTTACCTTCCGAGTGTAGATCTGTTTTGTGGATCGAGATTGTAGGAACATTGTTCCGAGGGTAGGATTGATTTTCAATCCGAGATAGTGGACTAGCCCGAGTCTAGTGTATTGCTAGATTTGTGAGGGAAAGTGGATGTACCCAAGGTTGGGGAACCACTATAAATCTTGTCTCGTCTGTGTTTGATTAGTAGATTGATCTGTGCATTGGTTTGAAATTTTTATTCCGCAAAAAGACGCACAAATCACCTATTCACCCCCCTCTAGGTGATTTAGGTAGGCAACTATAAACTTTCACCCTGGGAATAGAGATTTTCTACTGACTGGATATTCAAATGCAGACTTTGCATGATGCAAAGAAGGCAGGAAAAGTACTACTGGCACATGTCAATTTTTAGGTGGACGATTGGTGTCTTGGAGCAGTAAAAAGCAGATAAGTGTGGCTATTTCCATAGCTGAGTCTGAAAATGTTGCTTTAGGCAGCTGCTGTGCTCAGCTTTTATGGATTCAACATCAACTTGAAGATTATAGAATCCAGGTAAGTTGAACACCATTATTTTGTGATTCTACTAGTGTCATTTCTATTGCTAGAAATCCTGTTTCACATAGCAGAATTAAGCACATAGAAATAAGATTTCATTTCCTTAGAGATCATGTTGAAAAGGAAGATATCAGTATAGAATTTGTCAATACTAATTTTCAAATTGCTGACATGTTCACCAAACCATTGGATGAAACTAAATTCAATTATTTTAAAATTGAATTAGGCATGCTGAATATAGAATAAGAATGACAAATTTGACTAAGTAAATGTATGTCGACACTTAAAGACAAAGGTGTCGATACTTAGAAGATGGTGTCGACACATAAGAAAATTTTGTCGACACATCCAGAAGATTGTGTCAATACTCAGAATTTGATGTCGACGCATAGCTATCTAGACAATTAAATGTTGGTGTCGACACATACATTCGTCGATGTCGACACGCAGAGAGTAGTGTTAGCTCTTAAGATTATTTGTGTCGACACATCGCAGTTGGTGTTGACACATAGTATAGTAATTCTCTGTTGAGACTTTAGTAGTCTGTGTCGACACAATCCCAACAGTGTCGACACAATAGGTTTATTTCAACCCGCCTGTGACCTTCCTTGTTTAGAAACATATAAATAGGTGAAAGTAAAACCCTGTTGACTACGCTCTCAACATTCTCGAGACCTAATCCTTTGTGTCGACAGACCTTCATCTCTCTTCTTCTATCTCTGTCATCCCTCATGGCGCCAAAGCTGGAAGACAACATCAACGAAGGCTATGAACTAGTTCATGATGCCTTTGCGAGTGGATCTAGAGATTGTTAAATTTTCTCAACGTGGTCAGCAAGATAGCCCAAACGCCAAATTAATATCTTCGGAACGACCCAGTTCACACGTTGAACCAGCGGAAACCAAGGAATAGAGGTAAATCCCAACAAACAATAGAGGCACAAGCAGGTCTATTAACATTCACTTCTTTACAATCCGAGACATACATAGCGAGACATGATTTCGCTAGTATAACAGCTGTAAACAGAAAGCACCAAAAACAAGCCGGGCGGACAGCACCGGAGTCCGCCGAGACCGCGAGGTAGCCGAGGTCGCCTAGTCCGCTGAGATCGCCCGCACTTAGCTGCAGTCCGCCGAATCACCACGGAGTCCGCCGAAGCCGCGAGGCCACGCGGACACACCGTTATTCGCCTCCTGATGAACCTGAACTGAGGAACACCCCCTACCTGCCTGAAATCGGCGGACAGGTTATTGAAGCTGGCAAAGTTGAAACAGAACTGACAAACCGCAGAGCGACCTCCTGCTGAGTCCGGAGAGACCGCACACTTCCAAGCACTTGACCGAAGTCACAGCCAAACTCCTGGCTCCTTGAAGCTACCCGCGCGACCTGCACACAGCAAACCGTCAGCCTGAAACAATCCGCGCGGACTGACAAACATAGACCGCAGCTCCTTGCACACCCCAACTTACTGTTCACTCAAGTTACTTAGGTTACTGTAGATGTGCCAGGTGGGTCCTATTTATAGGCAGGGTGAGGAGTGTGGTCACCGCCCAAGAGATAGCGACACCGCCCCAGCCCGCGCGATAGCAAACCTCCGTCCGCTGAGTCCGCAAGGACTTAGCCGGATACCAAGGAAAACTGCCAGGAGCAAGGCAACCATTGACGAACCCTCTCCAGTCCGCCCAAGAGATGCGGACAAGGCATCAGCCCGCAAAGCTCCAACCACTACAGGACAACAACCCCCTTCAATGGCAGTCCACACCAACCCGAGGCAGTCCGCAAGACTCACACCTCAATCCGCCACAAGTCCACGACCAAAGGCAGACAGTAACAGTCTGCCCAGTCACAGCGGACTTGGCGGATACGGCGGACACCATGAACTTGACACAAAGTGTGACCAAGTCCAAAACCATCAAGGGCCAATGCGAGCATGGCGGACGGAAACCCCCGTCCGCCAAACACCAAAACACAGACCGCCAGCAGTCCGCAGGCACCTCGCACTCCTGTCCAACGCAGCAGCCTCCTCCCGGACTCCAAACACCAGTCCGCCAACCGGTCTCCACAGTAGAGCACCTGCTGTAATCACCAGAACTTGACAAGGCCTCAGCCAAGCTCTAAGCCCAGTCCGCAACAGCCAATACCGCGGACACATCAGTCCGCAAGCTTCCTGCGGACATGAGCCAACCCGACTATCAGCACAATCTTGCACCCGCGGCCACTGAGCAATGCACCAGTCCGCAAGACTCCATCCGCTCAGGCCGCTCCTTGGCAAAGCCAATCAGCAACACCCTATCCGCAGACACCAGGCCGCATAGTCCGCGGACTCCATGCAACAACCCGCTCAGAAGACAGTCGGCTTCTCACTAGACCTTCCACCAGGCCGCACATCACAGTCCGCCCAGTCCGCCTAGTCCGCCAATGCTGTCCGCCCAAGCCGCCCGGCCTGTCCCGTCATCCACTTCCACTTCACGAATTTCAACACTCCCCCTTGAAGTGGGAAGTGGTGACCAAGCCCAGCAAGCTGCGCAAGCGTTCAAAGGCCCCCTTCGACAGTGGCTTCGTGAAGATGTCAGCAAGATTATCTTCACTCTGAACATGCCCGACCAGCAGAGACCCCTCCAACACCTTCTCCCTGATGAAGTGGTGATCAATCTCTATATGCTTGGTCCTGGCGTGACACACTGGACTGTTTACCAGTTTGAGAGCACTCTCATTGTCACCCCGGAGTAAAGTAGGCCCTTGCACTTCTTCATGAACATCCTCTATAAGCCTCCTCAACCAAACGGCTTCCCGAGCAGCCAAGGCCGAATCCTTATACTCCTCCTCCGTGGTTGAAACCGACACCGAGTCCTGCTTCTTGATACACCTCGAGATGCTAGCTGAGCCGCAAGTGAACACATAACCTGAAGTAGACCTTCGATCATCCGAATCACCGCCATAGTCAGCATCCGTGTAGCCGAGCAATGCAAACTCCGCGTCCCTTCTATAGAGGAGTCCCATATCAGAAGAAGCCTTGACATACTTCAGAATTCCCTTTACCGCCACTAGATGAGATTGTCTTGGTTCAGCCATATACCGACTTACTCGGCCAACAGCATAAGCTATATCCGGCCTTGTAATCGTCAGATAAATCAAGCTCCCAACAAGATCCCTGAACATCAAGGGATTATGAAGAACCCTTCCCTCATCTCGTCGAAGCTTCAGCCCAGATTCCAGTGGAGTAGAGCACTTCTTCCCTTCGCCCAAGCCGAACCGCTTCACAATACGATCAACATACCCTTTCTGGCAAATGAGAACCCCGCACTCCTTCCTCTCCACTTCAAGACCGAGAAAGTGATGCAACTCTCCCAAGTCTTTTATCTCGAAGCATATAGCAAGCTCAGCCCTAAGCCTTATTACTTCCCCCTCTGAGTTCCCTGTGATGATCATGTCATCCACATACAGCAGGACAAAGACTCGTAGCTCTCCCTTCTTCTTGACGAACAAGCTTGAATCTGAGTTGGAAGCAAGGTATCCACAGAATTGCAAGTACTCTGCAATCTTCCCATACCATGCTCTAGGAGCTTTGAAAGTCCACCTAGTGTCGGCAAAGTGCACCTATGGGGGGGAATAGGTGACGTGTAGCACTTTTGCGGAATTTACGAATGTACCTACACAATAAAAATAAAAAGCACAGCACACAGAATACACAGGCAATTTATAGTGGTTCCCCGACCTGGGTACATCCACTTTCCCCCTTCGACCTATCTCCCTACAAGGGATGACTCGGTCACTTCTCCAACAGGATTGAAATTCAATCCCTGCACTATTGGAAGGAACCCTTCCACACGTGAGAGTCAACACTCCCACAAATCGGGTTGCACCCAACCCTTACAACACGGAACAAGAGTTCCTTTACAACAAAAGTAAATATAGAATGTACACGAGATACAAACTTCGTTTGGAGACTACGGTGTTCCACTTCGTTCGACGACGTGTTCGTGAAGTCAACGAAGAGTCTACAACCTTGGTCTCTCTTGGAGAGGATCTCCCCGGAACCGGCGGCGGCAACACGAGCGGCGGCTAGCTTCGGGATCGGCGGCTATGATGATGAGCGGCTGCTAAACTTGGAGATCCAAACTTCGTAGCGAAGCTAGCTTGGTCTTCCAACGGTCACTCTAGGATCAGGCGTCTCGATCGATTCGGACGGGGGAGATTTTCCCGGTCAACTAATCGAGAGACAAGAGATCTCCGGATAGACACGTGAGACTCAGAGCTTTGCTAAGCTTCTGTCGCCGGAGATCGGGAAGAGAAGAGATCTACAGCGGCGACCAACTTATCGCGAGCAGTGGCGGCGGTGACGGAGCGGAAGCCGAGATCTAGGGTTTGTCCGTGCTCGCGTATGTCTGGTTTTCTTCACGCCCTCACTGTTCAAAAATACCCATGTATTTATACATTGAAGACCCATACAATATGACCGTTGTGGGTCCCACAAGTAGAAACCCGAAATCCGGTTCAAACTAGTCCAGCGGCATAATCCGGTCCAGCAGCATCCCGAGAAATCGCTAAGTGAAAATCGGCGAGAATCGCAGGTGATTCTCGACGAATCGGCGAGAATCACCAAGTGATTCTCGACGATTCGTCGAGAATCGCTAGTGATTCTCGCCGAATCACTTATTGATTCTCAGCGATTTTCACTTGGTATTCATGAGCTGCTTAACCACTGGTTCGGCGAGAATCACTAGTGATTCTCGCCGAATCTTACTTGGCACCGTTTTGAGGTAGCCAGAAGGGGTCGGCGAGAATCACTAATGATTCTCGTCGATTCGGCGAGAATCACTAGTGATTCTCGCCGAATCGGCGAGAATCACTTGGTGATTCTCGTCGAATTTTCCTTGGACGAATTTTCGTCATCCACCCAGGAGCTGCTCTTTGACCCATCCATGCTCCTTGTCTTCTCTTGCATATGAACGGCCCTGTACTTGAAAGTAAGTGCACTCCAATAGAGAGAGTACAAGTAGGCCAACACACTGATCTGCTCAACGAGGGATTACGTCTTGCAGACCCGTGTATATTGACCTACTGCACCCTGACATTGGTGTGCACTTAGCGTGGAAGAGCTGCAAGTACAACTTAAGATGTTTCATCAAATACATTGTGAATTCATCTTAGCTTGACAGGTGGCTTCCTCAAATCCAGGTAATTGAGGATACAGTACCCAACAATCTCCCCCTATTTGACGAAGCCAAAACCCTACTAGCTAAGATGAATAACACCAATCAAATAATAAGTATAGCATTCAGAATCTAAACACACAGCACAAGAGAGTATGAGCAAACAGATCAGGACTTGAGTCATTCACAAATTCTAATATATATACCAATATAAATATATACACATATAATCTCAGAATTGTTTATACGATAACAATAATCATTAAATGTTCTTAAGACAAAGTGACAAGCTATAAATTATTGACTATTTTTCCTTAGCTAAGTCACCCTTAAAATTTTGAGCCAAGTACTTCTTGCTTTGCCTCTCCATGTATTCTTTGGGCTTCGGATAATACCTAGGAGGAGGAACTTTATCTGCATCCTTGTTGTTTCTGAAAAAGATGTTGCGTTTCGCTTCAAACGTTTTGTGCATTTCCCACTCATACTGGCTATATACTTCGTTTCGATTGATCTCTCCTCTTTCTTGCAGCCAGAAGGTGTCTAAGTTGATGTTCCTTGAAACTGGACTCCACCTTTCGTTTCGTACATCCTCCTCACTCATTCTGATTCTCTTCTCAGCTAGAGTCTCCTTGGAGGTCCCTTCCTGAACTTTTCTCTTTCCCCTGGCTTTTGCTAAGGCCTCTTGGTCAAACATGCTCCTCAGTTTAGCTTTGGAGAGAGCCCTAGCATCAGCGTCATTTGTGGGAACATCTGCAGCACTTGTACTTAAATCCTCATCAGCACATACTCCCTCAGCGGCCGTAGATGTCTCAGGAACATGAATACCTGCAGGATTGTCAGGCAGAACGACGCCTAACGTACCTAACGCCTGTTGGAGCATCAACCAGCAGCTCTCATAGACATATTTGCTTGATTGTGCGAAGTTTGTGCTCATGCTTTCTTGAAGCTCGGCCAACTTAGCTATATACTCTTTCTCCCCCTTTTTGGCTTCGACAGCGATGCAGTTTGCATATGAGTGCAGGGAGTCATCAATATGTTTGGTGGTCCGGGAGAACTCAGTAACTAAGGCTTGCTGATTGGCGTTAAGAGTTACCATATTACCGTCAAACTTTTGAATGTTGTTGGCGACAACATGTGCATTCTGATTTACGACAGCAAGAGTATCAGTATTCTTCTTCAATCCGGCCATGAGAAGTGTGACATCTTGGCCGGCCTCGGTGTACTTTTATTCGAATTTCTTCTCCATTACGTCCAGTTTATGGTTGATCTCCACCATATTCTTAAGCATGAGATTTTCAGAAGTCTTAATCCTTTTCAGCAGTTTATTTTGAGCGTTAGCAAAGGAGTCTTTGAGTTCATTCACAATTCCCTGAATGATATTTACTGTGTGAGTGGCTAGCTCATCTCGTAATGGAAGAGCCGGAGGCACTTGTGGGCCTTGCATTTCAGCAGACGCATCTGTAGAGCTGGATACAATCACAGTCTCTAAAGGAGGAATACTGGCGGCCTTTGGAGATTTATCTGACTCCCCCTCCACTGGTGCATTCTTTTCAGATGGAGGTTCAACAAGATCCGGACCCTCCAATACTTCATGTCCCTCATTCTCATCATCCTCTCCGTCATCATCCAAGAAATCATCTTCATCAGCAGCCTCTTCCAATTCTTT
Source organism: Platanthera guangdongensis (assembly GCA_039583875.1). NCBI lineage: Eukaryota > Viridiplantae > Streptophyta > Magnoliopsida > Asparagales > Orchidaceae > Platanthera > Platanthera guangdongensis. The sequence continues at coordinate 107,504,971 of CM077159.1, forward strand.
GTCAGCAGTATCTTCCAATTCTTTGTCAGCAGTCTCTTCCAATTCTTTGTCAGCAGGCTCCATTACAGTGTCACTTTCTTCTTGAATTTCGGCCACCGCATCCCTGGCCACCTGGGAGATGTCAGATACTACATCAGTATGCGAGGGTAGAGGCTCCCCCTCGATTCCTGCAGTCAAGGTATCAGGAACTTCATTGGGGGTGACTGCTGAAGAAACTCCCTGTTGCTCTTCCACTGCAGGCTGCCCAATACGTCTCTCCCATCGATCAAACACACTTGTGTCCATCTTCTTCAAGTAGTGGAGGGGGACACCTTTGCTCATGTCGAACTTGTCTCCGTTTAGCTGGTTTAGATATAGACTTATGATGCGGCCAAAACTCGGAGTTCCCAAGGTGTCCTTGATCTTCTCGAACAGCAACTCCCCCCAGTTGAACCTCTTACGGCAGACAACAGCTATCAGGATCTTGAACATATCTCCTGAGATATGGTCATGAGAGCCCGGCTTGCAGATGAGCACCTTTCCAATAATGTCAGACAGGAGCTTCCCTTCTTCATTCATATCCTTTCTCTTTATTGACCGAGTTCCTCGTGGGAGACCACAGAATAAGAGAGTTCTGGTTTTGTCCTCATCCTCCAGATAGTCCTCATGCTCCGAGCTAGAAAGCTGCAGGTAGCGAGTCAGCTTGCTGGCAGATAGCTTGACCTTTGCCCCAGCCACCTTGCTTTGGATTAGTGAGTCGCCTTTTCGGAGTCTTGCGGTGGCGAAGAACTCCAGTACCTCTTTGTCCAAAACTTTGCAAGGGTGCTCCAAGATGAATGTTAGCCCAGCCTCTTCCAGCATCAGAATGATGTTGCGGAATTCGTCCGAGGCGTGAGAGAACCCAGTCCGAACAAGCTCGCAACCAGTGATCAACCCAGCAGTTGTCCGTGGAGCCATCGTAGATCTAGAGAGAGAAGCCCTACTCTAAGCGTTAATGAACATTCAAAAAGAAAGCGTCACGAGTGATAGTGTCCAAGTACGGGTGAGGAAGAGGTTACCTAAGGGCGTATTAGTTCGAGTGGAGAAGAATCGAAACTTGAAGAGTTCGTCGGTGAAAGCGTCGGCGGGATTCTTGCTGGAGACCTTTGATGGAGACGGATTCGGCGAGCTTTCCGGTAGGAGTCGGCGAGGTGTCCTTCCGGTAAGTGTCCCTTGCGGCGATTAGTTGCCCCTCGGCGAGTGTCCAGCAGAGGAGAGTCGGCGAGGTTTGGCGTGCTTCCGCGAGTCGGTGGGAATGGGAAGAGTCGGCGTGATTCGACGGGATTTGGAGTAGGCGGTGCGACGAGCTTCCTACGGATCGGCGGAAGAACCCTTGTGACTCGGCGTGATTTCTGCGAAGGTAGGAGGGATTCGTGTGGCTTGCCCCTTCGGCGGGATACTTAAGGAAGTTGAACGGTCGGCGAGCTTCTTCGGCGGGATTCGGCGGGATTCTTCGGTGGGATTCTTAGTATATAAAGACGAAAGTGAAGGGTTTTCTTTACTAGGAATTGAAAGGTTCCAAATTTGAAGAGTTTTCGGCGGTTTTCTTAACCAAGTATAAAAATGATACCAAGATTCCGAGTATATAATGGGTCGGCGGGATTTGTCTAATCCGAAATTGAAAGGTTTCTCTACTGGGAATTTTCACGTTAGAAGGCATTGCAACATTTTCGAATTCTTCTGATGTCAAGTCAATATAAGAACGATAAATACATATTTATTGTACAGACAATCTATTTGGATTTGAGCGAGGCTTCTCCAAACACTTCTTGATGTCAATTGTGAGTTGTCGAGATTCACAATGACAGATCTTCGTTAATTTTTGAAGTATAAAGGTTTGCATGTATCGATTTAACCTATCCTTAGATGTGCATAGATACACTAATATACAAAGATGTATCTGAATATAAGGATATATATATATATATAGGTAATTGTCAATTGAAAATGACTCAAGTCTTGGAACTGATCATGAGTACCTGGGATTTTGAGAGTCATCGTTTTAGTCCCACAGGTAGAACATATTAGAAGCTCACTGTGAGTATTCTCAAATTGATATCACATCTGTTATTGCAGACGATTGTTCCTATTTAGTCTTGAGCCACCTGCTGTCTAGTTCCCATCATATTCACGGGAACCTAGACTACCCTGCAAGAAAGAATTACTTTACCTTAGGAACCCAAATCATATTGGGTCCTAGGTTCCTGTTAGCATAAGCACGCAACTGCCTTCCTTCAGAAAACCTGTCTGGAAGACTACTTCTGTCCCGAGAATGTGGATAAGCCCTTGCCGTGGGCACAGAGGGGTTGTGCCAACAGTCGATGGCAAAGTGCCCCACTTTGCCGCAGCACCAACATGGGTGAATGTTGTATCGCCGTTTCCGACCTGATCTAGTGACTGATGTAGTCACGGTCCTAGGTGTAAACGGGATAGGGCATGATCTTGTCACAAAAATTCCTCTTCCATCGTGACACGTGGAAGGGTGGAAAGAATGCATGTTGTGAGCATTATGAGGCCGGGAAGGTGGTGCCATTCTTTCAGGCATCTCCCTTATTGAGGCCTCATGGAGCCTGACATCATGACTTCTATCCTCTCTATCCCGTGTCCTCGAGTGGTGAGAAGTCTTCTGTGAGCTGGGACATGCAGACCCACACTGTGTTGAGGCAGTGGCAGTGAATACAAAGGGCTCAGAATGAGCCTTAGGTATTCTCTCGTGGGTGGCCACGCCGGCCCTTGCACTCCGGGTGTCTCCACATGGGCACAGATCACCCTTGCAGTGACCATGACTATGCTTGTGGTCATACCTGAAGGCATGATGAGTTGCCTTCCTACTTGGAGTGGGGGGTCGGAATACCATTTCCCCATTTCTCCACGAATTGATAATTCGGGAGATCCACCCGTTTTCTTGCTTTCTCTTAATGGCATCAACCTTGGAGAAGTTTGATACTATTCTTTTCTCATTCTCTAGACTACTCTCTAGAGCTGAGATCTTAGAGTCCTTGGCCTTGTTGGACGCCAATTGGAGAACCAACAAGATCTTCAGTCGAGCAATCTCTTGAGCTTGCTCCTCAGCAAGTAGGTTGCTTGACTGGAGGGCTCTCTTCAGGGAATCAGCATTTTCTGAAGGAGGGCAATTCCTGTCTTCAGAAATTTCAAGAGATACGGGGCAGGATGAAGAAGTTACCTGCTCTTCTGTGTTATTGTCATTAGATCCAGTGAACATTATTTCATCCACATCAGAGCTGCTTTCCTCACTGTCCTCTTCAGTCTCTGACACGGACACTGGAGCTCTGATGCAATCTGAGGGATCCTTGTCTTAATCTTCAGATGTGAGGACCCCCACATACGCTTCATCCTCTGATTGACAGCATATTCCAGCTTTCTCTGACCCCCCCATCAGCTCTGAGATCATCATCCACAGAGATTTGGCCGTTCTACATTTTTCCAATCTAGAGCGAGAGGCTCCAGACCAGATATCCATGATAATTTGACGAATCCTCTCGTCCAAGTGAAATAGTTATAGTTCCGTCTCTGACATCTCAGCAATGCCCATGGGCACTTGGATCCCAGAGTTGGAGGTCTTCATTGGAATAAACGGACCCTCTTCCAGGATGAAGGATGCTCGAGGATCGATAGCATCAAGGTGAAATGACACTCTCATTCTCCAGATGGGATAATAATCCTTTGTGCATGCGGGGAGTTTGAGTGGCGGTATCTCATAATCTAGATCCATGCTTCTGACACTGGTGGCAGGATTCTACTCAAGGTGTTAACCTTTGAAGAGTAACCTGGCTCTGATACCACTTGAAAGTCCACCTAGTGTCGGCAAAGTGCACCTATGGGGGGGGGGGGGGGGGAATAGGTGACGTGTAGCACTTTTGCGGAATTTATGAATGTACCTGCACAATAAAAATAAAAAGCACAGCACACAGAATACACAGGCAATTTATAGTGGTTCCCCGACCTGGGTACATCCACTTTCCCCCTTCGACCTATCTCCCAACAAGGGATGACTCGGTCACTTCTCCAACAGGATTGAAATCCAATCCCTGCACTATTGGAAGGAACCCTTCCACACGTGAGAGTCAACACTCCCACAAATCGGGTTGCACCCAACCCTTACAACACGGAACAAGAGTTCCTTTACAACAAAAGTAAATATAGAATGTACACGAGATACAAACTTCGTTTGGAGACTACGGTGTTCCACTTCGTTCGACGACGTGTTCGTGAAGTCAACGAAGAGTCTACAACCTTGGTCTCTCTTGGAGAGGATCTCCCCGGAACCGGCGGCGGCAACACGAGCGGCGGCTAGCTTCGGGATCGGCGGCTATGATGATGAGCGGCTGCTGAACTTGGAGATCAAAACTTCGTAGCGAAGCTAGCTTAGTCTTCCAACGGTCACTCTAGGATCAGTCGTCTCGATCGATTCGGACGGGGGAGATTTTCCCGGTCAACAAATCGAGAGACAAGAGATCTCCGGATAGACACGTGAGACTCAGAGCTTTGCTAAGCTTCTGTCGCCGGAGATCGGGAAGAGAAGAGATCAACAGCGGCGACCAACTTATCGCGAGCAGTGTCGGCGGCGACGGAGCGGAAGCCGAGATCTAGGGTTTGTCCGTGCTCGCGTATGTCTGGTTTTCTTCACGTCCTCACTGTTCAAAAATACCCATGTATTTATACATTGAAGACCCATACAATATGACCGTTGTGGGTCCCACAAGTAGAAACCCGAAATCCGGTTCAAACTAGTCCAGCGGCATAATCCGGTCCAGCAGCATCCCGAGAAATCGCTAGTGATTCTCGCCGAATCACTTATTGATTCTCAGCGATTTTCACTTGGTATTCATGAGCTGCTTAACCACTGGTTCGGCGAGAATCACTAGTGATTCTCGCCGAATCTTACTTGGCACCGTTTTGAGGTAGCCAGAAGGGGTCGGCGAGAATCACTAGTGATTCTCGCCGAATCGGCGAGAATCACTTGGTGATTCTCGTCGAATTTTCCTTGGATGAATTTTCGTAATCCACCCAGGAGCTGCTCCTTGACCCATCCATGCTCCTTGTCTTCTCTTGCATATGAATGGCCCTGTACTTGAAAGTAAGTGCACTCCAATAGAGAGAGTACACGTAGGCCAACACACTGATCTGCTCAACGAGGGATTACGTCTTGCAGACCCGTGTATATTGACCTACTGCACCCTGACATTGGTGTGCACTTAGCGTGGAAGAGCTGCAAGTACAACTTAAGATGTTTCATCAAATACATTGTGAATTCATCTTAGCTTGATAGGTGGCTTCCTCAAATCTAGGTAATTGTGGATACAGTACCCAACAAGCTTGCTTCAACCCATAGAGAGCCTTCCTGAGTTTGTAGACATAGTCCAGATGCTTTTCAGAGACAAAACCAAACGGCTGATCCATGAAGATGTCCTTGTCAATCTCTCCGTAAAGAAAGGCATTCTTCACATCGAGTTGCCACAACCTCCATCCCTTGCTAGCAGCCAAGGCGATCACCACTCTTACAGAAGTCATCTTCGCAACTGGACTGAATGTCTCCTCATAGTCTTCTCCATACTGCTGTGAGAATCCTCTAGCGACCAGGCGAGCCTTGAACCGATCAATGCTCCCATCAGCCTTCTTCTTCAACTAATACACCCACTTGCAAGTAACTGGAGTAATGCCATCAACCTTGGGCACAAGGTCCCAGGTTTCATTCTTCTTCAGAGCATCAATCTCTTCCTTCATGGAACCTTCCCACTCCTTCACTCCAGTGGCCTCGTTGAAGTTTGCAGGATCTCGCTCATCCAGAGGACCTGCAAAGAAGCAGGAGACAAAGCTCACTGTATTCTCATCATAGTACCGAGCCGGTGGCTTAACCACCCTCTTCGATCTCCGAAGACACGGCTCCTTGCTCACGGCTTCCGTTGCTTCTTCAGGCTCCACTCCTACCTGGGGCAAGCATTGAGCAGTGCTCCCCCTGCTTCCTAAGCCAGAAGGCTCAACCTCAGAGTTCGAAGCAACAGGAGCTGCTGGTGAAACAGCAAGCTCCTCTTCCAAGCCTTCAACAGCCTCCACCGGTGCTTCATCAATCTTGCTACTTCCGGTTAGCTCCACCGAGCCACCTCCATATTACTTCAGCTCGTCAAAGACAACGTCTCTTGACACCACAAACTTCTTCGTCACAGGGTCCATGCATTTCCATCCCTTCTTCCGCTCATCATAGCCAACAAAGACAAGTTTCCTTGCCTTCGCATCCAGCTTTGTCCGTGAAGCATCCGGGACATGCACGTAGCAAGTTGAACCGAACACCCGAAGGTGTCCTACACTCGGCTTCTCCTTCAGCAACAGATCAATAGGAGTCTTCATGTTGATAGGGCTGAGTGGCATCCGGTTGATAACATAAGCAGTACAAGACATTCCCTCCGCCCAAAAGGACCTTGGGATATCTTTCGCATGAAGCCAGCATTTGCAGGTCTCCGTCAAATGACGGATCTTCCACTCCGCTACCCCATTTTATTGTGGAGTGTGAGCACAAGTAAGCTCTCGTTGGATCTCGTGCTTCCAGCAGAAGTTAGAAAACTCGGAGGAAACAAATTCACCCCCGTTATCAGTTCTAAGCTTCTTAATCCGCAAACCAAGCTGGACTTCTACCAACTCCTTGAACTCCACGAACAAACGGAAGGCTTCCAACTTCTCCTTTAAGAAGTACACCCAAGTATACCTTGAGTAGTCATCAACCAAGACAAGCATGTATCTGCTTCCACCAAGGCTGGCAGTAACCATCGGTCCCATCAGGTCGCCATGAATACACTCCAGTGGCTTCTTGCTCCTTGTTTGTGATTTATCAAACGGAAGGCGATGTGCCTTACCGTATTGATAGCCCGCACAAACATGCCCATCACCAAATGAGGACAACTTCGGCAACCCCCTCACCAAACTTCTACTAGCCATCGCCTTCAGCTTGTCCATGTGAACATGCCCCAGCCTCTCATGCCAGATAGCAGCGCTATCATTGGCCCTCATTCTATCAACATAAGCATTGGTGGAAAGAACAAATAAGTTCTTCACCCTCCTCCCAACATGAGCAACATCAGCCTTCACCGCTGATACATTGTGAAGGAACCTCACGTCTGTTGGCCCAAACAGAACGTGATACCCAACGTCCACCGCATTGGTCACCGAGAAGAGGTTCTTCTTCATGCCCGGCACGTGATACACACTCCTTAACGTGAGTGGCCCCTGATCACTACCCAAAGACACGACCCCCTCCTTCTCTACTGCATAAACAATATTATCAACAGTGATAATAGATTCATTACCTGAGTACGCCTGCATAGAGGTGAACTTCGATTTGTCTCCGGTGAGGTGATGACCACACCCAGAGTCCACGATCCACTCGCTGTTGAAATCCTCAGCAGACAAGGCCCGGACACAAGTGCCCGTCATAAAAGCTCCGCCCCATCCTGCTTCTTCACTTCTCGAGCAAGCTTCCTCCTTTCCCGCAGCATGCCCAGGCTGCAGTTTGACCTTGCAGTCCCGCTTGAAGTGCCCTCGCTGATGACACTGGTAGCACTTCAGATTCTTCTTCCAGTCCTTAGGAGCATTGCTCCTCTCCGGTGGATATGAAGTTGAAGTCTCATTCTCAACAGCGGCCTGCACCTTCTTCTTCTTCTTCCCTTCCCATCCTTTCTTCTTTCCTGAGAAGAGAGCTTCGCTACCTTCCTGATTCAGATTCACTCCAGCCATCTGCCTTGCTAAGCTCTCCTGCGAGGCAAGCAGATTCTCCAGCTCCAACAACGACGGCTGAGTAGCCCACCCTTGAACAGATGTTACAAAGGCCGCATACTCCTTCCGCAAGCCGCGGATAATGTGCCTTTTCATCTTTGCCTCAGAGATAGGCTCATCAGGATCCAGTGCCGACAGCTCAGCGCACAAGCTCTTCATCTTTAAGAATTACTTGGAGATGGAAAGGTCTCCCTGAGTTGCCCTGGCCAACTCATTCTCCAAGAACTGAAGCCGCGGCACATTCTTCCTATTGAACAACTCATCAATGGTTGTCCAAATATCAGCAGCCGACTCACACCCTATGATGTGATCAAACAGTTCCGGAGACACAGCTCTCTTCAGAATGAACTCCGCCTTAGCATTTGTTCTTCTCCAGAGCCTAACCTGCTCAGCAGTACCGAACGCAACAGTAACTTCCTGTCTATCGTCACCACCGACGACTTCCCACAGCTCCTCGCCAAGAAGATAACTCTTCATGCACGACTTCCACTTCTTGACGTTAGTCGGCGTTAAGAGTTCAATGCCCAGACCTCTTGCAAAACTCTCGTCCATTGCAACACCTGTTGGCAACCTTTCAGCAGCTCCGAGCAATAACACAGGTTGATCACAGCTCAATCACTGAGTAACAACACTGGCTGACTTCCGCTCACGCAACTGAACCTCAGAAACCTGGCTCTGATACCATGTTAAATTTTCTCAACGTGGTCAGCAAGATAGCCCAAACGCCAAATTAATATCTTCGGAACAACCCAGTTCGCACGTTGAACTAGCAGAAACAAAGGAATAGAGGTAAATCCCAACAAACAATGGAAGCACAAGCAGGTCTATTAACATTCACTTCTTTACAATCCGAGGTATACATAGCGAGACATGATTTCGCTAGTATAACAGCTGTAAACAGAAAGCACCAAAAACAAGCCGGGCGGACAGCACCGGAGTCCGCCGAGACCGCGAGGTCGCCGAGGTCGCCTAGTCCGCTGAGATCGCCCGCACTTAGCTGCAGTCAGCCGAATCACCACGGAGTCCGCCGAAGCCGCGAGGCCGCGCGGACACACCGTTATTCGCCTTCTGCTGAACCTGAACTGAGGAACACCCCCTACCCGCCTGAAACCGGTGGACAGGTTATTGAAGCTGGCAAAGTTGAAACATAACTGACAAGCCGCAGAGCGACCTCCTGATGAGTCCGCAGAGACCGCACACTTCCAAGCACTTGACCGAAGTCACAGCCAAACTCCTGGCTCCTTGAAGCTACCCGCACGACCTGCACACAGCAAACCGTCAGCCTGAAACAATCCACGCGGACTGACAAACACAGACCGTAGCTCCTTGCACACCCCAACTTACTGTTCACTCAAGTTACTTAGGTTACTGTAGATGTGCCAGGGGGGTCCTATTTATAGGCAGTGTGAGGAGTGTGGTCACCGCCCAAGAGATAGCGACACCGCCCCAGCCCGTGCGATAGCAAACCTCCGTCCGCTGAGTCCGCAAGGACTTAGCTGGATACCAAGGAAAACCGCCAGGAGCAAGGCAACCATTGACGAACCCTCTCCAGTCCGCCCAAGCGATGCGGACAAGGCATCAGCCCGCAAAGCTCCAACCACTGCAGGACAGCAACCCCCTTCAATGGCAGTCCGCACCAACCCGAGGCAGTCCGCAAGACTCACACCTCAATCCGCCACAAGTCCACGACCAAAGGCAGACAGTAACAGTCCGCCCGGTCACAGCGGACTTGGCGGATACGGCGGACACCATGAACTTGACACAAAGTGTGACCAAGTCCAAAACCATCAAGGGCCAATGCGAGCATGGCGAACGGAAACCCCCGTCCGCCAAACACCAAAACACAGACCGCCAGCAGTCCGCAGGCACCTCGCACTCCTGTCCAACGCAGCAGCCTCCTCCCGGACTCCAAACACCAGTCCGCCAACCGGTCTCCATAGCAGAGCACCTGCTGTAATCACCAGAACTTGATAAGGCCTCAGCCAAGCTCTAAGCCCAGTCCGCAACAGCCAATACCGCGGACACATCAGTCCGCAAGCTTCCTGCGGACATGAGCCAACCCGCCTATCAGCACAAGCTTGCACCCGCGGCCACTGAGCAATGCACCAGTCCGCAAGCCTCCATCCGCTCAGGCCGCTCCTTGGCAAAGCCAATCAGCAACACCTTATCCGCATACACCAGGCCGCATAGTCCGCGGACTCCATGCAACAACCCGCTCAGAAGACAGCCGGCTTCTCACTAGACCTTCCACCAGGCGCACATCATAGTCCGCCCAGTCCGCCTAGTCTGCCAATACTGTCCGCCCAAGCCGCCCGGCCTGTCCCGTCATCCACTTCCACTTCACAAATTTCAACAGAGATATCAAAGCCGTGATTACCCTAATCACAGAGAATGGCTTAGAATACTTGGTCTCAGAACCTACCAAGATTTGGAAGAAGGAGATTCTTGAATTCTACACATCAGCAACCATGGATTCGACGGGCATGAAAATTAAGTCATCCGTTCAAGGAACCAAGGTCAAACTCACCCTGAAGAGTTTGAGGAAGAAACTACACCTGCCAAAGTTTCAAGAAGTCGATGAAATAGTATCTTCTATGACCAGAGAAGCTCTCCAATGGTGTGGACTGGATCCCACCACCAAGATTGGATCTTCTATGCTCAGAAAGGGCATGAACTCCGATAGTAAATTTCTTTCTGAAATTATAGGCAAAGTAATTCAGTGCAAACCAGGAGGACATGAAGGAATATCTCCCTACATGTTCAATCTAATGACCAGAGTCATCTTGAAGGTCAAAACCAACTAGTCTGCTGTGATCTTTGAAAAGATCAAAGAAAGCTTCAAGAAACCAAATCTGGGAAGGATACTAAGCCTATATCTGGCTGAGAATATTCCTGAAGTAATGAAGAAGATTGCAGGATCTAAGATCAATCATGTGCGAAGAATGGATTTGAGAATACTATCCAGATGGGAAAGGGTCCTGACCAAGGATGTTTCTATACCCAAGAAACAAATAAAATAAATACAACCAAAGAAGAAACCAACCCACAAGATAGCTGAATCTTCCAGTGATTCAGAAGAAGAAGTGGACTTCAGCTCAGATGAAGAAATACCAGAGACTGCTAGGAAATCACCTGCTCCTGAGAATGTAGATGATAGTCAGGTGCAGGGGGAGGAGATTCTAGAAAGTACCATCCAACTGGATCAAGTACAGGAAGAGCCTCATCTAGGGGGAGCCAATGAGCTTTCTCCAGCTTCAGCTCAACAAGAGGTATTTAATTCAGGAGTTGCTCATGAGAAAGAGCAAGCTGCATTAGAGAGTGAAATAGCCACTCAAACTAAACTTGAGGTAATACATGGTATTAATCAAGCTACACTAGATACTGAGCCAGATATACTAATTGTGCATCTGACTGATGTTGAACAGACTACCCAAGACAATGTCCCCGCACAAGACATTACAATGGAGGACACATCTGCATTTGATGACACTCCATCTACTGCACAAGAGCAAGATATTCCTCTTGTTCAAATGCAGCAAGAGTTCACTATAGAGGAGTTGTTTCCTGATATATAAGAAGCAAGGACTGAGGGGGAGCTATCAAGGACTAAGGGGGAGCTGTTAAGCATTGAGAAGAATCAGCCAATCATTGACCCTACTTCAAAAGACACTGTGGACATAGCAAGTTCCTCAGAAACTTCAGAAGATGAAGCAGCCTCTAGGGCCAAGAAGAGAAAGCTTGTGGAACTCAGGAAGAGGAGCTCTAGCTATAAAAAGTCCTTGCAAGTTGTTCCACAAAATCCAACACCAGCAGTAGACTTCAGTTCCCTTCTAGTGCAACTGCAAGTTAAGATGGATGAGCAAAGAGCAGCAATTGAGAAATATGTAGATGAGAGCCATAAAGAACTGCAATTTACTTTGGCTGAAGATATCAAATCTATCAGATTTGAAGTAAATCAGCATAAAAAAGAGATAACAGATTGCTTCCATAAGGGAGGTAATGTTGTAGTTTATTTAGCTAAACAACAAGTGGAAGCCAAAACACAGATAGATGATATAGCAATCAAGAAAGGCTACGTTTTGGAAAATCAAATAAGAATGAATGACAATCTTACAGAATCTCATAATGTGATTGTCACTAAACTTAAGAATACAACAACTGCTTTCACTACAAACATTGCAAAAGAAAAGTCTGAGTTTGATAAACACCTCCAAGCAAAATTGACAGATGTTAGCATTGCTATCCAAGAATCTCAGAAGATAATTTTTGATCAGCTGCTGAAGTTCAAGGCATTCTACAAAGATGGAACAAATTATCTAGCCAATCAGATAATGTTCCAAAAGGATGATCTAAGAGACCATGTTGAAAGAGAAGTCATAAAGGGGGAGAGATTGTTTATCAATGCAGGTTCTGAACATGCTAAATGGATAACTAATTCTATTAGAGCCACTCTTGGATATCCACCCCTCTGTGATGATGACAACACAACAGAGTCAGGCATTCAAGTTGCTTACCATGAAGGGGCTCAGCAGGAAGTGGCTCAAATCATTTATCCACCTGCTGACTTTGAAGGCATTCAAGCTGTTGTTCAACAAATGTACAGTCCTCCACATGAGGTTCATAATGTGGTTTTTGAGAAAGTTGAGATGTCTGAAGCAGCCTTGAAAAGAGAGCAAGAAGCTCAACTTTCTAAGAAAAGATTTAGAGAGCAGGCTGAGTTAAAACCTAATTTTGAAAAATGGAGTCCCACTTCCAGGAATATAATTCTCACTATTTGGCAAGCAGTTAAGGATAAAATGCATGATAGAGGCAAGTGGTACTCAGAACAAGAATGAAGTAAGTATCAGAAGAGGCAAGATGCCATATTTCAGTTTAAAAGGGATATCAAAGCTGGAAAGATACATGTTACTGCTGTGGAGCCAAGCAAATACTTTCCAAAGCCTTATTATTATTTTGAAAGGCAAAAGGGTAAGGCTGAAGAACTCAAGAAGAAGGATCTTAAAGGAAAGAAGCCAGCTGAAGACACTGAACCTAGTGTACAAGCAAGGATTTAGTCTGGCAAAGGCATTGTAATCAAGGAGCCTGCTCAGCCCTAAAATAGATTAACTAGATTTTAGAACTTTGTAATCTTTAGTTTTAAAATCTATGTAATCTGTGTTCAGAAATTTTTTGTAGTTAAACAAAACATTGATTGATGTTTTCTAAATGTTATCATATTTTGTGATGATATTATGTTGGTTTTGTTTATATATTAATCTGTCTGAATAATGCTCTTATACATTACAATTTTTTGTTTTATTATAAATGATGTATATCATTGACTAAGGGTTATGACTTCTCCAAATAGGTGGAGATTATTGGATACATTGGAATATGTGTACCAGATTTGGAGAAGCCTCACCTAACTCAATGATATTCATCAAGGTATATTTGATGTGGTGTTGAGTTTCCATGTGCAGGTTAAGAAAATGAAAGAAATTTTTCTAAGTACAAGTGTCGACACTTGAGAAGCATTGTGTCGACACATGGGAAAGGCTGTGTCGACACCAAGAGCCAGTTTATGTCGACACACAGAGATTCTATCAAGAAAGATTGTGTCGGCACCAACAGCCATCTTGTGTCGACAACAAAACTTGTGTCGATACATAGAGATTCAGTGGACAACAACTGTGTTGACACACAGGACTTGTGTCGACACACAGAAAGCTCAGTCGATAACAAATGTGTCAACACACAGGACTTGTGTGAACACACAAAAAGCTCGGTCAACAATAACTGTGCTGACACACAGGACTTGTGTCGACACACACCAGAATTTTTGTTGAAGTCAACTATGTCAAGACAAGAAGTGATTGTGTCGACATACAAGACTTGTGTCCACACATTCTGTAGAAGCTATGTCAAGAAGATAGAGAAGTGTTGTGTCGACATTATGCAAGCTGTGTCGACATCACCAAGGATTGTATCAACACATGGACTATTTGTGTCGACACATTTGCAGTATTGTCTCGACACATTGCTGCTGAGCTGAAGTTCATTGAAGTATCAGATATAATGACTGGAGACTTGACAGCTGTCATGATCAACACAGCTGTTGTTTCTGTCAGAGATGTCAGAAGGTCGTTATGAACCGGATCAGCCGGTAACCTCAGATGAAGCCAATATAAAGACATGTTCTATCATCAGATAAAGTATGCTAAGAAGTTTAGTGCTGGAAGAATCCAAGGAGAGAAGTCTTCATCCAGAGAGGGCAGATCCTGAACAATCTGCAAGAAGAAATCAGAACCATATCTGATTAAGAAGAAGTTGGATTGAGGATCATCTCCAACTTCAAGAAGATCAACCTTACTTTGTTCAGATTCAAAAAGCTTTGAAGAAGCTAAGACAGGTTGATTCAAGAGTGGTCAGATCTATCAAGAACTGATCAAGAAGCCTTCACCCTTTCTCTCTCTATCTGGATGAAGGAATTATTTTTGTTTCATCAATTTTGTTTTCAGTAGGATCTTATATAGATCTGAGATGTAAGCCTAAATTTATAAAGACTGAGGTAGGGTTGTGTGCCTGAGGTAGGAGATTACGTTCTCTGAGTTGTAGGCTTGGGAAAAGGCCGAGGTAGGGCTTAAGTGCCTGAGTTGTAGGACTTGTGGAAGAGGCTGAGGTAGGGCTTAATTGCCTGAGTTGTAGGAGTGTGGACTCACTCTGAGGTAGGATTCTTTGAGAGAATCTGAGTTGTAGGACTTGCTGAAGTCTGAGCTGTAGGCACCTTTCAAGGTTCTGAGTTGTAAGATCTGTGGATCTGAGAAGGAAGATGGAAATTAGGACGAATCTAGTACACTGTTAGATAGGCAAAGTGGGAAAGTGGATGTACCCATCACTTGGGGAACCACTATAAACTGTATGTCTTCTGTGTTGCTGTGCTATTTATTCTGTGCTGTGAACTGTATTGTGCTGAATAATCTGTGATCTAATAGTAAAAAGATTATCTGCCTTAAGAAAAAGAATTGAACCTATTCACCCCACCCCCTCTAGGTGTTTATGACATCTTGAAACCAATTCTTTCACATGGTGTCTCCTAGTTGAGAAGACAGAAGAAACTAGATCCCCGCTATTTGGGCCCTTATCAGGTGATAGAACCTGTTGGCCCTATTGCCTATCGATTAGCCCTGCCCCCAAAACTGGAAAATATGTATGATGTGTTTCATGTCTCCTCCTTGAGGCGAGTTCTCCGGCAACAAGAGCAATATCTACCTACACCACTAGTGCAACTGCGGTCGGACAGATCCGTCCAACTCGAACCAATCAAAATCGTAGATAATAAAGTGAAGAATCTACGTAACAAGACCATCACAATGGTCAAGATATTATGGTCCAATCACAAACAAGACGAGTATACTTGGGAACCAGAGGCGCTCGTCCCCGAAAAACTCCACGAGTTCTTTTCCTAGTTATGCTACTTTTCTCTTTTCTTCCACTACTTCAAGCAAATTTTTGAGGACAAATATCATTTTATTTTTATTGGATTGTAACATCCCGGCTTTAATTGGGCCACCAGATCCCTATTAGGCCTAATAAAAGTGACCCGAATCCTACCCATGACCTGGTAGAAGGTAACCATAAGCAAGAAGTGGAGCTTGGAAACTCCGACTTAAGTTCTCTAAGTTCCTGTGGCCTCGTATAGATAGTACGAAAGCATCAGAACTCGTCCCATTGGACCCCGAGATCATATAGTGCATGTGACCATCCCTCGTAAAATGTCATGAAGTCAATATTTTGAATATTGGTCTAGAAAACTCTGATTTAGGTTGTGTCAGCTGTTACGGCCTCGTATAGAAAATACTAGCATGTCAGAACTCGTTTCATCACAATCCGAGGTATAATGATGAATATAGACTTTTTGACCAATTTAATGCACCACGACGCGCAAATTTTGGACTTTTACTAAACAAACTTTGATTCGACCCCAGACAGTGGTTGTAGATTCATATGGTCAATACGAAGTCAACAGAATTCATTCCGGACAATTTCAATGACGAATGGTAAACTCTAAGTAAAATCGAGCGTGTTTGTTCACCGAAATGTGTGTGCACACATTATAACATGACACCCCAACTTTGACCCGACCCTGATGTCTTGGACTCACTTTGAATTTTGTAACACCCCCATCCGTCGCATGGCATATAACAGAAGGTCCAGCTGGAACCCGACGCCATATACCACAGACAGTCGGAAGGGTTACTAAATGAATAAATCAAACCATCTAATTAAGACTACTCGTCCTAATCACAGAGCATTCTAGCGGAAGATTTAAAGTTGAAAGAACCCAAAATTAATTCCATCAATATGAATGTCCACAGCTACAACAACAGGAATGAAACCCAAATACACTGAAATAGGTACATGGCCTTATGGCCTTACAAATGTTCATAAATATAACATGTCTTACATACATCGGCTCGCAGGCCGGCCACACATGAGAAATGTAAAAAAAACAACTATTCTACGGCCTTCTAGGGCCAGCACGGCAACATGGGCTCCAGCCCGCTATTTGGCGCTCGGCTCCGCAGCACCTGCAAGCACATACCACCGCACGGTGGCAAATAAAGCAACGGTCAGCTAAAAGCCGACCAAATTATAACGACCCCGCCCCTTACTCGGGACGGCGGTGCTCTTTCCCTGCAAAGCATTAGCCAATAATATTTATATAGCGCAATTATAATTCGCCACAGGTGTAGGCTCGCACGGCCAAACACCCCGTGCACTCAGGGCACATTCATGGTGGACCCTGACCCATCAGTGCATCCACCACCACCCCCAGGATGGCAACAACATGTGAGCATTTAGCCTTTCTGACCACCGTCTAAGGCTCCGACTATGCCAACGGCCAGTCCCCGTCTTCGGGTCTCTCGCACCGAACCACATAGCCTAGGTCCAATTCCACTTGCCCGTTGCTCACGCCGCATGTCCAATTTAAGGAACTTTGCGCGGGCCAAGCTTCTCTCGGATCCCAAATTTTCCAAAACAGTCTCATAACCTAGTTATGATCAAGGCCGGTTCCCAGACCGCCAAGTTAGCAGAACACGTTTCCGCTCAGTTTTCCGGGTGTGCCTTGAAGCTAACCTTCAAGGATCCCTGCTGCAATCTACCGCGTGGAAACCCGAAAAATCCAAAGCACGGAGTCTTCTCCGGCAAAACCACATCAAATGCAACATCACCGATCCAGACAAAACACGTCCGGGTAGGCTTCACACACAATGCCTATGCCCGTACTTACGATTCCGGGCTCTACATGCAACACAAGGGGGACTATTCCCGTCAACCCCAAGGAACACCACGCACTCACCGCATACTCGCGGGAGCGGGATTCCTTATGCAGAAAGAAAGAGATTCAAGCGCTCGAGTTGAGAATCGTTACCCTTGTAGTCCGTTTTGGCGCCATGGAAAAACTACGCGGTTAGAACTCTTCGCAATGACCTTCCCTCCACGGACCCGCTCTCCGATTTCGAAATGGCGCTCCGATGCTCCGCCGGCGGCCGGAAACCTCCTTCTTCTTCCTCTCCTCTCTCACTTTGGAAGGGAAGAACTTTGGAGAGAAAATGAGGGAATAACTTCCTATTCCCGGCCTTAACAGAGCAGGATCTCATCTGGGCCATTGGATCCTAATTAAAGAAAACGAATGGCTCGGATCTGCACAAAATTCCCCTGACCTGGGCCGCACACGGCTTGGCACACGGCCGTGTCCAAGGCCGTGTGCCTCGATCCAGGCACGATCGTCGAACTGGAAACCGCACACGGGCCAAGACACGCCCGTGTCTGACCTGACATGCCCGTGTCGGGTTCCTCGACACGCCCGTGTTCGAGGGCGTGTCACGCATAACCGCCACGGCAACGGACACGACCCCTCAGGACACGGGTCTGGACACGGGTTGGCACACGCCCGTGTCAGATGACACGCCCGTGTCATCTGGCCGTGTTCCTGGCCGTGTCCTTCTCGGGTTGGAAACGGCCAAAAAATCACCAGCCAGACACGGCCTTGGACACGCCCGTGTCCTAGGCCGTGTACCCCTACAGGCACCAAAACTCTTTTTTTTTTCCCGACCGACTCGCACACAAAATTCGGGGCGTTACAAATCTCCCCCACTTAAGGAATTTCGTCCCGAAATTAAGCAAAGGTACACAAAAGCTAAATGATACCTGAGTGGAATAACTCGGGGTATTCCTCCAACATAGCTTGCTCTCGCTCCCAAGAAAGCTCCTCACGTCCGCAATTATCCCAACGGACTTTAACCATTCTGACCTCCTTGTTGCGAAGTCGTTTGACTGCAACATCTTCAATTCGTACTGGTCTGACCCTTGTTGTTAACTCATAATCAACCGGTACCTGATCGTCTGCAATGATCTGCGAAGCCTCCTGAACTGCCTTACGCAACACTGATACGTGGAATACATCATGCAGCCCACTCAACTCCGTCGACAGCTTTAATCTATACGCCGCCTCGCCAACACGCTCCAGGATCTCAAATGGTCCAAGGTATCTCGGACTCAGCTTCTTCAAGCGTCGAACCCGCGATACACCCTTGAACGGCTTGATTTTTAAATATACCATGTCGCCAACGTTGAACTCCACATTTCTATGTCTGGCATTGTAGTACTTTGACTGTCTATCCTGAGCAATCTTCAGCCTTTCCTGAATTGTCTGTATCATTGAAGTGGCATCTTCCACCGCTTGACGTTTATACAACTTTGATTCGCCTGCCTCCAACCAAGACAACGGCGTACGGCACTTCCTCCCATACAAAGCTTCAAAAGGCGCCATTCCAATGCTTGCCTGAAAGCTATTGTTGTACGCAAACTCCACCATGTACAGGTGATCCTCCCAATGCTTCCCGAAATCTAGGACGCACATGCGAAGCATGTCCTCCATAGTTCTGTTGACTCTCTCGGTTTGGCCATCTGTCTGCGGGTGAAAGGCTGTGCTGAACTTTAGCTTAGTACCCAACAGACCATGCACCAACCTCCAGTCATTTGACGTGAAGCGTCCATCACGATCACTAACAATACTGCGAGGCACACCATGCAGTCGTACAATATTATCCACGTAGAGTTTGGCTAACTTTTCCACTGGATCCTCCTTTCTCACTGGGATAAAGTGCGACACCTTTGTCAATCTATCAACGACCACCCAAATGGCGTCATTTCCTTTCTGCGACTTCGGCAAACCGTGCACAAAATCCATAGATATGTCGTCAAACTTCCATTCTGGGATAGGAAGTGATTTCAAGAAACCTCCGGGCTTCTGGCATTCCGCCTTCACTAATGCACAAGTACGGCACTTGGCCACATAAAGCGCCACATCCTTCTTCAAACCCGGCCACCAGAATAATTTCTTCATGTCTCTATACATCTTCGTGCTTCCCGGGTGGATTGAGTATTTGGTATGATGAGCCTCATACATCAACTCCTCCCGAATATTATCCGCACTAGGAACGCATAGACGACCGTCCTTCCTTAGCAACCCATCTTCAACCACAAACTGGGAATTTGACACATCCAAAGATCCATCTAGGATTTGCTTCATGCTGCTATCCTGAACCAAAGCCCGCCGAACTCTATCCGCTAGGTCACACTGCACCTCTGTCCAAAACAGTTTCGCCTCGGCACTAGACTGCTTGTCAACGCAAGATATCTCCAATGCCTCCAACTCTTGGACCAATCTCTTATCATGCACTGATAACCAGTTGGCTTGTGCGGGAATCTTACGACTCAACGCATCCGCCACTACATTTCCCTTCCCAGGCACATAGTGTATCTTGAAGGTGTAGTCCCCTAAGAACTCCATCCACCTCCTCTGCCTCATGTTCAGATCTTTTTGATCCAATAGGTACTTCAAACTCTTATGATCGGTGTAAATATCTACCTTCACACCGTACAGATAGTGCCTCCAAAGCTTTAGAGCAAAAATCACGGCCGCTAACTCTAAGTCGTGGACCGGATAATTCCTCTCGTGAACCTTCAATTGTCGTGAACCATAAGCTATCACTCTCCCATGCTGTAGCAGAACACAGCCCAAACCACTGCCTGAAGCATCACTATAAATCTCGAACCCTTCGGTACCACTTGGCGAACATAAAATAGGCGCCGTGGTTAACCGCCTCTTCAACTCTACAAAAGCCTGTTCGCACTCCGAAGACCACACAAACTTCTGATCCTTCCTTGTCAACGTCGTGAGTGGTAGTGCTATCCGCGAGAAGTTCTCTACGAAGCGCCTGTAGTAGCCAGCAAGCCCCAGAAAACTCCGGACCTCTGCCACTGTAGTCAAAGTAGGCCACTCCCGTATCGCCACTATCTTTGCCGGATCCACAGCTATTCCTTCTCCACTGACAACATGACCAAGGAACGCTATCGAGGATAACCAGAACTCACACTTGGAGAACTTTGCATACAACTGACTTTCCTCAATGTCTCCAACACCATGTGTAAATGCTTGTAATGATCCTCCTCGCACCGCGAATACACCAGGATATCATCGATGAATACTATCACAAACTGATCCAAGTATTCTCTGAACGTCCTATTCATCAGATCCATAAACACGGATGGAGCATTCGTCAACCCAAACGGCATGACTGTGAACTCAAAATGCCCAAACCGCGTACTGAATGCTGTCTTTGGAATGTCGCTCTCCCTTATCCTCAACTGATAATAACCGGACTTCAAATCTAACTTCGAATATACAGTTGACCCAACCAACTGATCAAATAGATCGTCAATCCTCGGGATTGGATATTTGTTCTTCTCCGTAAGTTTGTTCAATTCCCGATAATCGATACAAAGCCGCAAGCTCCCATCTTTCTTCTTAACAAAGAGAACTGGTGCGCTCCAAGGCGACGAACTTGGACGCACATAACCTTGCTCTAGCAACTCCTGCAGTTGCACCTTCAACTCTGCCATTTCTCTTGGGGCTATCCGATAGGGGGAGCGTGACACCGGTTTGGCACCCGGTACCAGCTCTATAGTAAAGTCTATCTCCCGCTGAGGAGGGGCTCCTGGGAGATCATCTGGAAACACATCAGGATACTCGGACACAACTGGGATGTTGCCCACACTAGGTTTAGGCGTCGAAGTCTGCACTAGAGTGACATACAGTTCTGCCCCAGACCGAATTGCCTTAAACGCCTGAAGGGCCGATATTAGAACTTTCCCTGACCCCTTCATGCCCGCAAAAGTAGCCTCTACACCAGTGTCCAGACCCAACTTGACTTCTTTACGGTTGCAATCAATACATGCACTCTGCTCCGAGAGCCAATCCATACCGAAAATTACGTCGAACTCCACTAATGGTAGAACCAACGCCCGCAAATCAAACTCCCGGTCTCCAATCTGAATCTTCACAACACAAATCCTATCCGCACGCATTGAGCACCCATTAGGCAACAACACATCCAACTTGTTTTCTGCCATCGAGAACGGAA
Source organism: Platanthera guangdongensis (assembly GCA_039583875.1). Classification (NCBI taxonomy): domain Eukaryota; kingdom Viridiplantae; phylum Streptophyta; class Magnoliopsida; order Asparagales; family Orchidaceae; genus Platanthera; species Platanthera guangdongensis. The sequence goes on from CM077159.1 coordinate 107,526,243, forward strand.
CTCCGATGCGCGATATAAACTTTTCAGACAAGAAGGAATGTGATGCCCCCGTATCAAAAAGGGCTCTCGCCGGAAACCCAAAGATTAACACAAAGCCTAGCACTAACAAACGTAAGCTAACAATACAAAAGTAACAACTATAAAAGTTAAACCACTATAATTTAACTCATACCTGTCACTACGTCTGCTTGCTTTATGGCCTCCTGTAGACCAAGGTTGTAGACTCTAGGCTGGGCTGGAGCATGATGGGATGCGGTTGACTCCACCGCCTTCCCTTTCTCCTCATAAGTCGCTCCAGGTCTCCTCTCGGACTTTGGACGTCCGCTCCAACACTCCCGAGCAAAATGCCCCATCTTCCCGCAGTTGTAGCAAGCTCCGGGGACTCGACTTGTAGTTGCCCCCGATGCATCAGCCGAAGGGGCTGAGTTTGAAGTCCTCCGCTTCTTGTTCCATCTGCGGAAACCTGTCTTGTGACTTGGCACCTTGAACTCGGTCTTCTTTTCTCCTGGGTCCCTCTTCTCTTGAACTTTCTTTGCAACCTTTTCCAACGATCGGGCCGAATTGACCAAGGCTAGGAAGCCCTGCGCCTTAGGCCCAACAAGGAGTAACTGTAAATCGCCACGAAGACCCTCATAGAATCGGTTGGTCTTCCTCTCTTCTTCAGAAAACATAGCACCAGCATAACGACCCAACCGTGTGAACTCATGCAGGTATTCGTCCACGCTTCTGGATCCCTGAGTCAACCCAAGAAATTGATTCTCCATCTCCAACCTCTGAGCAGAAGGTACAAATCTGGCTAGGAACAATCTTGAAAATTCTTCTATCGACACATCCGCAAGTTGCCTTCCCACTAGAAGATGAAACTCCAACTCGTCCCACCACAGCCTCGCCTCACCTTCCAAAAGAAAAGTCGCTATGGTGGTCTTCTGCCACTCCTCAGTCATTGTGGCCGTCAACACCCTCTTTATGGAAGAGAGCCAGTCCTCAGCTTGAGTTGGTGTTCCAACCCCATTAAACCTCGGAGGATTAAAGCCCATCACATGCTTTAGCTGCCTCTCCGTAGTTCTCCTCGGCTCTACTAACTCAACTGCTGCGCGTTCCACCACTCTCGGCTCTGCCGCCCTAACCGGTTCTTGCTCATCCGCAGGAGGTGCGCGATGCATTTGCCCCGCAGGTTGGGCATTTATCATTGCGAACACGGCTTCAGCCACCATCCTGATGGTTTCCGCTGAAGGAGGTGTAGCAGGCACGTCCCTTGGTGCACTACTTTCCGCTGATTGCGGACGCTCTGACTGACCAGCACCGCTCCTAGCTGCCTATAATAGCAAAGACACACGATTAGACAACAAACAAATTGCTAAAAGCAATCATTGGAACACTCAGGTTCCACAAAACAAGTGTATTTTCATTCCTAAGTGGACATTCATGGGTTCTTTTTAATGTTATAACGATGACGCACACATGTGCTCACCACCCCTTAAAAGAATTCGCCCACGAATTCATTTAAGTTTGACCGTAACCAGAAGTCTGATACCAAATTGTAACACCCCCATCCGTCGCATGGCATATAACAGAAGGTCCAGCTGGAACCCGACGCCATATACCACAGACAGTCGGAAGGGTTACTAAATGAATAAATCAAACCATCTAATTAAGACTACTCGTCCTAATCACAGAGCATTCTAGCGGAAGATTTAAAGTTGAAAGAACCCAAAATTAATTCCATCAATATGAATGTCCACAGCTACAACAACAGGAATGAAACCCCAAATACACTGAAATAGGTACATGGCCTTATGGCCTTACAAATGTTCATAAATATAACATGTCTTACATACATCGGCTCGCAGGCCGTCCACACATGAGAAATGTAAAAAAAACAACTATTCTACGGCCTTCTAGGGCCAGCACGGCAACATGGGCTCCAGCCCGCTATTTGGCGCTCGGCTCCGCAGCACCTGCAAGCACATACCACCGCACGGTGGCAAATAAAGCAACGGTCAGCTAAAAGCCGACCAAATTATAACGACCCCGCCCCTTACTCGGGACGGCGGTGCTCTTTCCCTGCAAAGCATTAGCCAATAATATTTATATAGCGCAATTATAATTCGCCACAGGTGTAGGCTCGCACGGCCAAACACCCCGTGCACTCAGGGCACATTCATGGTGGACCCTGACCCATCAGTGCATCCACCACCACCCCCAGGATGGCAACAACATGTGAGCATTTAGCCTTTCTGACCACCGTCTAAGGCTCCGACTATGCCAACGGCCAGTCCCCGTCTTCGGGTCTCTCGCACCGAACCACATAGCCTAGGTCCAATTCCACTTGCCCGTTGCTCACGCCGCATGTCCAATTTAAGGAACTTTGCGCGGGCCAAGCTTCTCTCGGATCCCAAATTTTCCAAAACAGTCTCATAACCCAGTTATGATCAAGGCCGGTTCCCAGACCGCCAAGTTAGCAGAACACGTTTCCGCTCAGTTTTCCGGGTGCGCCTTGAAGCTAACCTTCAAGGATCCCTGCTGCAATCTACCGCGTGGAAACCCGAAAAATCCAAAGCACGGAGTCTTCTCCGGCAAAACCACATCAAATGCAACATCACCGATCCAGACAAAACACGTCCGGGTAGGCTTCACACACAATGCCTATGCCCGTACTTACGATTCCGGGCTCTACATGCAACACAAGGGGGACTATTCCCGTCAACCCCAAGGAACACCACGCACTCACCGCATACTCGCGGGAGCGGGATTCCTTATGCAGAAAGAAAGAGATTCAAGCGCTCGAGTTGAGAATCGTTACCCTTGTAGTCCGTTTTGGCGCCATGGAAAAACTACGCGGTTAGAACTCTTCGCAATGACCTTCCCTCCACGGACCCGCTCTCCGATTTCGAAATGGCGCTCCGATGCTCCGCCGGCGGCCGGAAACCTCCTTCTTCTTCCTCTCCTCTCTCACTTTGGAAGGGAAGAACTTTGGAGAGAAAATGAGGGAATAACTTCCTATTCCCGGCCTTAACAGAGCAGGATCTCATCTGGGCCATTGGATCCTAATTAAAGAAAACGAATGGCTCGGATCTGCACAAAATTCCCCTGACCTGGGCCGCACACGGCTTGGCACACGGCCGTGTCCAAGGCCGTGTGCCTCGATCCAGGCACGATCATCGAACTGGAAACCGCACACGGCCAAGACACGCCCGTGTCTGACCTGACACGCCCGTGTCGGGTTCCTCGACACGCCCGTGTTCGAGGGCGTGTCACGCATAACCGCCACGGCAACGGACACGACCCCTCAGGACACGGGTCTGGACACGGGTTGGCACACGCCCGTGTCAGATGACACGCCCGTGTCATCTGGCCGTGTTCCTGGCCGTGTCCTTCTCGGGTTGGAAACGGCCAAAAAATCACCAGCCAGACACGGCCTTGGACACGCCCGTGTCCTAGGCCGTGTACCCCTACAGGCACCAAAACTCTTTTTTTTTTTCCCGACCGACTCGCACACAAAATTCGGGGCGTTACAAATTTAACCAGCATGGGGGGCGCACCCAAGGGATTACTTTGGTCAACCCCCCCCCCCCCCCCCCCTGAAAAGTCAATTTTTTTAATTTTTTTTCAAAGAAGAGCCAACCTCCTCTCATGGTGAGATTAACCTCATGCCTTGGGCTTTCCAAATCAGCAAAGGCATGGGCCTTAGGGCAAGTGGAGGCACACCAACCCAAACCTTCCCCACTTCCCTCTCTTTACTCTTTCAAGCCCAAGACAAAAGCCCACTAAGCCATTACACTTCCTTCCCCCCTGGATACTTTCCACATGGATGTACCAGCCGTCCCCTAATGGTTGGGTAGGAGGAAGAGGGGAAGCTTTTCCCCTCTTAGTTTTGTCCCAAATCAGGAAAGGAGATATGTCCAAACTTTCCCCAGCTATAGAGGGACCCCCCAACCCTTGTTATCCTCCTCAAGCTCTGAGAACAATTCCTCCAACCTTCCCCCCCCCCCCTCTGTCGAAGCTCAGGTCGCGGGAAAGGGAAAGCCCGAGCACCACCAACTCGCCACCTTGCATGGACAACCAAGCCTGCCCCTCCCAGGTCCCTTCTGCATAGGTAGAAGCTCTCTCCTCCTCCTTCCCCTTCTTCTGGATGACCTGCATGGGCCTCCTGGCGGCCGAAGAACTACCGAAACCGCCCAACCCATGCTCCAGGTTGGGTGGTGACCGTAGGAATACTAACCCCTCCCAGTGCTGAGGGTGGTGCTAGAGAAGGGCTAACCCACCAGGTTGACTTTTCCTGGTGGGGGAAATTTAGGGTGCCGCCGGAAAACGCCGCTCCGGCGGCACCCGAGAGACAGGATTTATAGTCTGTTCTGTCTCCGGTGGCAGCTGGCAGCAGTTGGTCGCAGGACCCCCACCAGAGAAGAGCCCTGCCATCGGCGTGCCGGCAGGTGGTGGTTTTGAGGGTAGGCTCAACACCGGAGAGGTGGGGTGGTGCGGTGGCGCTGGGAGCAAAACCATCTCCACCCTGCTCTTGGGTTGGATAAATCAGGCGGTGGCCGATGGCAGGCCACCGGGCCACCACCTGGGGACTCGTCAGCCCTCGGCGAACCGTCCAGGGGTATCGTCGGTATCTAGAGGTGACTGGCCTGCGGTGGCAGAAGGCCACCACCTCCCTCATCGACAGGGATGGAATCACCGTCGTCCATCTCAAATGATGAGATGGACGGCGGGGATTTTCTCAATTCCCCCCCTACCCCCCCCCCCCCCCCCCCCCCCCCCACCCGCCTCCACTTCGGTGCCCCCACAGCAAATCCTCTATGGGGAGACAGCGACGCAATAAGCCGTTCGGCTCAAATCTCAGCCGTAGAATCAATGTTTGATCTGCTATTTGTAGACCAAAATACACATTAAATTTGTGAATTTTCCGGGCCAAATCGGAGACTCCGAAGGAAAAGTGGTCAACATAAAAAATGTTCCCCATAATGATGTATTCCTCCACAAAACGTTTGTGGATTTTTGAAAATGATTTGGTATTTTTAAAAGCTTAAACAGTGATTATTTGGACCATATAAGGGCACAAAATGGCTCAAAAACTTATGAAACTTTTTCTAGATTTACTTTATACCCTAATAGAGGTTTTATTAAAATGTTGGAGCATGGTGATAAGAATTGATATTATTCTCAATTTTTAGGGTCCTAGGGTCGCGCTTAGAATTTGTTACGCTCGTTTCCCTTAGAAATGGAAATTGGAGTGTCCGAATTACGTCCCACAAGTTGAATAGTAAATAATAAATTCAAGGATGGCCGAGGCAAGTAGCCAAGCTCCGGTGTTCCGAGATTTCGTGAAACCGTCGAGCGCCTCGACTCCTGGGTAATTTGGGCACGCTCGGAAGACGAGATTACGAGTAGCAAGCTAAAATTATTCTCGACGAATAAAAGGGTGTAACTCCTATAAAGAATCTTGATCAGATTAAGCGATAATCTAAAAGGCACAACCAAATTAACGGATCTGAATAATAAGTATAAACCATGGAAATTTTGAAAATGAAGAAGGAGTTGTAAATGCCTCCCGAAAACTGAGAAGGAACAAAATTACCTCCTGAGAACGGTGATGGAACTGAAGCCTCATAAATGGAGTGACTGGACTACAAACCCTTTTCTTTATGATTACTTCATTCTCGTACTAATCAAGCTCCTTTCAGTACTATCAATTCAGTACTACCCCAGTCTCGTACTGGTCAAGCTCATTTCATTTCAGTACTTTCAATTCAGTACTACTCCAGTCTCATACTAGTCAAGCCCCTTTCAGTACTTTCAATTCAGTACTACTCCAGTCTCGTACTGGTCAAGCTCATTTCATTTCAGTACTTTCAATTCAGTACTACTCCAGTCTCATATTGGTCAAGCTCCTTTCAGTACTTTCAATTCAATACTGCTCTAGTCTCGTACTGGTCAAGCTCATTTCTTTTCAGTACTTTCAATTCAGTACTACTCCATTCTTGTACTGGTCAAGCTTATTTCATTTCAGTACTTTCAATTCAGTACTACTTTAGTCTCGTACTAGTCAAGCTCATTTCAGTAATTTTAATTCACTACAACCCTAGTCCCATACTGGTCAAGCTCATTTTAGTACTTTCAATTCAGTACTACTCTAGTCTCGTACTGGTCAAGCTCATTTCATTTCAGTACTTTCAATTCAGTTCTACTCTAGTTTCATACTGATCACATTTTATTATGAAGCATTGATTATCAATAGTTTAAATTGCTGCAAAAGGAATGTGTCCTGCTCTGGCGAGCAGTTGTATGTTAAGGTTGAGCCTTAGTTGAGGATAATCAGAGTTGAGGTGTTCCTCCAGTTGTAGCCTCAAATAAGTGCCCCACGCTCCTTCTCAAAAGTTGAGCCAAGTGTCGCTGCAAAAAGGTGAACATATAGTAGGGCATGCCGCCATAGACCCGTTCATGTTAGCATAAATGTTTGATTGATTTATTGAGAACTGCTTGCGGTAAAATTATGGCGTGTCAGTCCCTTTCGCAGACCGTTCATACCGTTGTGGAAAGGTCAACGATTCAAGGTGACAGGGAGATGGGTACCGCGGGCTAATGACCGTTCTGTCGTCCCCGTCAGGATTTCCTCCATTGGTCAGCCAAAATATTGCATCACGGGATGTCACACACATCCAATAGTATACGTGGATTATTCGTTGGGGCCTGGGGCAGTGCAGTACGACCACAACCAGAAGTGGAAGGAATGGCCACTATCACCGATGGATACATCGGTGAGACCCGCGGGGTTCACTACCCTCCTAGAACAGAAGCGGTCCATACTATGTCGACATAGGGTGTGTGTGCGCGGCTATAAATGTCTGCTATAGGATACAGAATGTGTTTTTTGGTGTGTTGGTGTAATAGTAGAGACCTTTTCATAACTGGTGTTAACATTGCTGCCATTTCAGTATTCTACTTTTCTTTTATTATAGCTCCTAGATTAAACACTGTGCTAAAACTTTTATGCTTCAGCTATCTTATACTGCTGGGTGCGTGCTTGCTCATCCCCGGGATATGGATCCGCCGAGGTGATATGTTTCTACTTAGCCCTGTGACTAACAGTTATTTAAATGACCATTCATATGAAATGGTGCACAGTAGTGATCCCCCACAAGAGAATGGGCCAGAAGTTAGGACTACTCAATCTGGCGCACCGCCGATCTCTCAAGAGTTTCGATACGTGAGTACCAGTGAGCAGTATAACGATAGAGAATGAGGATTAGATGTAGAACTCTTACATCCTGCAGGCTTATTTTGGGAATATAGGCTAAAGCCTTATATCCATGTAGACATTATACAATTATATATATATATATATATATATATATATATATATATATATATATATATATATATATATATATATATATATATATATATATATATATATATTAGTGTTCTCCTGATAATTCTTCTGCTATACTCTGATGTGTTCTGAAAGTTGTGATTCTAGTCAAGCAAGGCAACCAACTAGTGCTTAGGAGAGTGAGTAATCACCTCTTAAAGGAGCACTTGGTGGACTCCTTGGGCACGTAAGATCCCTTACAGTCTGACCCGTGGCAAGAGGTTGGGGGTGTCTTACACTCGTCAGGTTCGCAATTGGTGCACGAGCAAAGTGCTCGACTCCAGCGATTCCAGTTATAGCCGCCCTGACTCTAGGCGAGGAAGCTCCTCGCAGGAGAGCTGGGAAAGAGGTCGTCGAGGAGGGGAGAGGTTGTGACCTCCCTAGGCTTGTGCTATTCCCGGGCTAGGCAAATATGGGCAGGTTCGGCGAGATGGTGGCGCAAGACCCTCCAACTCGACCAGTCGGGGGGGGGGGGGGCAGCCACTTCAGCGAGCTATTTTCTTCTTCCCCAGTTCTAGAGGGGTTCAGGGTGCCAGTGATGTATTACTACACTGGGAAGGGAGAACCAGTCCAGAATGTCCAATGGTTTGAGGACGTGGTCTCGATCCGACAGATGTTGGATGGGTTCAAGTGCATGCTCTTCGCCATCACTCTCAAGCAAAAGGAGAGAGAGTGGTTTCACCAGCTACCAACCAACTCCATTTACTGCTTCGAGGACCTGCGTCGGGGGTTCATATTGAGGTTCACCGCCTCCAAGTAGAAGAAGGAGTCAGAGTCCATGTTCCACATCAAGTAGGGGGTGAACGAGAGCTCGAGGAGTTATGTTGACCGGTTTTAGGAGGAGGTCACACAGGTCATAGAGATGCCCGGGAATATCCTGATTATGGCCTTTACTTTGGGGATGCAACAAGGTTTCTTCAGGATGGTACTGAAGAGAGTGCCACCCATCTCCTACGAAGAGTTGATGGAGAGGGCGTCAAGGGAAGTCGACGGGGAGGCATCGAACCTGGAGTTTGACCGGAAGCTGGCCAGATGGGCCATGAAGGAGGCGCCAAGGGGTGGCAGAGGTTAGATCATAAGAGAGCTGAACCTCGGGAGAGGGAACATCGACAGCAGCAATATCAGCAATAGCCCAGGTGGGGGCGTCAGGAGCCGGACCGTCGGCTGGGTTGGAGGACACAGTGGCAAGACCAGGGTCCGAAGAGTGGTTTCTATGGAGGAGACAACCGCTAGGGGGCCAGGGTCAGTTCCATCCTCCGGGTTGGATGCAGGACCAGAGACCTCCCCTCCCCGATCAAAATTAGGCTATGGCTATAGCCATAGGGGAGAGGAGGAAAGAAGCATGGAGAAGGAGAAGAGAAGTTAGGGTGGAGTTGCCCTACTGTGACTTCCACCAAGAGGAAGGGCACGCTACGGCCACGTGTCCGGAGTTCCTCGAGATGAGAGGAAACAAGGACCAACATCAGCAATAAGATCACCAGGAAGTGCGGATCGAAGATGTCCTGCCTTAGGCGGAGGAGGATAGGTGCGGAGACCGGGTCGATGTTGGAAACTGGGGAGGGATCAGAGTGATCCATGGGGGGAGGGGGGTGAGGATTGATGCTTCCTGGAAGGCAAGCCTCCACACCATGTATCGAAGGAGCGTTGGCTCCACATCTCAGACCCCACCCGTGGAGGAGAAAGTCACCTTCTCCATAAGTGATATGTCGGATCATTGGATTCCCTTTTGCGATGTGCTGGTCATCCAGACAGCCATCGAGAATTTCACAGTCTCCCATATCCTTATTGACAACAGAAGCTCTATCAATGTCATCTTAAATAATGTGTTTGATGCAATGAAGGTGGAGTTGAAGAGATTGCTGGCCTTAGATGGGCCCCTGTTTGGATTTTCGGGGGAGAGGTAGGAGGTAGAAGGAGGAGTGGGGCTCCACGTCATTCTGGGGGGGGGGGGGGGGGGCAGTCCCGAAACTACAGGTTTGTCATCATGGATGTCCCCAGTAGCTACAATGATATCTTCAGACGGCCCATCATCAGCGCCTTTCGTTGTGTCCCCACTTCGTTTCACCAATGCCTAAAGTTCAGTGCCGAGGGGGTCCGGGTCCGGGGTGATCCCAAGGTGGCCAGAGAATGCTACGTCACTATCGTGAACTCTATATCCTTGCAAGAGGGTGCCAAAGAGATGGAGAGGAGTATGGAGGAGGCAGAGTAGGAGGATGGTGGAGAGGAGATGGGGGTGGAGAGCCACACCGAGGTGGAGGTGGCAGAGGTGATTCAGGAGGAGCCAGCCGAGGCAATGGCTGTGGAGGATGTGACATAAGCTGAGGTTATTGTCTCGGGGGAGAGGGATGTGGGAGAATGTGGGGATCAGTCCAGGCTGGAGGCTGTGAAAGAGGTTGTTGAGATGTAGGTTCTCACCATTAGAGGCAGGGTTGAGAAGGTTTGCATCAGTGGGGGGCTTACCCCAGAGGCTCTGGGCAGGATGCTGGAGTGCATACAAAAAAATATGGACATTTTCACATGTAGCGCAATGGAGATGCCATGGATTGATGCGGACGTGGCCTGCCACTGCCTCAACTTGTACTCAGGAGCACACCTCATCTAGGAAAAGAAGAGGTCCACCACAGATAAGCTGGCCGAGCCCATCAGGGAGGAGGTGGCCAAACTCCTCATGGACGGCTTTGTATCCAAAATACAATACCACGGCTCGGTCTCCAATGCATTTATGGTTAAAAAAGGAGAGAGCCGGTGGCGTATGTGTATTTATTTTTCCTTACTTAATAAATCATGCAATAAAGACTGTTATCCTTTGCCTCGGATCGACGCGCTGGTTGACTCAGCCATCGGTTTTCCTGTAATGAGCTTCTTAGATGTATTTTCAGGTTATCACCAGATCAAGATGCCTCGCCGACATCAAAGATGTCTCATTCATGACGGGGGATGGGTGCTACTGCTACAAAATGATGCTCTTTGGGCTAAAGAATGCAGGGGCGACATACCAGAGGATGTTGGACAGAGTCTTCCGAGAACAGAAGGGGAGGAACTTGGAGGTGTATGTAGATGACCTCATGATCAAAATTTGAGACATGGACTCTTACCTCCATGACCTCGAGGAGACCTTCACCACCTTACACACGTACAAGATGAGGTTGAATGCCCTAAAATGTGTTTTCGAGGCGAGCAGGGGAACGTTCTTGGGCCATCTCCTTACCCCCACGGGGGTCGAGCCAAATCCTGACAAGGTCAAAGCCATTATGGATCTAGGGTCACCTCAGAATGATAAAGAGGTGCAGCGGTTGATTGGAAAGCTGGCTGGATTTAGCAGGTTCCTCTCCCGGGTAGGGGAGAAGTGCTCCCCCTTCTTCAAGACATTGAGTGGAGGCCAGAAATTCGAGTGGACCGAGGAGTGCGAGGAGACATTCCAAGCCTTGAAGAAGCAGTTGACCCAGGCTCCGATTATCCAAGGGCCGAAAGACGGGGAGGACCTATATTTATATCTTGGGGTTGGAGCAGAGGCCTTAAGCTCCATCCTAGTTCGAGAAGATAGGAAGAAACAATTGCCCATATATTATGTGAGCCGGATCCTGAGGAAGGCCGAGCTTCGTGATCCCATCCTAGAGAAGATGGCCATCGCACTGGTCATCTCAGCCTGGATGCTTCGGCCCTACTTCCAGGAACACTTAATCCGAGTGGTGACTGACCACCCCCTCCGTAACATCTTCGAGGGGGTGGAGCATTAGGGTAGGTTAGCCAAGTGGTCAGTGGAAATGAGTGAGTTCGATATCTCCTTTGTCCCCCGCATCTCGATTGATGCCCAAGCAATGACCGACTTTTTGGCTGACTATGTGGTCGAGGTGGCTGATGTATTGTAAATATACGTATTTTTATGCACATTAATTTAGTCATTTTCATTTATTTTCATCGTTTTTACTTATTTTTGTTCAATAAAATGCTCCTATTCTTGTAAATTTATTACTAACTTGCTTTATTTTATTTTTCAGAAAAATGCCAAAATCTGCCAAAATTGGGCAGTACACGCCCGTGACAATTTGGTCACGCCCGTGACCGGGCCGTGACATTGCATTTCCCGTGAAATTGCAAAATTTCTGAAGTAAAAGCTTGACACGCCTGGGGTCACGCCCGTGTCACCCGACACGGGGCGTGACCCAAGCCCGTGTCCTTTCCTCTCGACGAATTCATCTCGACGATCGTCGAGTGTCGACACCAACAGTCATGCCCAGCGTCACGCCCGTGACATGGGGCGTGACTCAATTTCCGCTCGACGATTTCGACTCGACACTTTCCATCTCGACGATCGTCGAGTGTCGACACCAACAGTCACGCCCAGCGTTACGCCCGTGACATGGGGCGTGACTCAATTTCCGCTCGACGATTTCGACTCGACACTTTCCACTCGACATTCGTCGAGTGTCGACACCAACTGACACGCCCAGCGTCACGCCCGTGACCTGGGGCGTGACCTTTCCAGCTGGCCCGACAAGATGCTGCCGAAGACTTTTGACGCAACCCGCGCCCGGTTCTACCTCCCCGACACGCCCAGAGTCACGCCCGTGACCTGGGGCATGACTGCCGCGAACTCAGCCCGAAGTCAACTTTCCTGTCCAATCGCCAGCCGCCTTCATGAATAGTACTGTTACGCCCCCCCCCCTACACGCCCGTGACCGAGGGCGTTTACTTAGAAATTTTTTCCTATAAATAGCCCAGTTCTGTAAGGTCCAAGGGTTCAGATTTTTGGGCCAATTTAGTGTCTTTTTATGGGCTGCATCCGTGATTTCTAAGGCTATGTAAGGAGATTTCTACCCTTTTTATTTCATGTCTTGTTTTGCTTTAGCTTTAACCCTTGTAATAGCTTGTAATAGTTCCTAAAAATCAATAAAATGTTAGATTTTCTCTTCATACTTAGCTTTGGAATGAACACTTGTGCCCACTTTCCTTCTCCTTTTTATCCTTGGTTTTATCTTTGTTCTTCATTTAGTTCTTCTTTTATGAAAAGTGTGTGTGTGTGTATGAGTGTAACTTATTTACTTTACTTGTTTTTTTTACTTGTTTTCATACTTAGGGATGATAGGTTTTCCTCTTTGCATGTTTAGTACTTTACATGCCTTTAATTTTTCTCAAGTTAGGTTTTGTTAGAAATTCATGAAATGATGAATTAGTTTTTTTTTCATGTCTTCTTTTAATTTCTTCAACATCTTCACTCTTATGAGTGTGTAAAAGAGTTACTAAAGTTTCTTTTGTTTTTTTTTACTTAGCTTTATTTTAGGATGAAAACCTTTTTTTCTTCTTTCTCTTTTATTTCAACTTTTTTAGCTCTTTTATGAAATCCTAGGAATGAAAATGTTGAAATTTTTATTTTCCAAAAACTTTGGTTTTTAATTTGTTTTGAAAAACTTTTATCTTCTAAAATTATAATTTCTTCTTTTTATTTGTTTTTGGCAAAACCTATGCTTGAAAAAGTAAAAGTTTTAATTTTTAGGTAACTTTGATTTTTCATGTTGTGTGTGTGAGTGTAGGTGTATAATTTTTAAATGCTTTGTTCAAATCATGTAGAGTGTGTGAGTGTAGGTGTTAAATTTTAATGCTTTCTTTTAATGCTTTCCTTTTATGTTTTGATTCAAATTATGTAGAGTGTGTGAGTGTAGGTGTTAGCTTTATTGTTTTCTTGAAATTCTTATGGAGTGTGTGTGTCTGTGTGTATTTATTTTCGCCTACTCGTTAAGAGTTAAATGACGCATCGCTTTCATTTCAGTCCTACGCGTTTGAGTAGGACTCGTTATTTTCTTTCTTTATTTTTCCGCCTACTCACTTGAGTCAAATGGCCGGACCTTATTTCAGTCCTACTCGTTTGAGTAGGACTTGCAATTTTTCTTTCTTTATTTTTCCGCCTACTCACTTGAGTTAAATGGCCGGACTTTATAGCCCTGTAATCGCATTTATTTTCTCCTACTCATTTGAGTAGGACTCGCTTTCATTTCAGTCCTACTCGTTTGAGTAGGACTTGCAATTTTCAGCCTTTATTTACTGCCCCCACTCGTTTGAGTGGGACTCGCAAATGTGAAATATGCAATTTTCTTTTATGTGTAACTTAGTTTCTGTTTAATTTATAATTTGGAGTGTGCGTGAGTTCTCGTTTTAGTTAACTTTTTAGCTTTCTAAATGTTGTTATTTTTCTTGTGTCCCTTTCTTATAAACGTTTAGTGTTTAATTTCGAACTCGCGCCTCACTAAATTATAAGCCGTCCCCATACCGATGTGTGGCTAATCGCTATTAGCCTCGGCATCGAAGAGCATTGGGACATTTGAAATGATTTATAATAATTAAAGTTCTTTATTTTCATTTTAATTTAAGCACTTAAGGTTTACCCCGGGTTTACGACGCGTAGGACCACATAATCGATGTGTGGGCCCTATTTCCGTAGTCCATATGCTAGCTAGCCGAGAGGCCGTGCATATGGACCGATCACCCCTAGGTAAATAGAGTTGCGTGCATACCCTCGAGAGAGGACTAGCGTAATTCTACCGGATTGGGTTCCCCACCAATAGCGGGGTTCTTAGCGTAAAGCGGGCGTTAAGAGGAATCCTTCGTCGGACTAACGTTCGGTCGAATAGTCTTAACGTTCAGGTGAGCAATATTCCTAGAGATAAGTGCGCTCACATTTGTGGAACCTCCACGGCCAAGTTGCCTTATTATTAATTTGAAAACTAAGTCCTATAATTATTAAAAATTATTTTAGTCTTAATCCGATTCGATGCAGAGCGTTAACCCTTCGTCGAATATTTTCTAAATCGTTTTTTCGCTCCTTTGCTTTTCCGTCTTTTATTAAGTAAAAAAAAAATCCACCTTACTTTCAGTAAAATAATAGTCCTCCCGGAGGAGTAAGAATAGTCAACACGACCCCGAGAACAATACGACCTCGGTATTCCCCCGAATATCGAGTACTACTTGCGATAGGTGCACTTGCCTACCCGAGCAAGCCTGCGGCGATCGACTCACCGAACCAACCACAGTTAGAGTCTGTTCGCGGGCCCATCAAGTTTTTGGCGCCGTTGCCGGGGAACTCTCTTTTCGAGTTGCTATTTCGAATTCCGGAGTCTATTAATTTTACTTATTTTCTATAAAAAAAAACTAAAAACTTTATTTTAAAAACAAAAAAAAAGTTTATTTTTGTTTTATTTTTGTTTGGGTGTATGACCTGAGGACAACCCTCAGAGTCTGAAGATTTAGACTTCGACCCTGAGATCGAACGCTCTCTTGCGCGTATCCGATCTCATCGCTAAAATCCTTCTTTAGATCCCGAGGAATCTATCGGAGAACCCACTGTTGTAGTTATGGCCGCGCCTAACCTTCCCCCGGCGGACGAGCGTACTATGTCTTATTACGCCCGGCCTAACCTGGATGATTCTGGGTCGAGTATTGTTCGCCCTGCGGTGGCCAATAATAATTTCGAAATAAAGTCAAGTGTCATTCAAATGGTCCAAAACGCCGTGCAGTTTGATGGACTGCCGGATGAGGACCCGAATGTCCACTTGTCCAATTTCTTGGAGATATGCGACACCTTCAAGATCAATGGCATCACTGATGACGCCATTCGTTTGCGCTTATTTCCTTTTTCCCTTAAGTCCAAAGCCAAGGCGTGGTTGAATGCCCTCCCGCGAGGATGTATCACCATGTGTGCTGAGTTGACGGAACGGTTCCTAACGAAGTACTTTCTGCCCGCCAAAACTGCAAAGTTGCGGGCGGACATTTCTTCGTTTGTGCAGAACGATCCTGAGTCTCTATACGAGACTTGGGAATGATTTAAGGAATTCCTCCGCCGTTGCCCGCACCACGCGCTGCCAACGTGGTTGCAAGTTCAAATTTTTTATAATGGGCTGAATTTTCAGACGCGTCAAATGATTGACGCGGCTGCCGGGGGTACGCTTAACAACAAAACCCCCGAGGCCGCCCAGGCTTTATTCGAAGAGATGGCTATGAACGCCTATCAATGGAACGTCCCGCGGGGACGGCCAAAGCCGGCGGCTGGTCTTTTTGAAGTGGATGCCACTGCTCTCTTGACCCTTCAAGTTGAAAGGTTAACAAAGCAGGTGGCGGAGATGTCTGCTGCCTCCTCCACTCCGCCTTATTTTATTCCCCCTAACGTCTGCGTAGCTGAAGAGTTCGTGGACTTCATGGGAAATTCGGGTCGTCCTCCCTTCAACCCCAACAACAACCCTTATAGTAATAACTATAATCCGGGTTGGAGGAATCACCCCAACTTCTCGTGGAGCAACCCGAATAATGCTCAGCGTCCCCCTATTTCTTTTGCGCCCGGATTTCTTCCTCCTCCTCCTCTTCCGAAACCCTCCCCGATGGAGGAAAATTTTTCGAAGTATATTGCGTCCAACGAGTCAAATATCCGGAACATCACCGGATCGCTAAAAACACTCGAACAACAGGTTGGACAGCTGGCGAGGATGATGTCCGAGCGCGCGCTCGGGGCACTGCCGGGAAACACGGAGCCCAATCCGCGGGAGAACGCCAACGCTATAACCCTCCGTAGCGGAAAGGAGGTGGTCGATCCAAAACGGACCGACCCTCAGGTACATATTTCACCTCCGACCCCTCTTCCCCTTTCTTCTCTTACGCCGCCTTTACCTATTATAAAAGAAAAAATTATTTTAAACAAGGCTCTTCCGTATCCGCATAAGTTAGATAACGAGCGTAAGGACGCGCAATATGAAAATTTTATTTTATTATTAAAACAAATTCACATTAATGTTCCTTTTTGCGAGGCTATCTCGCAAATGCCCAAATATGCGAAATTTTTAAAAGAACTACTTTCTAATAAACGCAAATTAGAGGATATTTCGCATGTATCTCTTAACGCCGTCTGCTCGGCGGCCCTTACTAATAAATTGCCCACAAAACAAAACAACCCGGGACGGTTTTCCATCCTGTGCCTTTTTGGCGATATATTAGTAAAGTATGCATTAGCTGATTTAGGGGCTAGCATTAATCTGATGCCGTTCTCGCTCTTTTCGCGTTTAGGTTTGGGTACTCCTAGTCCTACGAATATGCGCATCCAATTAGCGGATCGCTCGGTTAAGTTCCCTATCGGGGTAGTGGAGGATGTCCTTGTCCGAGTCGACAAGTTTACCTTCCCGGTAGACTTCGTCATCTTAGATATCGAGGAGGACGCCGAGGTACCAATAATACTCGGTCGCCCTTTTCTCGCCACCTCCCACGCACTAATAGATGTTAGTAATGGTAGCCTTCTCCTCCGAGTAGGCGATGACCAAGTTACTTTCTCTATTAATCCCTCGATGGACAATTTGTCATCGAGCGACGATTTCTGCTATTCTTTAGATACCTTTTTCGGAGATCGTTCTTCTCCCATTTTCGAGTCCGTATTTTTAAACGACGATATTTATGCGCTCGAAAATTTCAACTGCGATGAGGATACGTCTATAGACTTGCCTTTCGAACCAATTGGTAAGAAAGACATAGGAATTAAAACCTCCCTAGAAGAACCGCCCATCCTAGACCTCAAACCCTTACCCGCATCGCTCAAATACGCTTTTTTGGGAAAAGGCGATACGCTTCCCGTTATCATTTCTTCGGACTTGAGTGATTCGGAGACTTCCGATTTATTGGAAGTTTTATTTAGACATCGCCACGCAATTCCGTGGCAAATCTCTGACTTAAAGGGGATTAGCCCCTCCTTTTGCACCCATAAGATTTTCCTTAACGATAATTGCCGCAAAACGATTCAGCCGCAGCGTCGTCTTAACCCAAACATGAAAGACGTCGTTAAAGCCGAAATCATTAAGTTATTAGATGCGGGAATTATCTACCCTATTTCGGACAGTGCATGGGTTAGTCCCGTGCATGTCGTACCCAAGAAGGGCGGTCTTACCGTAGTGGCGAATGAGCATAACGAGCTTGTCCCAACTCGTACTGTTACGGGTTGGCGAGTGTGCATCGACTATAGGAAACTTAACGACGCCACCCGCAAGGACCATTTCCCTCTGCCATTTCTAGACCAGATTTTAGAGCGTTTATCCGGTCATCCGTATTATTGTTTTCTTGATGGTTTATCGGGGTTTTTCCAAATCCCCATTTCCCCCGATGATCAAGAGAAAACAACTTTTACTTGCCCGTTTGGCACCTTCGCATATCGAAGAATGCCATTTGGACTCTGCAACGCGCCAGCTACATTCCAAAGATGTATGCTAGCGATCTTTGGCGAGCTAGTAGAAGACATTATGGAAGTCTTTATGGATGACTTTTCTGTTTTCGGACGCTCTTTTCCCGATTGCCTTCAAAATTTAGATCGTGTCCTTCAACGGTGCGAGGACACAAGCCTTGTTTTAAATTGGGAAAAATGCAACTTTATGGTTCGAGGAGGTTTGGTCCTCGGCCATATGATTTCGTCTAAGGGGATAGAGGTGGATAAGGCCAAGATAGAAATTATAGAAAAACTTCCGCATCCAACAAACGTAAAATCTATTAGGAGTTTCTTAGGCCATGCGGGCTTTTATCGACGTTTCATTCAAGACTTTTCAAAAATTACAAAGCCGCTAACTCACCTCTTGGAAAAGGAATCACGTTTCATCTTTAGTAGCGAATGCGAGTCCGCCTTTAATTTGATAAAACAAAAACTTATCTCTTCACCAATTTTAGTGGCCCCTAATTGGTCCCTTCCGTTCGAAATAATGTGCGACGCTAGTGATATTGCCCTAGGTGCCGTTCTTGGCAAACGCGTAGAAAAACATTTTCATCCTATTTATTACGCTAGCAAGACGCTCACTTCCGCACAAGTAAATTACACAACAGCGGAAAAGGAACTCTTAGCCGTCGTTTTCGCTTTTGATAAGTTTCGCTCGTATATAACGCTATCTAAAGTTATCGTTTTTACCGATCACTCCGCGCTTAAATATTTATTAGCTAAAAATGATGCGAAGCCCCGCCTTCTTCGATGGATTCTCCTCCTACAAGAGTTTGATTTGGAGATCCGAGATAAGCGAGGAGCGGAAAATCTTGCGGCGGACCACCTCTCCCGTTTAGAAAATCCGGGTGCGGAAGCGCTCGTCGAATCTGAAATAAATGACAGATTCCCCGAGGAACGCCTTCTTGCCATTAATAAATCTTCGTCATCTTCGCCTTGGTTCGCAGACTTTGCAAATTTCTTAGTAGCGCGAGTCCTTCCAAAAGAGTTTTCCAGTCATCAAAAGAAGAAATTCTTTTCTGACTTGAAAAATTTCTTTTGGGAGGACCCATTTCTTTTTCGTATCTGCGCGGACCAAGCGGTCCGAAGATGCGTTGCGGGTGTGGAGTGCTTACAAATTCTTAAGCACTGCCACGAGGGTCCAGCAGGTGGGCATTATCAAGCCAACCGGACCGCTCGGAAGGCGCTAGAGGCGGGCTACTTTTGGCCCACTCTCTTCAAAGACGCGCATAATTTTGTGCGCGCATGCGATAGCTGTCAGCGGTCGGGTAACATCTCTCGTCGCGACGAGATGCCCCAAAACATGTTTTTAGAGTGCGAAGTCTTCGATTTGTGGGGCATAGATTTTGTTGGCCCCCTACCTCCGTCTTTCAAAAATATGTATATTTTAGTGGCGGTCGACTACGTATCGAGGTGGGCGGAAGCGCAAGCTCTCCCCACCAACGATGCGCGAGTCGTCGTTACGTTTCTTAAAAAATTATTTTCTCGCTTCGGCACGCCTCGCGCAATTGTTAATGATAGGGGAACACATTTCTGTAACGCTCTTATGGCTAAGATGTTAGCTAAATACGGAGTCACGCACAAGCTTGCCACCCCCTACCACCCGCAAACAAGTGGCCAAGTCGAGGTAGTAAATCGAGAGATTAAGCGAATTTTAGAAAAAACCGTTTCACTAAATAGGAAAGATTGGTCCGTTAAACTCGACGATGCGTTGTGGGCGTATCGGATGGCATACAAAACCGCTATTGGATGTACGCCGTTCCGGTTAGTCTACGACAAAGCGTGCCATTTACCCGTAGAATTAGAACATCGCGCACTTTGGGCTTTAAAACTCTTAAACCTCGACTCCAACTTAGCCGCTCAGAATAGAAAACTGCAACTAAACGAGCTCGATGAATGGCGTGCGAACGCTTACGAGAGCAATAAATTCTATAAGGAGCGCTCTAAGTTATATCACGATCGACATTTAAAGTCCCCAAAAATATTTTCTCCGGGCGATCTTGTCCTTCTTTATAATTCACGCCTTAAGCTTTTTCCGGGTAAACTAAAATCTAGATGGTTCGGTCCCTTCTTAGTTGAAGAAGTCTTTCCATATGGGACCGTACTCGTCTCCCACCCGGAAAGAGGTTCGTTTAAAGTAAACGGTCATCGGCTTAAGTTATACATCGTGGGCGACCCAGTGATCGAGCATTACGAAACCATAACCCTCCTAGATTTATAAATCCGCCAAAATAGTCAAGCTACACGACTATAAACAAAGCGCTCCTGGGAGGCACCCCTCGCTTATCTTTTTCGCCCTTTCCTCATTACCTTTGCTACTTTTTCTAATAAACGCAGGGTTTCTGATCGGCCTCCCCCTACGCGTTTCAGGGAAGCTTCTACCCCCCTTCCCTTTCTTTTCTTTGTACATATTGTCTTTCCTTTCTGTTCCGCATACTTACGATACAACATTGGGGACAATGTTGGACTTAAGTATGGGGGTATTTTCGTGCTTTACTTTCTGCACTTCAATTTTTCTGCATTTCAAAAAAATATACAAAAAAATACATATAACAACAAAACAAAAACAAAAACAATTAAAAAACATCTTAAAATTAAACAAAAAAATTTTAAATGAAAAAATCCAAAAAACAATTTTTGTTTTGTTCTCTTTCTTTCTTTTTTCCAAAAAAAAAAACTCAAAAACAATTAAAAAAAAGAGAAAACAAAAAAAAACAAAAAATATATATTTAGTTTCACTTTGTAAATATTTTTTGTACTTCCTTTTTTCTCTCTCCCCCTTACTCATTCTTGTAAAAACCTCTCTTTTTCTCCCATATTTTTGTACATAAATGAAAATTCTCTTAAAAAAATAATAAAAAAAAGATAATAGTTCAAAAAAAAAAATTTCAAAAAAATTGAGAAAATCAAAAATACAAAAAAAGATAATAAATGAAAAACAAAAAAAAATGATGATAACAAAAACTATAAAAATCAAAAAAAAATGTTTTGAAATAAATAAATTAAATATTCCATACTTAACTTTTCTGCTATCCAAAAATTCAGTTTTGAGTTTATTTATATGCGACTTTAATTAATTCTTTGTTCATTACCCGTTTGTTAATTATTGATTGAAAAATTTAAATAGCCGGGGTAAAGTTTTAAAAAATCTTTATGCTTTGTTAAAACTAGCGAACTCGTTTTAGGCACTACTTCTAATTTTTCATTAATAGGAGCACGTATATTATGTTAGGAAATAACGACTATAGAATTCAATTATACTTACTTTTAGCTTTCTGAAACATTGGAACGTACAAATTATTAAGGTTGCTCTCAAAAATTTTTTAAGATTAAAACTCTAGTTTTCCTTTCTCCCCTAACCTTATCATGACCTACTCGGCATGATAAAAAATTTTCTATCCTTAAAAGATCCTATGTCAATGGGAATAAGATTTCGTTCCGTAAACATAGGCACCCAATAATTTAAAAAGATTATATATGGAGTAAGAGGATAAAATTCATTACTCCTACAAATATACATTGGGTTAATTTTATTCTTATGAAGTTGAAAAACAAAAATCATATTAGGAAAATAAGATTTCATTTTCCTAATAATCCAAAAGAAAAAAAATGGAGGTTCGAGAAAAAATTACCTCACCTCAAATATCAAAACCCTCTTCATAAACCCACTACCCCCTTAGCCAATTACACGATTCTAGAATTAATTCAAAAATCTTTTTGAGAGCATAATTAGTAAATTGTATTATTTCCGGTAGCACTCGTATAAGCTAGAGTTCTTATAATTCCAAACTATTTTCGTTAATCTAACCATTACAAATGTTGCCTTCTATTTGATTACATCAAGAAGTCTTTTGGCCAAAACTTTTTGCGCTATTTAAATCATCTACATAATTTTAGGACTTAACTCTTACACCCCGTATATTTATTTCGATCTCTCTTATAATTAATTAAGCGATAGCTAAAACTTAGAGTTCTTTTTATTCCTTATAGATTCACCTCAAACTTTTGCTCTGGAATAGCAAAAGCCTAAGTATGGGGGTATTTGATGTATTGTAAATATACGTATTTTTATGCACATTAATTTAGTCATTTTCATTTATTTTCGTCGTTTTTACTTATTTTTGTTCAATAAAATGCTCCTATTCTTGTAAATTTATTACTAACTTGCTTTATTTTATTTTTCAGAAAAATGCCAAAATCTGCCAAAATTGGGCAGTACACGCCCGTGACAATTTGGTCACGCCCGTGATCGGGCCGTGACATTGCATTTCCCGTGAAATTGCAAAATTTCTGAAGTAAAAGCTTGACATGCATGGGGTCACGCCCGTGTCACCCGACACGGGGCGTGACCCAAGCCCGTGTCCTTTCCTCTCGACGAATTCATCTCGACGATCGTCGATTGTCGACACCAACAGTCACGCCCAGCGTCACGCCCGTGACATGGGGCGTGACTCAATTTCCGCTCGACGATTTCAACTCGACACTTTCCATCTCGACGATCGTCGAGTGTCGACACCAACAGTCACGTCCAGCGTCACGCCCGTGACATGGGGCGTGACTCAATTTCCGCTCGACGATTTCGACTCGACACTTTCCACTCGACATTCGTCGAGTATCGACACCAACTGACACGCCCAGCGTCACGCCCGTGACCTGGGGCGTGACCTTTCCAGCTGGCCCGACAAGATGCTGCCGAAGACTTTTGACGCAACCCACGCCCGGTTCTACCTCCCCGACACGCCCAGAGTCACGCCCGTGACCTGGGGCGTGACTGCCGCGAACTCAGCCCGAAGTCAACTTTCCTGTCCAATCGCCAGCCGCCTTCATGAATAGTACTGTCACGCCCCCCCTACACGCCTGTGACCGAGGGCGTGTACTTAGAAATTTTTTCCTATAAATAGCCCAGTTCTGTAAGGTCCAAGGGTTCAGATTTTTGGGCCAATTTAGTGTCTTTTTGTGGGCTGCATCCATGATTTCTAAGGCTATGTAAGGAGATTTCTCCCCTTTTTATTTCATGTCTTGTTTTGCTTTAGCTTTAACCCTTGTAATAGCTTGTAATAGTTCCTAAAAATCAATAAAATGTTAGATTTTCTCTTCATACTTAGCTTTGGAATGAACACTTGTGCCCACTTTCCTTCTCCTTTTTATCCTTGGTTTTATCTTTGTTCTTCATTTAGTTCTTCTTTTATGAAAAGTGTGTGTGTGTGTATGAGTGTAACTTATTTACTTTACTTGTTTTTTTTACTTGTTTTCATACTTAGGGATGATAGGTTTTCCTCTTTGCATGTTTAGTACTTTACATGCCTTTAATTTTTCTCAAGTTAGGTTTTGTTAGAAATTCATGAAATGATGAATTAGTTTTTTTTTCCATGTCTTCTTTTAATTTCTTCAACATCTTCACTCTTATGAGTGTGTAAAAGAGTTACTAAAGTTTCTTTTGTTTTTTTTTACTTAGCTTTATTTTAGGATGAAAACCTTTTTTTCTTCTTTCTCTTTTATTTCAACTTTTTTAGCTCTTTTATGAAATCCTAGGAATGAAAATGTTGAAATTTTTAGTTTCCAAAAACTTTGGTTTTTATTTTGTTTTGAAAAACTTTTATCTTCTAAAATTATAATTTCTTCTTTTTATTTGTTTTTGGCAAAACCTATGCTTGAAAAAGTAAAAGTTTTAATTTTTAGGTAACTTTGATTTTTCATGTTGTGTGTGTGAGTGTAGGTGTATAATTTTTAAATGCTTTGTTCAAATCATGTAGAGTGTGTGAGTGTAGGTGTTAAATTTTAATGCTTTCTTTTAATGCTTTCCTTTTATGCTTTGATTCAAATTATGTAGAGTGTGTGAGTGTAGGTGTTAGCTTTATTGTTTTCTTGAAATTCTTATGGAGTGTGTGTGTCTGTGTGTATTTATTTCCGCCTACTCGTTAAGAGTTAAATGGCGCATCGCTTTCATTTCACTCCTACTCGTTTGAGTAGGACTCGTTATTTTCTTTCTTTATTTTTCCGCCTACTCACTTGAGTCAAATGACCGGACCTTATTTCAGTCCTACTCGTTTGAGTAGGACTTGCAATTTTTCTTTCTTTATTTTTCCGCCTACTCACTTGAGTTAAATGGTCGGACTTTATTGCCCTGTAATCGCATTTATTTTCTCCTACTCATTTGAGTAGGACTCGCTTTCATTTCAGTCCTACTCGTTTGAGTAGGACTTGCAATTTTCAGCCTTTATTTACCGCCCCCACTCATTTGAATGGGACTCGCAAATGTGAAATATGCAATTTTCTTTTATGTGTAACTTAGTTTCTGTTTAATTTATAATTTGGAGTGTGCGTGAGTTCTCGTTTTAGTTAACTTTTTAGCTTTCTAAATGTTGTTATTTTTCTTGTGTCCCTTTCTTATAAACGTTTAGTGTTTAATTTTGAACTCGCGCCTCACTAAATTATAAGCCGTCCCCATACCGATGTGTGGCTAATCGCTATTAGCCTCGGCATCGAAGAGCATTGGGACATTTGAAATGATTTATAATAATTAAAGTTATTTATTTTCATTTTAATTTAAGCACTTAAGGTTTACCCCGGGTTTACGACGCGTAGGACCACATAATCGATGTGTGGGCCCTATTTCCGTAGTCCATATGCTAGCTAGCCGAGAGGCCGTGCAGATGGACCGATCACCCCTGGGTAAATAGAGTTGCGTGCATACCCTCGAGAGAGGACTAGCGTAATTCTACCGGATTGGGTTCCCCACCCAATAGCGGGGTTCTTAGCGTAAAGCGGGCGTTAAGAGGAATCCTTCGTCGGACTAACGTTCGGTCGAATAATCTTAACGTTCAGGTGAGCAATATTCCTAGAGATAAGTGCGCTCACATTTGTGGAACCTCCACGGCCAAGTTGCCTTATTATTAATTTAAAAACTAAGTCCTATAATTATTAAAAATTATTTTAGTCTTAATCCGATTCGATGCCGAGCGTTAACCC
Source organism: Platanthera guangdongensis (assembly GCA_039583875.1). Taxonomy (NCBI): domain Eukaryota; kingdom Viridiplantae; phylum Streptophyta; class Magnoliopsida; order Asparagales; family Orchidaceae; genus Platanthera; species Platanthera guangdongensis. The sequence goes on from CM077159.1 coordinate 107,550,812, forward strand.
TTCGTCGAATATTTTCTAAATCATTTTTTCGCTCCTTTGCTTTTCCGTCTTTTATTAAGTAAAAAAAAAAATCCACCTTACTTTCAGTAAAATAATAGTCCTCCCGGAGGAGTAAGAATAGTCAACACGACCCCGAGAACAATACGACCTCGATATTCCCCCGAATATCGAGTACTACTTGCGATAGGTGCACTTGCCTACCCGAGCAAGCCTGCGGCGATCGACTCACCGAACCAACCACAGTAAGAGTCTGTTCGCAGGCCCATCAGTGGCGGAGGAAGAACTCACCAACCCAGCTCCATGGAAGGTGATAGTAGATGGCTCTTCGGGGAGGCATTCCCTGGGGGTTATGGTAATCTTGGAGAGACCGCGGGAACGAGGATCAAACAAATGGTGGTGGTGCACGTTCACATCGCTAACAACCAGGATGAATATGAGGCTTTGATAGCACGGTTACACCTGGCCAGGGAGCTGGGGGTGCAAGATGTGGACGTCCTCACTGACTCCATGATGGAGGCTTCCCAGATCATTGGGGAGTTCGAGGCAAGAGAGCCCACCCTCCAGCTATATTTGGTGAAGGTGAAGGGGGTCATCGGCATTTTGCAGACCTTCTCCATATGACACGTGCCCAGGGAGGAGAACGAGCAGTTCGATCAGTTGGCAAAGCATGGTCCCCGAGTGGGAGGTACCATCACTGACCTATTCCACCCTTGCATTAAAGAGGGAGAGCTGATAGTGGTGGATCAACACCCCTTGTGGTTGGACCCATTCACAAACTTCCTTTCCACAGGGTAGTACCCAGGGGATAGACAAAAAGAAGTTCAAATACAAGTCAGCGTACTATCTCCTCTGGGATGGGCAATTATATCGGAAGACTCTCTCGGGGCTGTTGGCCGGTTGTGTGACCGAGAGGGAGGTGCAAAGAATCTTCTAAGAACTCCACTTAGGGGAGTGTGAGAGTCACTCCGCGAGTCGGACCCTGGAAGGAAGGATCGTCAGGCACGGGTATTTTTGGCATATCCTGGGTAGCGATACTGCATAGTTCGCAAAGAAGTGCCATAAGTGCCAATTGTTTGCCCCCCTCCAGCTACAGCCTACCCAGCGCCTAGAGATCATCACGGCCCCCTGGCCCTTTGTAATTTGGGGAATGGATTTGGTTGGACCATTCCCCCAGGCCAGCGGGCTGAGGTGATTCCGGCTGGTAATGATATATTATTTTTCTAAGTGGTTGGAGGTAAAGGCGCTGGCTAAGGTGACCTCCCATGTTATCAGGAATTTTGTTTGGGGGGATATCATATACCGGAATGGGTTACCGCAGGCCATCATCACGGACAATGGTCATCAGTTCGACAGAGCGGAATTCATTAGCTTTTGTTAGCATCTCGGAATTAACCTCAGATTTGCATCGATCCATCACCCCAGGAGCAACGGACAGTTGGAGGCAGCAAATAAGATCATAGTGAACCTCTTGAAGAAAAAAGTTGTAAATTTGAAGTGGAGCAGGAAGCAAGTCGTGAAGAGAGTGTAGAGATGGTAGCAACAAGTGGAGCAATGGCTTCTGCTATCAGCTTCTTAAGGGTAGGAGTAATAAGCTCAAGAATGTGGGTTGATATAGAAGAAGAGGGCATGGAGCATGTTCGACAGAATGCCTGTGGGATGGATGATGTTGGAATGTCTGCTGGAATTATGGAGGTTGTGACATCAGGGAGTATGTTATCTTCCTGAATAGGGGAATGTGATCGTGATGTTTGTGGAGATAGAGATGATATTAAATCAAAATTGATAGATGACAATAATGGGTCCATACATGGTGTTTCATCAATTTGTTATAGTTGATGTGATGGTAGAGGAGATTAAGCAGGTGGAGACGGTGTTTCCTCAGTAATGTGGATTGGTGAGGGTGGTCTGGATGGTGAGACAGAAAGGATGGAAGTAGAGGGTTGTTGAAGTGTAGAAACATCATCAAGGGGTGTTGATGAAGGAAATATTGGATGGGGAGTTGATGAAGGAAATATTGGATGGGGAGTTGATGAATGAAATATTGGGTGATGTGTAGGTAAAGGGGAGTTGATGAAGGAAATATGAGGAGTAGGGGCTTCTTCAGGGGTTGGTGAAGTGGCTATTGTAGCCCTGGTGTCCTCAGAAGCTGTCCTAGAAGAGGAAGCCCTGGAGGGATTTTGGATAACCGTCTTCCATCTACCAAAGAGGGCAGAGGTAAGCCTCTTAGAGGCATTTATAAAAATGGTCTGGGAGACCAGTAATTCTGGAACTCTTGCCTGTAAGAAGATTCCCAGAATTCTTCCAAAGCTCACATCCTTCTTACTTATTTTCTTTTTATCAAATCAAATATAATTTCTCCCGAGTTTATAGATTTTTGATTAACTAGGGCACATATAAGAAGAAATTTGTGTCTGGTAATGTAGTCATGGGCTGAGTGTTTATCCAAGATTACCTTCCCAACTATATCTGCTAAGAACTTATATTCAGCAGATAAGATCTTCTTCAATAACTTGTTAGGGTTTCCCTGGGAGTGACCCATTATACCTAGCATATCCTCAAACTCACTGCTAGATAATTCAATATCAACTTCCCCATTGACAAATCCAAAAAATTTAGTTAGAACGGCAGGGGTAAGAGAAACCTGTTGTCTAGAGATTGTTCCAAAAATGGAAGTTTGATCTAGGATGGTTGCCGTGAAAACCCATTCTTTGATCTCTTGATCTGGAATGGTCATAAATTGTCTCAACTGAGGTGCTTCAAACAGCTGGACTATGTTCCCGAAGACTTGATCAGAATAATTGAAAGAGTAGATGTCAATGTCGAATCCTGCATCAAACTTCATTCCAGAGAGAGTCGCCGTTGAAATCGCCATGCCTGCAAATAAAACAGATCAAGTGCACGAGAACTGAAAAGCGCGGGATGGAGTTTGATGAAAACCCTATTATAAGTTTTCAAAAGATGAAAAGACAAACTCCGTCCAATGAAACAATAAAAACATCGAACTCAGATCGACGAAAAATCTTGAAATGAAAGAAAAACGTCGACCTAAGTTAGAAGAGGGGGAAAATAGTTCATCGTTCTCCGTTCGACGAAAAGAATTTCTAAAACAAGCTTCGTCGACCACAGAGAGAAATTAAATTAAATCATCTCCATTGATCATACCTAGCTGATTTAGGAAGAACAGATGTTTCTTTTCATCTAACGGTTTGGTGAAAATATCTGATCTTTGTAAATCAATAGAGATAAAGACAAGTTTAATTTTATTTTTGTCTACACAATCTCTAATAAAATGATGTCTTATTTCTATATGCTTTGTTCTACAATGATGTACTGGATTTTGTGCAATTGAAATAGCACTTGTGTTGTCATAATAGATTGTTGAATTATTTAAGTTGAAACCATAATCCAGGAGCTGATTTCGAATCCATAAAATTTGTGAACAACTACTACCTGCTGCTATATATTCAGCTTCATCAGTTTATGTTGACATAGAAGTTTGTTTTTTGCAAAACCAGGACACAAGCCTATCACCAAGGAACTGACAAGTTCTTGATGTGCTTTTCCTGTCCACTCTGCATCCATCAAAGTCATCATCTAAAAATCTAGATAAATCAAATTCTGACTCAGTAGGATACCAGAGTCCTATATTAGGACAACCCTTTATATATCTTAAAATTCTTTTTTGTAAAATAAGATGAGATTCTTTAGGTTTTACCTGAAATATAGCATAAATACAAGTAGCAAACATGATATCAGGCCTACAAGCTGTAAGATACAATAGGGACCCACAATAGACCTTTATTTGTTTTCTGATCAACTGGTTTGCCCTGTTCATCAGAATCAACTACGACATTTGATGGCATGGGTGTTTTCTTAGCTAATGCATCAGTCATCCCAAATGTTTTTAATAGCTCTTTAGCATATTTTGACTCGGATATAAAGATATCATCGGGGGATTGCTTCACTTGGAGACCAAGGAAGTATGATAGTTCACCCATACTACTCATTTCAAACTTTGAATACATCAGGTTAGAAAACCTTTTGCAAAGTTTGGAATAAGTAGAGGCAAATATTATATCATCTACATAGATTAGAACTAGGAAAAGTTTTGATTTATGATGTCTAATGAATAATGTTCTATCTACAATGCCTCTAATGAACTTATGTTCTAAAAGAAAGCTAGCAAAGGTCTCATACCTAGCTCTTGGAGCTTGCTTTAAACCATAAAGAGCTTTATGCAGTTTGAAAACATAAGATGGATGAGTTGAGGAGATAAAACCTGGAGGTTGTTAAACATAAACTTCCTCATTTAATTCACCATTGAGGAATGCACTCTTGACATCCATTTGATAAACCTTGAACTTTTGATAGGCTGTTATGCAAGAAATATCTTGATTGCTTCAAGTCTTGCAAGAGGAGCAAAGGTTTGATCTTATTCAATGCCTTCTTCCTGTGAATATCCTTGAGCTACCAATCTTGCTTTGTTCATTATAATTGATCCATGTGCATCCAATTTGTTCCTATAGACCCATTCAGTTCCAATGATTGTGTAGTCTTTGGATCTTGGAACTAAATCCCAAACTCTGCACCTCTCAAATTGATTGAGCTCCTCTTACATTGTAATAATCCAGTGGGGATCTTGCTCTATATCTTTTATGGATTGAGGCTCAAGTTATGAAATGAAGCAAGCATGCATTAAGTCTTAGTTGAGTTGATGCCTTGTTTGTACACCAACTGATATGTCTCCAATCACTTGAGATATAGGGTGATCTCTAAGTATGATAAGATTATCTGTAGGAGTTGGTTGATCAACAGCTTGTGGAATTAATTCTTCTTGTGGAATTATAGTTGTTGTTGTTTGTTCAACTGCTTCAACTAGTTCTTCTTCACTTTCTTCATCAATTTGTGGAGAAGGATGTAATGTAACCTCTTGGGTAAGGTTTAAATCATCCAACGTCTCACACAGATAGGGTACCTGAAAAGTTTCTATGGTAGAATAATCCTTCTCCTTATAAAAAATATTAGCTTCATCAAAAGAAATATGTACAGATTCTTCTATTTTTAATGTTGACTTATTAAATGCCCTATAAGCTTTGCTGATTTGGGAATATCCAAGGAAAATTCCATCTACAACCTTTGCTTCAAACTTTCTAAGGTGTTTCTTATTATTATTACGAATGTAACATTTACATCCAAAAACATTAAAGTAATCTACTTTAGGTTGCTCACTTTTAAGTAATTCATAGGGAGTCTTACCCTTAAGTTAATGTATTAAAATTCTGTTTAGAACATAATTTGTTGTGCTCACAGCCTCTGCCCGAAAGGATAGGGGAAAATAAGCATCTGTAAGCAATGTCCCAGTAGATTCAAGAAGGGTTCTATTATCCTTTCTGCTAACCCATTTTGCTGAGGATTTCTAGGAGCAGAAAAATAATGTCGGATACCATCCTTCTCACAGAATTCTTGGATGAGAATAGATTCAAACTCGGTGCCACGATCACTTCTGATCATTGTAACCTGAGTAGAGTACTCAATCTATATATTCTTAAGAAAATCTATAAGAACTTTAAAGTTATCTGACTTGTTTCTCAGAAAGAACATCCAAGTGAATATAGATAAGTCATCAACAATAACTAAAGTGTATGACTTTCCTCCCAAACTTTGTACAATAATAGGGCCAAAAAGGTCCATATGTAGCAAGTATAAAATTCTTGGTGAATCACTTTTATTAATAGATTTAAAACTATTCTTAGTTTGTTTGCTTAATTAACAAGGCTTGTAGAGTCCTTCCTTCTTATATGAACCAAAAGACAGTCCTCTAACAAGGTTGTACCTAGATATTTTAGCAATATTCCAAAAGTTTATATGGTCTAGTCTCTTATGCCATAAATCATTTGTAGAGCTAATTTGATTGAATAAATAAATTTCTGATTTAGCTGAATTGAAAATAATTAAGTATATGTTTCCTTGTCTAATACCAGTTAAGATAATTTTGTTTTTATTAGAAGTAATGATACAAGAACACTGATTAAATGATACCTGATAAACTTCATCACATAACTGGCTTATGGATATAAGGTTATGCTTCAAACCACTGACATATGTTACCTTCCTGAAGATAATAGCTCCAACTTTGACATTTCCATAAACTTCTGTCTGTCCACAGTTGGAGTCTCCAAAAATCACCTTTGGTCCAACCTTTGCTTTGAAATCAGTCAAGTTATCTTTACTTCCTATCATATGTTTTGAACAGCCACCATCCAGATACCACTGTTTCTTGTGATAGGATAGTTCTTCACCTACACAAAATAATATTATTTGTTCTTGTCCCAGGTGACCTTGGGTCCTTGATTTCTTTCATAAGAATAACTTGAAATTTAAGAGAATTCAGGTTGATCCTTGTAACCAAGTCGATGATATCTCCGAGGAGGAACAATCCATTGGTTAAAAGGATTGATAAAGGTTTTAGTTTTCTTAAAGTTCTGAAAATAATTCAGGTTTTTGTTATAATGGACTGGGTTCGACGAATTATAATAGGTTCATCGATCTGCGTTCGATGAATTTGGATGAGTTCGTCGAACACCATTCATATAATGAAAATGTTCATTCTCTGAACCCCAAATTCATCGATCGTGGTTCGATGATTCATATTGAGTTAGTCAAGCACAGTTGGACGAATAATTATATCTACAATCTGTGTTCATAGTTCGTCAATCTAAGTTCGACGAACTACATTCATTTCGTCGAGTTTGGTTCGACGAAATATGTCGAACATTATTTTTGTGAGATTTTTTATTTTTCTATGATTTATTCTTTGGTAAGATTTCAGTATTATTATTTGTAAGTTGTAGAACTTCTTTTCCTTTTTCTTTTGCAGAAATAAATTTTATGGGGGTTGATAAAATATTTTTTTGAAGAATAGGAGGCTGACTTGATGAAGCTCCCAAGCCCAGTTTGCTATTTAATCTATCATTCACTGTGCTTGTGACGTCCATCAATTTGATGCTTCTCCCATTTAGGGATTCTTCAAATTGCTTAGCCTCTTTTAATTTATTTTCTAAAGAAGATATTTGATTATTAGCAGTTTTTAGTTCTTTTTTAAGTTTTGAGTTTCAGAAGAAATATTTTCAAATTCAATTAATTTCTCTCTAAAAAGTTTGATTTCTTTCTCAGATTTAATTAGATCATTGCATAATAATTTGAAATCAATTTTAAATTGATCATAAGAAAAATCAAAAGAACAAATTACAAAATCTTCTTCTGAAATGGATTCATCATCTGAATTGTCTGCTTTTGAATCTGCAACATTAGAGTTGTTGCAAGAGGCATTGATTGTCATCAAGCAAATCTCTCTGGCTTTGGCCTCTTCTTCATCCTCACTGGAGCTGGATGAAGATTCTGAATCTGAGTCGCTCTATGACCCAGCTACAAATCCTCTCTCTTTCTTCCTGTATTTGCTGGAAGAGGATTTGTTGGAGTGCTTTCTGGAGTCTATCTCCTTCTTCTTTTCTTTCTTCTTCTCAGGATATTCTGCAATATGTGTCCAGGTTTCCTGGGCCCATAACAAACAATTTCTTTAGTGGGGGTTTTGTCATACCTGGGATTATCTTCATTTCTAGATGACCTTCTTCTGAAATCCTTCCTTGCCATCTTATAGAAGCTCTTGGCCAGAAGACTCAGTATGTCTTCATTATCTGGAATGGCTTCAGCTTATTCACATGCTTTAAAAACAATACTTTGTTCTTTCCTTGCTGGTGTGGAAGTAGTCCTTTGTTCAGCTTCCATGGTCTTGATGAGCTGCTCATAAGACTTGAGCATGCTCAACAAGGTTTCAGTGGAGATCTCATTCAGGCTTCTGGCTTCCTTGATTGGCCATATCCTAGAGTCTCATGTGCTGGGGAAGCACATAAGAATCTTGTCATTTATCTCTGTTAAAGAGATGTCCTTGTCAAGAGTCTTAAGCTCATTAATTATAAGGCTGAGTCTGTTGTGTATGTCTGCAACTGACTCTGACTCTTCCTTCTTAAAGTTCTCATACTATGAGATCAAGTGTGATCTCCTATCCTTCCTTTCATCAACAGATCCTATCACCATAGCATTGAGAGAGTCCCAAATGGCCTTTGCTGATGTACATTCAGCAACCTTCTGAAATATGTCATCTAACATGGTTTGGGCCAGTATATTCATTACTTTGGCATCTGCTATCTTTGCCTTCTTTTGTGCTTCAGTCCACTCAGGCGGTGGAACAGCACTTGTGCTTATAGTTTCCACTAGTTGTGGGGGACCTGTCAAAATAGAATTATATATTTCCTCATCAATAGAATTCATATATAGCCTAATTCTTGCCTTCCAAAAAGCAAACTTATTTAGATTGCACACTGGAGGTCTGGTGCTTGAATACTCCTTATTTTCTGTCATGATATGAGATACAACTAGAGTAGATAAGATCAAGAAAAGATCTTTTGGTTCAGGTGTTAGCCTATAGAACCAAGTAACCTATCCCTCTAATACCAATTGAAAGTGATAATAGACATGCTCTGACACCAATTGAAAGTGATACCCTGATACCACTTATTAGTAAGGGATTGATCTAACTAACTCTAGAGGGGGTGAATAGAATATTTTTAAAACTTTAAGTTATTTTTACAGCAGATTAAAATAGGTGATATATATATAAGTGGTGTAGGGCCAAGGTTTTGACGATTTAAACCACACACATTGGGGTTTCGATAATTAAATTAAATACGTAGCGTGCAGTTACTCTAAATTATTACTAACGATGAATCCAATAATTTAACAATAAACAACGCAAATGGACGTTACCCCATTTATAAATTGAACAATGACTATTGGCCAATGTTCGCTCAAGCGAATAGAACCCACACGATCCAGACAATTAGCTATTCAAATTAAATTAAACGCAAACATTCACAATTCCAAAATGAGATAATCCGGACAAAAATTGTGATTTAAAATTAAGTCCAAATTAATCCCAAAATAGTTAATATGAGGGTTGCCAAATCACTTGAACACTAAAGAAATCATGGCTAAGGAAAACTGATTTCTACAGACGTTCACGAGATTTACCCACTCTAATTTATACGAAAAATATTCAGACAATTAATGCTTTAAAATTTAGATTTAATCTAGCACAATATTCAATATAAATCAGGACAAAATACTAGCCTTCTATTCCACCAAAACCTCACAAATAATATAGAAGAAATCACACAAAGAGGTTTTAGTAAATCGTTACCCAATACCAAGAAGTCCGAACACAAGATGAGTGGAGGAATTGCACACGACGGTGGTTTATTTTCTATTTCCACGCAAACTCCACGGATCCGCACCGGACGATGAAGACACGAGCTGTCTTCCCTTTGTAACAAATCCTAGGAGAGGGAGTAATCCTAGAATAATAATATATAAGGAAAGAGGAGAGAGAAAAGGTGGTGGAATATTTTACTCAAGAGGAAGAGGGGTTAGCGTCTAGAGATGAGATGTGGGTGGTCGGATTTTATTGGAGGGCAGAGAGAGGGTGGTCGGCTAGGATTATTGGGTGATAAGAGAGGAGAATGGTTGGTGTTGGTTGGTGGTTGGTTTTGGTTGGTGGAGGGTGAGGAAAAGAGGCTAAAATACTCGAGAAGAGGGAGAGGGGGTCGGGTGGTGTTGGTGGTGGTCGGTTTTAGGTTGGTACAGGAGGGAAAGAGAGAGGGTGGCCGCTAGGGAGGGAGGCTGGTTAGGGTTTTATTTTGGTATGGAAAGGAGGGTTTGGCATGGAGAAGAATTAGAGGAGGAGGAGGAGGAGGTGGAAAAGAGAATAGAGGGGAGGATGGTGGTGGCCGGCGGCCACTAGAGGGGAGGAAAGGGAGGCCGAATTTTTGAGAGGAGGAGGAGAGGAGAGGAGGAGGGAAATCTTCAAGCAAGATTAGGGTTTCATTTTTTCATTCATTCTCTACATTACTCTTCATAACCATGGCTATATATAGTCTACACCACTCAATCTCCACCCTTGAAAATTAAACCACTAATGATGGTTATATGCACCCATCATGAAATAAAAACAATACAAAATTTAAATGCATGAAATTAAAAACACTCTTGATTGCTATAGGCACCCATCATTACACATGAAATGAAATTATTAAACATGAAATAAATACTAAATATAAAATTGCTTAAAATATAATTAGCTAAAATATATAATTATAATTATGTAAATTATAATTATATATTTTATTTATTGGCGGCGGCGAACGTCGAGCAAAACATGTAGCGGCGGCGTTGGCGAAGAAACGTCGTGGTAGACTCCCATCTTCGAGCTTGCGACAACAACCGTCCCAATCCACAAACTCTCTATGACAGGGATCCATGGCCGCATCAGCATCGTCGCCATCAATCCTCCCGCACTCAAAATTACTCATCACCAATGAGTGGCCCGTGAGGGGGGAATCGTCAAAAGCAGAAACAACATGGGGCAAATCTGTCCCTGCAATCCGTGTTGTAGTAGCATGAACATCCCATAGCACTAATAACTGTCAGGTGTAGAAATAATAAAACTCGAAATGGTGTAAGACAAAATAAAAAGAACTTGAATCTTACCATCCAGTTCAAGAACCAAGGAGTCTACGTGGAAAATAGACAAGACAGTACTAACACTCCACAACCCAAGAGAATATACAGTGGTAGGAAGAAACAATGGAGAAAACCACTCAGGTGGAACAGAGACGTATATTAAAAGTCTGAAAACTTGAAATAAAGTGAAACAACTTGTGCTATATAAAAATCTGAAATAAAAGCATGAAATCTGACGTTCTTCTTAATCATGGATGGGTCGGCGTTACTACATTTAATTTATTAACGGAGCCAGAAGGCATCCGCTCGGGGACTGACCAGACTAAACCCAAATCACTAACTCTAGCATCGTACAGTCTCGGAAAGGAGTGGAAAGGCGTACGACATAACTTAAGGTGAAATGCTAATGTCTAGGATACATGAGGAGAAAATCCATGAGCTACATGACTAGACCCAAATGTAGAGGATAAGGGGGGTAAGTAATGTGGCACGGGAGCCTTATAATCTATAATGATATTATTGGGCTCCAAACTCGCTGTTTTAATTTTATATTTAATATTTTTACACTTGGCATGAAGATATGACAAGGAGAACTGCTCATCATAAATAATGGTGTTGAACGCTCCCAGATGTCAAAGGAAGTGCGAGCGATACAACTCAAGGGGCTTTTCTAAAGTCACTAATGAGTGGAAATGAGGGTCATCGAAAGGCGGTGTGTAAATGCGTGCTACCGGGTGTAGTATATAAGTATTTCTAGGGGACACCACATCTAGAGTCATAATAACCAAAGAGTCAGAAACAGTCGAGGATAGGAACGTATACAGACATGCAGAAAAAGATACTGTCAAATGTGACGCATAGTCAGATCTATGAGTTGCGGTGAATAGACCAAATACTGGTGTACTCAACCTAGTAATATCTATACGCTGAGATAATGCCAATGTAGGAACTAGTAAAGTCAGTGTCACACAAAAACTCAAACTAGGACTACCGGTTCACGTCCTAAAATGTCATCCAATGTGGGCAAATGAATAGGAGGAAGGGTTGACAAAATAAAACCCGAAATAACATCCAAATCAATATAATTTTCACACAACGGTGATATCATCAAAGAACTCTCATACAGGTGTACAACCAAAGAATCATCCAAAAATACCCTTCCCTTAGATTGTAGATCATCCACAATATCACTAGGGTCATCATCACTCTCAGACTCCTCAGATAACTCAGATGCAATTTCAGTGGTTGTAATTGTAGGCTCTAACACAATGGGGATCGTATCCTGGAGAGGGCACTCAATACTAGGGTGATCAGACACAATGTTAGTAAGGCACGTAATAGGCAACGTAATACTCTCATAGATCGGAACATAATCATCCCATACATCGTCTTCTAAATTACTAGGTATTCCTTCAATTTCAGACTCATCAGAATCATCGAGCACTGACGTACATGTTGGAATACTCTCACCTGCGGGGTCATCCTCAGAACCAAGAGATACTACTTCTACATCAGAATCCTTATTGGTTTCAATCACAATCTTAGGAGGCTCAGTCATCGAGGCTAACGGAGGCCAGACCCCATCAATAACTTTATGCTTCTCAATATCCACTGCAGCATGAAAAGTGTTGTTTAGGTCGGTGTGACCATAACACAGTAATTTACTCTGTCTATAGGGGTTTAACCCCTTATGAAACCTAGAGAGGGTGAGCTCTGGTACCTCGTTCACACCACACCTAACCATCATATACTTAAGAAGGCTCATATAGTCAGAGACCGACTTATTTCCTTGTTTAAGGGTAGCCAAATCATCTGACATCTGCATTCGATGGCACGTAGGGACGTACTGTTCAGTCAGCATGGCCATCATGTCTGCCCAACCAATAAGTAATTTACTATTTTCAGTTCTTATATGTCGTTCCTCATTCAATCAGGCTATCTTTGCTCTACCTAACAACTTTATTCTTGCCACTCACACCTTATCTGCGTCAGTCTATTCATACCACTCAAAGTAGCTCTCTATTTCCTTAACCCAGTCTAGGAAAACTTGTGGACACCCTAAACTATCATAAGTAGGTGCCTCTCCTCTAGCATAAATGTCATAGGCCATTTTGTTTTTGTGGTGACGGAACAGAAAATTCTACTCGAATTTGGTGCACATGCAATGAAAATGAACCTGACCGACTAGACTCTAGGAATGACGGAATTGTTCCCGCTTAGCAACTAGGGTAATAATATTTTTTTGATTTTATGGATGAAAAAAATATGGAGATTATTAAAAAAAAAATTTGACTTTTTTGCTGAAAAATAAAAAATTTAGGCCGCTATTGGCAGACCAGGGAAACTTTTTTTTTTATTTTATTGGCAATGCAACATGCAAGTGCGTGTCGGCGTACTAATAAAAGGATGAGGGTGCCAATTAGAAAATTGACGTGAACCTCCCTCTGATACCAAATTGATGCAGGCCCAAGGTTTCGACGGTTTAAACCGTGCTCACTGGGGTTTCGATAATTAAATTAAATACATAGCGTGCGGTTACTCAAAATTATTACTAACGATGAATCCAAAAATTTAACAATACACAACGTAAAGTGACGGTACCCCTTTTATAGATTGAATAATGGCTATAGGCCAATGTTCGCTCAAGCGAATATGACCCACACGTTTCGAACAATTAGCTATTCAAATTAAATTAAACGTAAATATTCACAATTCCAAAATGAGAAAATCCGGACTAAAATTGTGATTTAAAATTAACTCCAAATTAATCCCAAAATAGTTAATATGAGGGTTGCCAAATCACTTGAACACCAAAGAAATCAAGGCTAAGGAAAACCGTTTTCTACAGACGTTCACGAGATTTACCCGCACCAATTTATACGAAAAATATTCGGACAATTAACGCTTTAAAATTTAGATTTAATCTAGCACAATATTCAATATAAATCAGGACAAAATACTAGCTTTCTATTCCACCAAAACCTCATAAATAATATAGAAGAAATCACATAAAGAGGTTTTAGTAAATCGTTAAAAAATCCCAAGAAGTCCGTCCACAAGAAGAGTGGAGGAATCGCACACGACGGTGGTTAATTTTCTATTTCCACGCAAACTCCACAGATCCGCACTGGACGATGCGGACACGAGCCGTCTTCCCTTTATAACAAACCCTAGGAGAGGGAGGAATCCTTGAATAATAATATATAAGGAAAGAGGGGAGAGAAAAGGTGGTGGAATATTTTACTAAATTGCAAGAGGGGTTGGCGGCTAGGGATGAGATGTGGGTGGCCGAATTTTGTTGGAGGGGAGAGATAGGGTGGCCGACTAGGATTATTGGGATATAAGAGAGGAGAATCATTGGTGATGGTTGGTGGTCGGTTTTGGTTGGTGGAGGGTGAGGAAAAGAGGTCGTAATACTAGAAAAAAGGGAGAGGGGGTCGGGTGGTGTTGATGGTGGTCGGTTTTAGGTCGATGGAGGAGGGAAAGAGAGAGGATGGCGGCTAGCGAGGGAGGCCGGTTAGGGTTTTATTTTGGTAGGGAAAGGAGGGTTTGTCTTGGAGAAGAATTAGAGCAGGAGGTGGAGGAGGAGGAGGAGGAAAAGAGAATAGATGGTGGTGGCCAGCGGCAGAGGGGTAGAAACGGGAGGCCGAATTTTTGAGAGGAGGAGGAGAGGAGAGGAGAAGGGAATTCTTCAAGCAAGATTAGGGTTTCAATTTTTCATTCATTTTGTACGGTACTCTTCATAACCATGGCTATATATAGTCTACACCACTAAATCTCCACACTTGAAAATTAAACCACTCATGATGGTTATATGCACCCATCATGAAATAAAAACAATACAAAATTTAAGTGCATGAAATTAAAAATACTCTTGATGGTTATAGACACTCATCATTACACATGAAATTAAATTTTTAAACATGAAATAAATACTAAATATAAAATTGCTTAAAATATAATTTGCTAAAAAATATATGATAAAATATATAATTATAATTATGTAATTTATAATTATATATTTTATTTATTGGTGTCGGCGGACATCGAGCAAAACATGTAGCAGCGGCGTTGGCGAAGAAACGTCGTGGTAGACTCCCATCTTCGAGCTTGCGACAATGACCGTCCCAATCAACGAACTCTCTATGACGGGGATCCACGGCCACATGAGCATCGTCACCATTAATAAGAAAAGAAAATATATCACAGCACATCAAAATAAAAACTAGAGCATAATTAGACGACACAATGAAATTTATAGTGGTTCCCCAATAAACCTGGGTACATCCACTCTTCTACCACCCTGGTAGGAATCCACTACAGGTTTTTGATCAGGTGCCCTGCGATCATAGGTTTTTGTTCAGGTGCCCTGTCACCACAGGTTTTTGATCAGGTGCCCTACCACCACAAGATATATTTTCTAAGGGAGATCTAGCAACCCTTTGAGCTTTTGATCAGGTTCCCAAAAACAAAACCAAGTATTTTGATCAGGAGAATTGACAACCAAAGGATTAACTTTTGAAGGGAGTTATAACCATGTACACAGTTGGATGAAAAAGGTTGAAGATGTTCTTCTCTATCAATAATCTGAGAGAAGACTAGTTGATTTGATGTTGTCAAAGCTCCCCCTGAGTTATAGATCTTATCAGTAGTAGGAGACTTTGCTTCAGGGTGTAGGCCTTCAAGTTGAAAACTTCTTCTTCTTCCAGTAAGTGATTCTGAGTGATTGAACTTTTGGTCTCAGATTGAATGTTGTGTTGCTGGAAGAAAAAGCTTTGAAGAAGAAGATGATAAACAAGATGCTCTCTGTTTCTGTTTCTTGTTCTCTGGTTGCAGATGTTCTTCTTCTTTTTCTGATTCAATTATTCTTCTTTTTTGGCAATCTTCTGAAAATTTTATTTATATATGATTCCTGATTTGAAATTCAAAATCCTTGCAGTCCTCTGCATATTTTCTGGGAAATGGAACAACTGATTTTATCTTCAATTTGTTTCCCCAACTGTTCCAGTAAATATGTTAAGTAATAACTCTGTGAAGTCCTTAATTAATGCTGCCGGGAAGTGGCTATATTCTTGAGAATATTAAGCATTAGTTATCAGAGTATTACTTTCTTAATTACTGAAATTAAACTGCCTTTGTCGATCTGAGAATCTGCAGAGAAATTTAGTAGAATAGAACCTGGATGGAGTTAGTCTAACTCAGTAGTATTTTTGTCGACCTGAGGTCCAAGTTCATTGAGCTGATAATTCTACTTCGTCGAGCTGAGCTCCAAGATCATTGAACAGAAAATTTACTTGCCAAACTAAGCTACAAGTTCGTCGAGCTGAGAAGGCACTTTGTCGAGCTGATATTCTGATATAAGCTCATAGTTCGTCGACCTGAGCTGGACTTTCGTCAAGCTCAACTCAGAGATGGAACTCTGAGTTCGTCGATCTACGATCGATGATCGTCGAGCTGAGTTCAGCTATCGTCGAATGACTCTTTCTTCAATCTTCAAAACTGCCTTGTCGCTAAGTCTTGATTCTCTGAAGTCTTCTAAAGGTAGTTCTCAATAATCTAACCCTTAAGTGGTTGACCTAAACCCTGAGACTAACATATGACCCTAAACTATATATTGTGGGTCATCAATCCTAATAGTGAACCTAGCCCAAATCACAAGTAGGGTTCCAACACAGTCCTCTGGGCTCTGAGGACCACACCCAACACGACCATAGGGGAGGCCCACTTCTAGCCCTCCCATGGATGTGAGGCAGTACTCCTAGTAGAGTTTGAGGTCTAGACACCTCGGTTGGTCGCGATGGAGGAAAACAGAGAAGAGTGGAAGGCTGAAAATGAGGAGGAGCTGCGGCTCTCCCTTGATATGGTGGAGGAGCTACGTGATCTCTCTGCCATCCAACAGGAAGAAGTAAAAAGAAGAATGTCCAAGTACTTCGACAAGCACATCAGGGTCAAATATTTCACGGAAGGGGACTTGGTCCTGAAAAAGGGGGATGCGGCGGGGAGATCAGTTGCTGTGGGGAAGCTCAACCCCAACTGGGAGGGTTCATATATTGTAAAAGAAACATTGAAATTATGAGGGTATCGCATCCGTAATATGGAGGGTAAGACCCTAAGTCTCACCTAGAGTGGTGATGAATTGAAACGTTTTTACCCTTGAGCCATGTAAGTAATGTCCTTTTTCTAATATAGCTTCTTGATGTGCCAATTATCCTGTCGTGATTCATATTAATGGGTGAAGTGTTCACTTGATAGATCCCTAGAAGATCCTGCTACTAGGCTCTCACCTAGCTGGCAGGGCTGGATGTCACTCGAAAGAGTCTACCCAGACCCCGAGCAGATCTGCTGCCAGGCTCTCACCTAGCTGGCAGGGATGTATGTCACTCGATAGAGGCTACCCAAAACCCGAGCAGATCCTGCTGCCAGGCTCTCACCAAGCTAGCAGGGCTAGATGTTACTCGATGGCGGCTACTAGGACCCCGAGCAGATCCCGCAGTCAGGCTCTCACCTAGCTGGCAGGGCTGGATATCACTCGATGGTGTCAACTCGGACTCCGAGCAGATCCCTCTATCAGGCTCTCACCTAGCTGGCAAGGCTGGATGTCAATCTATTGTGTCTACCCAGACCCCGAGCAGATCCCACTTTCAGGCTCTCAGCTAGCTGGCAGGGCTGGATGTCACTTGGGGGAGTCCTACCCTCTCCAAAATGTTACTAATGAAATTTGGCCTTTTTTTTCTAAAAACAGGAAGAGAAGAATCCTCATAGGCGAGTCCGGACTCGCGGGACCAGCTCGAAAACGGGGTGACGAGCCGAGTCTTTGGCACCCGCCGAAAAAGGCGAGCTCTAGCAGGGCACTCCATCTCCCTTTACTTTTACTTTTAATTTTTTTGGAAATTTTGGGCTTTACATTGGCAAAACGGGAGGCAGCTCGCGAGCAAGGTGGGGGGGTGGGGCGAGCCCAGTGCGGCGAGTGGTCCACCCCCGGATCTTCTAGGGCTGGCGAGCTCTAAATACCTACTCATGGGTACGGATACTAACATCCATTCTAGCAGCAAGATCTATGCATGAGAGGTCCCCCAAAGAGGAGAGCTCGCAAGCGAGTATGTCACAGCAAGGAAGCCCAGAAAAAAGATAGAAAAAATGAAGATAAAGTTCATATCAATGCTATTTTCATTTATATAATGTTGTTACAAAAAGAGCAGCTCACCTTGGAGAGGTTACAAAAATGGGGGGTGGGGGAGGAGTTACAAAGAAAGAAGAAAAAGAGAAGGTGGGGTGGTCAGCTCTTGCCTCCCCCCCCCCAGACTGGCGGTCCTCGCCCACTCCTCCGAATAGATCGTCTTTGAAGCCCCTCTCGGAGAGCAGGTTGAAGCTGTCCTCCTTCTCGTTGGGCGGCGTTGATGGGAACAGGCTTGGCATGAGGTCCAAGGCTGTGATCTCCTCGTATCCATCCACCAGTACCCCCGTTGTTGGATCTTACGGCGCCCTTAGAGGGGGGGGGGGGGGGTGGGTGAATAAGGGTTCTTTTAATTTTGTCATAAAAATTAAACAAACTTTACTAGAAGAATAACATCAATATAATTGAAGAGTACAAATGTATACTAACAAAAAAACAATAATGATATATTGCAAAAGAGATAAATTGAATACAAAGTGTCTCTATAGAGCTAGAGATAAAGACACATGAAATAAATAATTTGCTAGTGTTTTCGTCGGTTCTTCTACCAAGAACCGGCAGGCTAAAGCGTATCTCTTCCTAGATCTTGCTACTAGCCTCCCCCTAGATCTAACCACGATCTAGACGTTGCACACAAGACAACAATTTCTCCCTATGACACACAAGGACTTGACGCCACTCAAAAGGCCGTGATTCTCTCCTAAGCCACACAAGGACCTAGACGCCACTCATAAGGCGGCGATTTTGTTTACCTATTATAATGAGAAAGTAAAAGAAAAGAACAAAAACAAATTGAACACTTTAGACTAGACACTCCCTTCAAACAATGCGCTGAAGATGCCGACGAATCCTTGCTAGAGATGCTTTAAATGCTTCGCACGTGCCGTCAATAAATCGCACTTTTGGCCTTCTTGAAAGTATGGAGTATCTCTGAGTTCTGGAGCTCTCTAAAAACGTCAATGTAGGAAAATACACTCTAGGTAATGAAATTCGCGATTTCCTCAGAAAATGAAATGTTTTTATATTCTGGCGCTATCGCCTTATGATACTGGGTATCACCATCTGGCGATATCGGTAACCGTTGCCACGTGTCCCACGAACTCCTCATTGTCGCATCGCATAAATGTTGAGCACCGAATCGTACACTATCGCCGAGCAATACCGGTTATCGTCGTCTGGCGATAGTGAAATAACGGAAGCCACGATTTCGTCGAGCATCGAGCAAAAATGTGTCGAGCGGTGCTGTCGCCTGTTGGCGATACCCAATATCGCCTGTTGGCGATAGCGAAATAACGAAGACACGATTTCGTCGAGTGTCGAGCGGAAATGTATGGAGTGGCGCTATTGCCTGTTGGCGATACCCAATATCGCGTGGCGATATCTCCCATGTTCAATTCTGACCCGATTCAGCACCAAAAAGATATTAGCTGTAGACCTGTGTTATCTGCACACCAAAAACATCCAAATATCAAATACAAACAAGATTTGTTATTAGCAAACTAGGAAGCGTGGAACGCATGCTCCAACAATCTCCCCCTTTTAATAATAACAAATCCATTATGAAAGAAATCATGAATGTTAAAAAGGTCCACCCAATTTGAGTATCATGACGAAGCATGTGTAGGTGCACAAATTGCTCCTAGATGAAACACTCCCCCTACATATGATCTCCCCCTAAATGGAAGCATAGGGAAATTCGTGTATTTGAAGTAAAGATGTGTAAAAAAAGGTTTTCAATTGTGCACAAAAAATAAGTTTTCCAATATATGAACAGACTTCGGTGAATGATTTCTTTTGTAAAGTGTCTCCCCCTTTGGTATTGTCAAAAGAGAGGTAAAAGTGCGGCGGAAGCGAAAGAAGGAAAAACACAAAAGAGAGACTCATAGAGGACAGGTGAGCTATGAAGAATAAAGAAAAGGAGTAAACAGTAACTTTGGCAATGTTCAACAAACTATATCACAAACACATACACTAGTGAATAGTTTTTGAGAAACAGTTCTCTGTCCAATTCTCATAAGAAGAACGTTTAGATAGGATAATGTTGTGTACATGTGACGTGTGGTTGGAAATACTTATGCATAGTCTTACAAAAAAAGCATGAACACGAGAATGTTAAAAAAACAACATAATATAAGGTAGACATGCGGAGCTATACTCGTACCCAAGAGTTCAGAGCACACAAGAAAGAAATTATTCATGTAAAGATTTGCACAAGACACTTTACAATTCTTGCCAAGGTTCTCAACCTCACAATGCTTATGAAGACTTATCAGGAGGTTAAGTAGTGCTTGGTGGAGGTTCCTTGTCAGCCCTGTATTATTTGAGTGTTGTCTTTTTTTTTGGTGTGTGAAACAATCACCAAAGGTTTGCACTTTTGGGATGATATACTTTTGTTACTCACATTTTTTTTTTTAGCTGAACAAAGGAGTCTGAATTCACTTTTGAGAGCATACAGAATAATTTAATAGTATGGTGCACTGTACCAAACTCGGATAAAGCAGAAGCAGAAAACATGCATCACTAGTGGTTATGGTAAAACATTCACAATTCACATTTTATAAGATGGATGCATATGAAGATTTGCAAAACCGTGAGTGAAAGAACATTATCATAACTAAAATATTTCTCAAACTTAGAGGCATGTGAAAACAATTTCACGAGTTTAAGAACACTAGTACTGAAATATGTAGAACGGATATAAGAGTGGTGAACTAGAGAACCAAGTTAGTATAAAACTCAAAAAACAAATTACGCCTAGCCTAAATCTGAGTCAGGAAGACAATTTGAAGAAACAGCAAAAAGGCACTATCGCCGGGCGATACCAGGTATCGCCGATCAGCGATAGTGGTAAAAGTATAAAAATGGGCTCATTCAATCAAAGGCATCAAACCAACCCTTTTTCCTGAAGACAGATCGCGGAAGGCGGAGCACAACTCGGCGAAACCCTAACACCTAGGTATGAAACGTGGATTTTGTCTTTAATTCTTTGGATTTTTATGGATCTAATTGGTAGGATAGTGTAGCATGTAATCCTAGATGAAAAATTTCCTGGTTTTAAAGTGTTTAGAGTGTGTGTGTGTGGATCATAAGAAACTAGGTTTGTTTAAGTGAAAAATATGTATAGTTTCTTGAATTTAAGAAGTTGTAAGAGGATTTGGAGTAAAAGAACTTTCAGATCTGGTATTTGGGATGAGGGGGAAACCAGATCTGAAGTTGGAAAGGGAGGAAAAACATTTCCCGTTATCACCCGGCGACAGTGCGTGTGCCGGATGGTGATAGCAAAAACAATTTGTTTTTGAAAAAAAACAATTTGATATGCAGGAATGGCTTCCAGTTCCTAAGCACGAAGAAGCACAGGGAGTGACTCATATTCATCATATCAAACATTTCCTGGAATAGAGAACGCTAACATAGGAATCGGACGGGTGATCGAATTAGACCCGGCCCGAAATGGTCGTATCCATGATTTGTTAGCAATGGCTGGAATAATGGCGATTATTATTCCAGATACATTCTCCTCCATACTGATTAGAGAATTTTACAATTATCTCAAAGATCTATGTTTCACGGAATTGAATGGCGGAGTCCGATCGAAAATTCAAGGACAAGCGGTAGAAATAACACACTATGACCTGAGAGATGAGTTTGGATTAATCGAGCATGAAAACACTTTAGATGTAGTGGAGAACTATCGGAAAGATAGGGATTGGAAATTATTGAATATGGTTTTGCATGGAAATTCCATCAAAACACAAATTCAATCAACGACCACCCTTATGGAGGATGCACGACTAGTGCAAGATATACTGAGGCATACTGTCCTACTGAAATCCGGAGATACACGGAAAATAACGGCTCAACTCAGTTATGTGACGTACATGATTTTGGAGCAAGAGCCATTTGACATGGCGGATTTTGTCCTTTCGATAGTACGCTATGCATTTATATTGAAGAGTCCTAATTGGAAGAAATTGAACACACTACCACTTCGAGCTGTTATCCAACGGATTTTATATAAGAAATATACGTGGATCGACCCATAGTTATACTTCAATGATTGTATCCCATCTATATATTCGACGAGTGGAACGCCTTCCATCGGTCGATCAACACGAGGAGGGTCATCAAGGAGGAGTGAAATGGTGTCCACTATTCGAAACCCGCCAATTCCTAGAGGTGGATCATTGCGAGAAGGGTTAGACGACTTGCGAGAGTCGTTCGAAGAACACAAGAGGGATGTGAAGAAAACCTTCTTGGGAATTAAGAAATTTTTTAAATTTCTGACAAAAAATTTGAAGTTAAAGCCCACTCCAGCAGAGGCAGCAGAATGGGAAGATCCGGTCATGGAGCCCCCCGTACATCGACTTGCCGAGCACGTCGGATGCGGAGCAGCGAGCACAGTTCGGCAGATGACTAAGGAGATACCAGTGCAGGTGACAGCAGAAATTTTTGAAGATTTCGGGATGGCTGGACATTTTGCCGATATTGGCCGGCGACAGTCACTATCGCCGGCGACAGTGAATTTTCTTCAATTTCCTGGAATTTTTATGCTGTAATATTATGTGGGACTTGAATGTGGTATTGTTCTTCTGTAATAACATAAGACTCAGAATGTGATGTTCTCATTTATAATTTATGTAAGTGACTTTTGGTTTAATGTTCATGTTTTTAGCCATTTAATTATTATTTTTATGTTGTTTTTTTGGCTTGCGATGGTAATCTATTAATTTGAAAGATCTAGAATTCCTAATTCTAACAGTAATAATGAAAAACGGGAATCTGGAAGTGGTTTCGTGAAAATATCCGCAAGATGTGAATCAGTGCTTATAAAATTTACTTTGATAGTATTTTGTTTTATGTGGTCTCTTATGAAATGGTGACGTACATCAATGTGTTTGGACTTAAAATGATGAACTGGATTATATGTTACGTCAATTGCACTTTTATTATCACATTTTAATTCAATTGATTCATGAACTATTCTAAAATCTTCTAAAGTTTGCTTCATCCATAAAGTTTGTGCACAACAAATGTCTAGTGCCATGTACTCGGCCTCAGTAATGGATAAGGCAACAGAATTCTGTTTCCTACTCGACCATGAGATAAGTGAAGGGCCAAGAAAGTGACTTGTGCCACTGGTGCTTTTACGATCTAATGAACACCCAGCATAATCAAAATCAGAAAAACCATGTTATATAAATGTATCGTTATGAGGATACCACAAACCTAATTTAGATGTGCCAATAAGATATCTAAAAATGTGTTTAACTGCTTTTAAATGAGACTCTTTGGGATTAGCTTGAAATCTAGCACATAAATATACAGCGAACATAATGTCAGGCCTAGAGGCAGACAAATACAATAGAGATCCTATCATTCCTCGATAAAGTGTTTGATTTATTGATATTCCACTTTCATCTTTTCCTAACTTCAATGAGACACTCATGGGGGTATTTGCTTGTTTTAGATTTTCAAATCCAAATCTTTTTAAAATATCATGAATGTATTTAGATTGACAAATAAAAATTCCATCATGCTTTTGGGTGATTTGAAAACCAAGAAAATAAGTGAGTTCGCCTACCATGCTCATTTCAAATTCATTCTTCATAATTTCAATAACACTATCACATAATTTTTCATTTGTGGATCCAAAAATAATATCAACATATATTTCTAAAACGATAAGATCATCATTGATATGTTTAAGAAATAAAGTACAATCAGCACTGCCCATTTTGTAATCATTTTTTAGTAAATAAATAGTCAATCTATCATACCATGCTCAGGGTGCTTATTTCAAACCATAAAGGGCTTTTTCTAATTTAAAAACATTATCCGAAAATCTAACATCAACAAAGCCTGGAGGTTGTTCTACATAAACCTCCTCCTTAATATACCCGTTAAGAAAAGCAGTTTTAACATCCATTTGAAATAATTTGAACTTCTTAAAACTAGCAAATGCAAGGAATATTCTAACTGCTTCTAAACGTGATACGGGTGTTGGAACCAGCTTTCTGGTCCCTCCTAAAGTTCGGAATAGGATGCAGCCCACACGTACTCTTCCTGAGCTATCCCACTGACGAGAGTCAGAGACCTGAAAACAGACCGAGGGGTCTCAGCTCGGAGGTCCCACCTCTTTCCCGGAATAACTGATGATCTTCCCCTCCCTAGCCAATGATGAGCTATGTGCCTGTGAAGAAAACAGTGGAAAGGTTCAACAACCTTCTCAGGCACCTCTATCGGTCTATTTATAGGCCTCTGAATCTGATCTGCAAATAACACTTCTGAATCATCCTAAAAAGACCAAAACACCCTGGGCTGGGTCTGCCAACATCCAAACTCCGCTGTTCTGGAGAGCTATATGCAGACCTCCAGGGGTAGAAGTGTAAAATTACCTGGGGCACCAAGGTCAAATCCCCCTTTGGGGGTAAAAGGGTAAAGGCATCACCTCTCCCCTATGGCGAGTGGGGGAAGAGTCTGGCGGGCGAGACGATATCCCTATCCATCTCGCCGTCCCCTCGGCCTGTGGGCTCTCTCGCCTCCTAGGATGATCTCGCCCACTAGGAGGTCTCGCCCACTTCAGAGGATCCTCCCTCTCGCCTCCTGCAGGTGGGCATCCTCTCATCTCGCCAGTCCCCCTTCTCGCTTGCTGGACCACCTCTCACGAGCCCAAGGTTGTACACAATCCCCGCTCATTTCAAGGTTGCCCTGACCTCGGAAAGATAAGTCCAACCGCGGCTCGCAATGCTAGGACTCACTCATGAGAATCTTTGGTGCCTCACCCCCCTATGGGGCCTATAAATATGAGATCCCAGTCTTCATTAGGGGCCCTTTTGCCTTCATTTCTTCCTCCTTCAGAATGTCTCACAGCCAAAGCTTTTGCGAGTGGCTTGCGATGGTGCGAAGGCAAAATAAAACCAATATGGATGCCCTATTCTCGGACCTGGGGCGTATTCCTCCCTCGGCCCCTCCGTCCTCTCGCCTGAAAAAGATGAAGGCCTCCTGCCATCCCCTCTTGGAGGCCTGCCATACCCTTCAACAGACAATCCTCTATCCTCTCCCGGAGAGAAACGAGTATTTTTTCACTCTCTCTTATTCTTTTGTCCCGCCTATTGACCATACTTTTCCAGGGAAGCTTTGCTGATTCCCCGATGCCCGCCAATCCCCCTGATAGTATTGACCAAGCTCATCAGCGCGCCGACTCGCCTAAGGCATCTTCCCCACCTCTCTTGCGGAAAGAAGACCTCTCGCGGGTTGTGGGGAACCCTCGCATATCCATTAAGAGCTTTCCCTTCTCGCTTTTTCCTTCAATTCTCCTTATTTTCCCCAAGCCATGCGAGCTCATCTTTGTTTATGATTTCTCGCTTTCTATGCAGGTATCCAATTTGATTCCGATGCTGAAGATGCTCCCGCGTCCCCCACCCACTCTCGCCTCTTCCTCATCCTGGAGAGATCGAGGACTACTTGGGTGATCCCATGGATACCCTGGAGTTGAAGCGGAGGACGGCTAGGATGTTCCGCAAATACACGCACATAATCTGCGAGATGGAGCTGGAGAAGCAAGCCTCCGACCGGCGCATGGACTGGCTAGAAACAGAGTGTCACCGCCTTTCTGCCGAGATGGAAGCTGGTGGTGCACTAGACAGGACAGATCCCCAAGCCATCTTAAACGAGACAGACAAACATCTCCATCTCGCGCGCCGCAGCGTGGTCGCCGCTCGCGCTTTTCATCTTCCTGGCCGCCCTCCCTTCGCGGGAGGTCAAGATGGCCGCTGGAAATGGGTGTGGAACTAAGCTGTCGCGGTCCCGTCTCACCTTCTCCAGGCCCTCCTATATTATTATTGCCAATTTAGTTGTTTATTTATTGATGCGTTGTATAATACTTTTTTGGGCAAGATGTCCCCTTCCACGGGATGAACCATTTTATCCTTTCGGTACTGTGCTTGTCATATCATGCTGTTTTTTCATCAGTACCATGATTAGCTAATTTTTTAATTAGTAGGTTTATAATGATGGCTTTTACCTCGAAAAGACCGCTGCGGCGCCCCCGCCCCTTGGGCTCTAGAGAGAGAGAGAGACGAAGCGTCGGGGTGCCTCTTAATTTCCCGCCGCTTGATTTTCCCGCTTAATCTCCTCTCTCCCTCACTCCTTATAAATATCTCAAATCCAGACATTCCCCTGCTTTTGTTATTCTTGGCCGTCTTTTTGGTTGGAGCTTCCGTCTCTCTCCTCTTCCTCACTCATCTCGCGTCCCGCTCTCCTAACTCATTCTCTTCCCCTTTACTGCCTTCTCGCTTGCCATGGGAAAGAAGAAGGTGGAAGAAGGCGAGGGCCGCAGCCGCTGTGGAAAGCGGTTTGTGGATCGCGACTTCCCTCTTGGCAGACTGCCAGAGGAAGAATATGCTCGTTTCGCCTGCGAGTATCTCGTCGATGGTTATTTATCTCGCCCGCCCAAAGTTGGCGAATGCATCAACACCTTCTACCCCAACGAACTGGCCTTCCCCGTCTCGCACTTCGAGGCGGGGCTGCGGCTTCCCCTTTGGCCGGAGGTCAAGTTAGTTCTTAAGTACTTTGGGGTCGTCCCGGCTCAATTCAACCCCAACGCCATCTCCATGCTGATTGCTTTCGCCTGCTACCTGCGGCAAGAGCGCATCGAATTTTGCTTGACGGCCTTTCGCAAGCTATTCGTCTACCATGCAAAGGATGACGACTTCTCTTATTTCACAGGCCAAGGCCTGAAGGTGTGCGAGATACTGAATAAAAACCACCATTGGCTGACTCGCTTTGTCTTCATCCGCGGGGATTTGGGAGTAATTCCTCTCGCCCCGGTATCTCCTGCTGAATGTTATTATGAAACCCCCAAGGTGGGAGGTGCCGAGAAGGATCTCTGCGACTTCTTCGGAGGGAAGAATTTCGAGGTCCATTACCTCAGGCGAGACCTCGACTCGCGTCCAGCCATCTTCCCCGGCGAAGGTATACTCCTGTCCCCCCCCCCCCTTTAGCCTTGTAAATTTTTATTCTCTGCTGACTGTCATCTCGCCTAGGAGAAAGAACCATCCCCGTTCATCTCCCTTATCAGAGTAATCGGGCTCTCGCCTTAGCGAGTATGGCGGTGGAGGCCGCGAAGGACACGCTGACCCCCACCCCAAAGAAGAGGCCCGGGGACGAGGGCACTTCTCGGCACAGCCCCAAGAAGATGGTGAAGAAATCTGTCTCCTTCATAAAGGAGAAACGGTCTGTCAAAGAAAGGAAAGAGCCATCGGGATCCCTGTCCCCCATCTCTTTATCGCCTCCCTCGCCTCACCGACTACCCGTCTCGCATACCCGCGAGACGGTCTTCTCAGATCCAGCTGCCACCACCAATGTTCAGCCTTCTAAGCTCCCTTCCGGTGAGACTGGCTCCTCCAGTCGCCCGGCTCCCGCCTCGCACCCCAATTACAACATGGGGCCTGTGACCGATGATGATGCTGGCGAGCCGGTCCTCCTATGGGACAAGGACGCTAACCGCGTGTCGGTGTCCACTATCCTTCCTCCATGGAAAGAGCAGAACCCCCCCCCCCCCCACCACCACCACCAGTCATGCCTTCTCCCTAGGGTTTGGGCTATATGGTGGCCTTGGCTCTGAACCCACAGACAATGAGGCATCGCGAGATCTCATTCTAAAGAGTGCCCACTCTCAATTTCGCTCCCTGGAGCTCGCGCACTGAGTCTCGAGCCGCCTGGTTTTCAACAATAGAAAGTGGAAAGAAGCGAAGGCCAGTCTCGCCACGGAACAGGAGAAATCCAGCGACCTGGAGAAGTGGTTGGTTGTTACCGACAACCTCCTCGTGCAGAGCTAGGGTGGCATGGTAAGTTTTCTTACTGTTGCTTTGCTAGTCTTACTCGCTGCTCATTATACTCCTTTACTCATTCTCTTCCCGTAGGATGCCGAGATAGCCGACAGGATGCGCTCGCGCATTGAGGAGTTGGAGGGAGAGAACAAGAAATTGAAAGCTGAAAATCTCCGCCTCCGGAACAGCGCAGCACCCCCCTCAGACCAATTTCCGGTTCCTTCCCGCTACTCTGTAGATGAGGTGGATGCCATCTGCCAAGACTCCAATATCAAGACGGCGGAGGTTGTTCTTAAAATGATGAAGGAGCTGGGGGTGGTGCGCAAGGATGCCGAGACGGTTACTGCCCGCGACCAGGTCCCCTGCCTGTACGGCGAGATGGACGACAGCTCTTCTTCTGTCAGCGAGTAGAGAATCATTAACTGCAGTGGCTTCTCTTCGCCTTTTTCTTCTCTTGTCTGGTACTTGTAGTTTTGATAGACAATTCCTCGAAAAAAAGCGAGGTGTTCTCGTCCCAAGGATATTTTGTTTAAACCTTTTATATGTTAATTGTTGCTTTCATCTTCGGCCGTCTTGCTTAATAGCTAGTCAAAAATGCGAGACAAACCTTTTAGATGTTATTTAATCGCTGCTTTTATCTTCAGCCGTCTCGCTTAACAGCTAGTCAAAAGCACGAGACAAACCATGGATCTCTCTTCGCATATACTACCCGCGAGATCAGCTGACCCTTAGCGCTCGACTCGCCGCAAGATTATCCTGCATTGAAGTCCCTAGAGACCAGCCGCCCTACGTGACAGGCCCCACCTTCTTACGCCAGTCTTGCGCTTTGAATAAAGAAGGTCCATTCGCCATGGGCGAGACCACCCATGCCGAGTGTCGGCCAGAGATCCGCTTCCCTGGCCTGATTCCTGACCCTTCCTTTTTTTAGGGATTTTCCACCAATCTTCTGATGAATATGGACCTTTCTCCACGCGAACTCTTACCACTAGACTTGCCCTCAAGTGAGCCTATAGCCCTGTCAGCTAGATGAGAGCCTGGTCAGCAGGTCTGTACGGGGTCTCCACTCCAAACCATCTCCAACCACCGAGTGAGCCTACAGCCCTGCCAGCCAGATGAGAGCCTGGTCAGCGGGTCTGCTCGGGGTCTCCTCTCCAAACCATCTCCAACCACCGAATGAGCCCACAGTCCTGCCATCTAGATGAGAGCCTGGTCAGCGGGTCTGCTCTGGGTATCCTCTCCAAACCATCTCCAACCACCGAGTGAGCCTACAGCCCTACCAGATAGATGAGAGTCTGGTCAGCGGGTCTGCTCGGGGTCTCCTCTCCAAACCATCTCCAACCACCGAGTGAGCCTACAGCCCTGCCAGCTAGATGAAAGCCTGGTCGGCGGGTCTGCTCAGGGTCTCCTCTCCAAACCATCTCCAACTACCGTGAGCCTACAACCCAGCTAGCTAGATGAGAGCTTGGTCAGCGGGTCTGCTCGGGGTCTCCTCTCCAAACCATCTCCAACCATCGAGTGAGCCTACAGCCCTGCCAGCTAGATGAGAGCCTGGTCAGTGGGTCTGCTCGGGGTCTCCTCTCCAAACCATCTCCATCCACCGAGTGAGCCTACAACCCTGTCAGCTGGATGAGAGCCTGGTCAGCGGGTCTGCTCGGGGTCTCCTCTCCAAACCATCTCCAACCAACGAGTGAGCCTACAGCCCTGCCAGCTAGATGACAGCCTGGTCAGTGGGTCTGCTCGGGGTCTCCTGTCCAAACCATCTCCAACCACCAAGTGAGCCTACAGCCCTGCCAGCTAGATAAGAGCCTGGTCAGCGGGTCTGCTCGGGGTCTCCTCTCCAAACCATCTCCAACCACCGAGTGAGCATACAGGCCTGCCAGCTAGATGAGAGCCTGGTCTGTTGGATACCTAGTTGATTTGGGCTAGGTTCACTGACATAGGTTGTGACCCATCATGTATATCCAGGGCCAAGTTTGTGTCCTAGAGTATAGGCCAAGTCCTTAGGTTCTATTTCAGATGGACCAGCTATCATCAAGACCATCAGAGACTCCAGACTTAGAGGATTTCAAGACTAAGTTAAATGAGTTCGACGTTCGTCGAACTCAGCTCGACGAAAGGTGTTCTGCACTTGACGATCATGAGACAATTCTTAGTGTTGAGCTCGACGATCTTGGTTCTCTGTTCGACGAAGACTGAGTTTCTACATCAAGCCAAAGTCAGGACAACTTCAGAATTTTTTCTAAGTCCAGCCTCAAGCTTCGGTCGACGAATCAGTTTCTGAGCTCGACGAACTTGGACCTCAAGTTCTCAGCTTCTCAGATCGACGAATCAAGGACTCTACTTGACGATTTCTGAACTCAGAGTATTTGTGTCGACACTTAGGGCATGTGTCGACACCAGACACCTTATGTCGACAACAGAGGATTTTTGCCGACACCAGGATTTCAGTCAACACCAATTCATGTCGACACCAGAAGATTTGAGTCAACACAAAGTTCAATCAGTCGACACCAGCTTATATCGACACAGGATTTCAGCAGATGCAGATTATTTGGCTAAGTCCACAATCTTTCTTCGCTCGATGAATCTGGATCTCAGTTCGACGAATACTGTCTGACAGTGATAATTATCTGCTCGACGAATGATGGATCTCAGCTCGATGAATGAAGATTGTCTGTTCGACTAATGAAGATTGTCTGATCGATGAACTCAAGCTCAGCTCGACGAACTCAAGCTCAGCTCGACGAACTCAAACTCAGCTCGACGAGTTGCATTCTTCGTTCGACGAATACAGACTAGGTCATCTTCAGGTTTCCCGTCCCGTTTCTTGGCGATGATTTCGGAATTTTTAATGCCAAATCTTCTAGGAATGAACGCGCATTGACTATGGACGATTACATGTCGTTTTTCCATGGGACAGTTGGGGAAATCATTGATTGTCGCTTCCTTCCAAGGCCGACTGCAATTACTGCTCAACATTCGAATTTTGAATGTTCTTAGTCAGTCAAAAAGGATATAGAAACAAAAAGAAAGAATCAATACAGTTAGTTACAGAGTTATAGAGAGTACAGTAAGCAATACAGACAATCAGATAGAGACACTCAGATTGCACAGAAGAACAATCATATTGAAATCAAAAGTTCTACTACAATCAGCCTGACCAGAGAACATCTTCAAGAAGAAGAAGACGAACAATCAAATTCAATCAAGAGTCTTCTTCTTTTCTTCAATTCTACAGGACTACTTCAAAGGACAACAAATCTTCATCTTTTAAAGAAGTTCCTGAAGCATTTCTGGTCCAGGCATTCTAGGTCTTTGAAGACCTATCACCCTGAAGCAGTGCTCCAGCTTTCCTGATACACTCAAGATCTCAAGGGGAGCAAGATCTGCTACCTTTAATCCACAAGTCTTCTCTCTGATTGTTGATAGAGAAGACACCATCTCCTTTACTTCCAAATCCTGTACAGGGTTTTAATTTCCTTCAAAATTATTCTGGTTGCAAGTCTCCTTCGAAAAGACTTGAGGTTTTGGTTTTTGAGCACCTGAACAAAAGCTCATTGATGTCAGGCACCTGATCAAATACCTGAGTGGATTCCTACCAGGGTGGTAGAAGAGTGGATGTACCCAGATTGGGGAACCACTATAAAATTTCTTGTGTCGTCTGGTTGCCCTTTTCTTTGTGTTTTGGATGTGCTCTGTGATTGCTTAGTTTGTTGTGCTTAGTTTTATTTAATTACTGAATTGTTCACCTAGGCTTACAACAACAGTTGTAAAAAGTTTGTAGTGAGCACAATACTCTATTCACCCCCCCCCCCCCTCTAGAGTATTACAGATCTAACCCACACTTTCAATTGGTATCAAAGCGAGGTTGGTTAAAATACCACACCTTATGTTGGAACACCCTATTACTGATTTGGGCAAGGATCACTATGTCCTTTAGGAAATTTGTTTTGACCTCCTTGTATAGATCTAAATGTTAATTAGTTTGAGTCTAAGGGTTAGTATTTAGGTTTGAAAGCTGCCCTCAAGACCCTCAAGACCAGATATTTCAGTTCAGGAGACTAAGTCATTTCGTCGAGCTCATGTCGACGAATCGTCGAACTCCATTCGACGATCTCTGAGCTCACTTCGACGAATCATCGAACTCCATTCGACGATCTCTGAGCTCACTTCAACGAGTCGTCGAACTCCGTTCGATGATCTTCGAGCTCAGATCGACGTTCCTGTCTCTAATTTGTTTCCCTATCTCTGAGCTCTGTTCGACGATTGTTGAGCTCAGGTCGAAGATTTCTGTTTCAGTCTAAGTCCAGTCGCTGAGCTCAGTTCAACGATAGTTGAGCTCAAGTCGATTTTTTTCTGGAGAGATCGACGTTTTTCAAGATTTACATTCAGACAGTTACGTAATTATTCCCAGCATTTATTTCAAGGATCTTGTAGACATTTCAATTAATCTGGAGCAAGTTTCAAGGGAATTATAAAGGAATGTTTTATTGGACTTTCCTCCAGAAGACAAAATGCTTTTAAGGAAGTCATTTATGACAGGCTAATGGCTATCTTGGACAGAATTATTCATATCTAAGGAATAAAAAGAGAATTTTCTTCTGCTTCTCCTAACAGTTAGATACAGAAAGAAAACAGTTTTTACAGAAAAAGAAAAAAAAACACACAGATAGAATTCTCTGAGAACACACACCACTGAAGGAGATCAACATACAGAAATTTCTAGATCCCTTTTGACTCAAGTGTTCAAAGGCCTTATCATTCAAGACTCCAGACACCACACATTTCAGCTGCTGCTAGAATCATCTTTTGCTGGAGATCAAATCTTCTGAAGACCTATCACCCTATTGCAAAGCTTCACTTCCTGAATAACTCAAGAACTCAGGGGGAGCTTTGATAACATCCATTATCTTCCCTCTGATTGTTGACAGAGAAGATCATCTCACCTCTCTCTCTCTCTCTCTCTGTTGTAAAGGGTTTATCAAACTCCCTTCAAAAGTTTGTGTTGGTTTCTGAGACCTTGTCAAAACTCAGTGGTGGCAAGATACCTGATCAAAAAATCTGGTTTGGTTTTTGAGTACCTTATCAAAAGCTCATTGGTGCCCATGACACCTGATCAACTCATCCTGCAGTGGATTCCTACCTAGGGTGGTAGAAGAGTGGATGTACCCAGATTGATTGGGGAACCACTATAGCTCCTTGTGTCTTCTGGTTTCTTTTCTCTTTTGTTTTTTGGCTGTGCTCTGTGATTGCTTTGTAATTAGATAGTTGCTGTGTTTGCTTTATTTCATTTGCTTCCCTGTTCACTTAGGAATAC
This sequence comes from Platanthera guangdongensis, assembly GCA_039583875.1. NCBI lineage: Eukaryota > Viridiplantae > Streptophyta > Magnoliopsida > Asparagales > Orchidaceae > Platanthera > Platanthera guangdongensis. The sequence goes on from CM077159.1 coordinate 107,583,708, forward strand.
AACAAGAGTTGTAAAAAGTTTTTAGTAAGCACCATACTCTATTCACCCCCCCCCCCCTCTAGAGTATATCAGATCTAACCTGCACTTTCAATTGGTATTAGAGCCAGGTTGGTTAAAACACCACACCTTAGTGGTTGCACAGGTTAACACCTGAACCCAAAGATCCCTCTAGTTAGATCTGTTTGTTTAAAGTTTGTTATTAGATCTATTTCTTCACAGAACATGGCCCAAAACAAAGATTATGCTAGCACCAGATCTCCAGTGTGCAATCTATCTAAGTTTGCACTTTGGAAGGCAATGATAAGATTGTACATGAATTCTATTGATGAAGATATTTTTAATTCTATTTTGACAGTGTGTCCAAGTCCCCCAGTAAATACAAGTACAAGTGCTATTCCACCTCCTTCAGGAACAGATGCAAAAATATAAAATGGAAAGTTGCAGATGCAAAAGCAATGAACATTTTGGCACAAACCATGTTTGATGACATATTTCAAAAGGTAGCTGAATGCAACTCAGCAAAGGACATCTGGGACAAGTTATCTGAGATAGTCTCAGGATCTGCTGATGAGAGAAAAGATAGAAGATCTCATCACATAACCCAATATGAGAACTTCAAGAAAGGAGAAGCTGAGTTAGTAGCAGATATGTATAATAGACTCAGTCTCATAGTCAATGAGCTGAAAACATTGGATGAAGAGATCTCATTGACTGAGCTCAATGATAAAATCCTAATGTGCTTCCCAAGCACTTGGGACTCAAGGATCTGGCCAATCAAGGATGTCAGAAGCCTAAATGAGATCACAACTGAAGCTCTCTTGGGCAAGCTCAAGTCCTATGAGCTGCTCATCAAGAATAGAGAAGAGGAGCAGAAGGCTGCTTCACCAGCAGTCAGAAAATAGAAATCAATAGCATTGAAAGATGTTAAAGATCAGCCTGAAGACAAGGTCACAGACAATGGAGAGCTGCTAAGCTTACTGGCCAAAAGGTTTTACAAAATGGCCAAGAAGGATTTCAGGAAAAGATCATACAGAGGGCATGACAAGCCAAGGTATGACAAATCAAATAACAAATAGATTATTTGTTTTGGATGCAGGAAACCAGGCCACATTGTGCCTGACTGTCCAGAAAATCAGACTAAGGACAAGAAGGACAGGAGAGAAAGGAGATAAGAAAAGGACTTCAAGAAGAATAGCAATGACAAACCCTCCTCAAGCAAGAATAAAAATACAAGGAAGGGGTTTGTTGCTGAAACTTGGAGTGAAACAGAAGAAGAATCTGAAGCTTCATCCAGCTCTAGTGATGATGAAGATGATGATGGTGAAAAAAACATTCTGCATGATGGCTATCAATGCCTTACAATAAAATTCTGATGTAGAAGAGTCAGAATCAGAGACTCAATCTGACGAGGACCAGGTAATAAATTCTTTTGATTTTAATTCTGAGGACTTCAAGTGTGAGTTTAAAGCACTGTGTTTAGATTTATTAAAATCTGAGAAGGAAATCATTTCTCTCAGAAATCAGCTATCTGAACACAGCACTTTAAAATCAGAAAACCTCAAACTCTCTGAGGAGTTGGAATGCTGTAGGGAGCAGATAGCTTCACTGAAAAGTGAGCTATCAGAGGCCAAAAGGTTTAAAGAATCCCTTAATGGGAGAAGTATCAAACTAATGGACATCACAAGAACAGTGAACTCAAGATTCAATAGTAAACTGGGCTTGAGTGCTTCATCCAACCAACCTATAGTATTAACAACCTCAATCAAATTTATCTCTGATAAAGGTAAGGGAGTTGTAGAGGTGGCTAAGAAAAATTCTGATTTACCTATGAAAATAAAAAGTTCAATAGAAAACGTCGAACGGAGCTCGACGATCGCTGAATGGAGCTCAACGATCTCAGGCTGAATCGTCGAACTCAGGTCGACGATTTCTGAACCTTGAACTCTGGCATAGTCGATCTTCGAACGGAGCTCGATGATCTGACCCAAGATCGTCGAACTCAGCTCAGAGATCGTTGAACAGAGCTCAGAGTTTTTAAAAATCCTTCAAAGGCAAATCAAACTTCAATCCTAGAGGTCCTACATCTCAGAGGTTTAACCCTTATGCTGAATGGATAATATCTCCCAGGAGATATCATCCTGAAGGCTATAAGAGTCAACCAGAGATGACTTTTATTTCAGAATTTAAAGGTTATCAACCTAGGCCCAAGGTAAACTGGGTCAAAAACAAATAAATTGTTTTATGTGCAGGAGAACACCTATCCAACATCAAACCAGCAATGGTATCTGGATAGTGGGTGCTCAAAGCACATGACAGGAAACAAGGACAATTTCACATCCTTCAAAGCCAAGCTTGGACCCAAAGTAATATTTGGTGATTCAAACTTTGGACTAACTAAAGGATATGGTGCAGTCTAGATTGGCTCAGTCACATTCAAGAAAGTAGCTTATGTGGAAGAACTGAAGCACAACTTAATCAGTATCATTCAACTGTGTGATTAAGGATATCAAGTGACTTTCAACAAATCCTCATGCAAAATCAAATCAGAGGACAACACAACTGTGTTGACAGGTAAAAGTAAAGGTAACATTTATCTTGTAGATTTTCATTCACCTAAGGTAGATATATGCTTGTTCAACTCTATTTGTAGATCTAATGAACTATGTCATAAGATATTAGGACATATAAACCTTAGAACCATTGCTAGGCTATCCAAGGACAACCTTGTTAGAGTACTACCTTCTGGCCCCTATAAGAAGGAAGGACTTTGCAAGACTTGTCAATTAGGCAAGCAAACCAAAAATAGTTTCAAGTTACTAAATAAGAGTGATTCACCTAGGATTTTGTATCTATTACACATGGACCTTTTTGGACCCATTACAGTACAAAGCTTAGGAGGGAAATCCTATACTTTAGTGGTTGTAGATGACTTCTTTTGATTCACATGGGTGTTCTTTCTGAGGAAGAAGTCTGATAACTTTAAGTGTTTGACAGAGTTTCTCAAATGCATACAGAGTGAGTTCAATACTCACATTGCCCTGATCAGAAGTGATTATGGGACAGAGTTTGATTCTCTTCTTATGCATGAGTTCTGTCAGAGTGAAGGGATCAGGCACACTTTCTCAGCTACTAGAACTCCTCAACAAAATGGGGTAGCTGAAAGGAAAAATAGAACCCTTATTGAATCTGCTACTACATTGTTGTCAGATGCTCACCTTCCTCTATCTTTTTGGGTAGAGGCAGTGAACACCTCCAACTATGTGTTGAATAGAAGTTTAATACATAAACTGAATGGCAAGACTCCCTATGAATTACTCAAAGGGAAGAAACCTAAAGTAGATTACTTCAAAATCTTTGGTTGTATTTGCTACTTTCATAATAATGACAAGAAATACTTAGTAAAATTTCAAGCTAAAGCTGATGAAGGAGTGTTTCTGGTATACTCCATGATCAGTAAATCTTATAGGGTATATAATAAATCTACTCTCAAAATTGAAGAATCTGTTCATATATCTTTTGATGAATCTAACATGTCTTTCAAGGAGAAGAATACTTCTACCATAGAACCTTTGCAGGTACACTCTCTTGCTGAAGACTTGGACAGGTTACATATTATTCAAAAAGATGAAAGCAGTGAAGATGAAGAAGTCATTCAACATCTTGAAGAGAATCTTCTTGAAGAGCCAGTTGTTGTACCACAAGAGGAAACAACAACACAGGTTGGTGAACAATCAACACCCCCTTTTGATTTAGTAATATCAAGAGACCATCCAATCCCCAAGTGATTGGAGACATCTCAGCTGGTGTGCAAACCAGAAATCAGGTCAACCAAAACTTAATGCACACTTGCTTACTCAAATTGAACCTCAATCCATTCAAGATGCAGAGCAAGATCCACACTGGATCATTGCAATGCAAGAGGAGTTGCATCAATTTGAAAGGAACAAAGTTTGGGAACTAGTGCTAAGGCCTAAGTATCACTCCATTGTTGGAACAAAATGGGTGTTCAGAAATATATGGATGATCAAGGAGTCATTGTAAGGAACAAGGCAAGGCTAGTTGCTCAAGGGTACTCTCAAGAAGAAGGGATAGACTATGACCAGACCTTTGCACCAGTTGCAAGGTTAGAGGCCATAAAAATCTTCTTAGCATATGCAGCACACTAAGGATTCAAAGTATACCAGATGGATGTAAAGAGTGCTTTTCTCAATGGAGATATCAAAGAAGAAGTCTATGTTAGACAACCCCCAAGTTTTATCTCTTCAACTCATCCTGATCATGTTTTCAAATTGCATAAAGCATTATATGGCCTAAAGCAAGCTCCTAGAGCATGGTATGAGACCCTAGCATGCTTTCTTCTGAAAAATGATTTTTTAAGGGGTAGAGTAGACCAAATTCTTTTTATTAGAACCCATAAGTCTCATATCCTACTAGTACAAATCTATGTAGATGATATTATATTTGGTTCTACTGATTCAAATTTGTGCGGAAGGTTTTCCAACCTAATACATTCTAAATTTGAAATGAGTAGCATGGGTGAGCTATCCTTCTTTCTAGGATTGCAAATCAAACAACATGTTGAAGGCATATTTATTTCTCAAACCAAGTATGCAAAAGAATTGGTTAAGAAATTTGTTATGTCTGAAGCATCATGTATGAAAACACCTATGCCTACTAATGTTGTATTAGATGCTGATGAACATGGGAAAACTGTCGATCAGACAACATATAGATCAATGATTGGCTCTTTACTGTACCTTACAGCTAGTAGACCTGACATAATGTTTGCTACATGCATATGTGCTAGATTCCAAGTGAGCCCTAGAGAGTCACACTTAACCTTAGTAATAAGGATTCTTAGGTATGTGAAAAGTTGTCCAAATCTAGGTCTCTGGTATCCAAAAGATTCAGCATTTGACTTAACTGTATTTTCAGATGCTGATTATGCTGGATGCAGAATAGATAGGAAAAGCACTAGTGGAACTTGTCAGTTTCTTGGTGACAGACTTGTCTCCGGGTTTTGCAAGAAATAAACATATGTGTCAACTTCAACTGTTGAAGCTGAATATATGGCTGCAGGTAGTTATTGTTCACAAATCTTGTGGATTCAAAACCAACTCCTAAACTATGCCTACAACTTAGAGATGTCTAAAATATTTTGTGATAATACCAGTGCTATTTCCATTGCACAAAATCCAGTCCTCCATAGTAGGACAAAACATATAGAAATTAGACATCACTTTCTAAGGGATAATGTTGAGAAAAACAAAATTGAACTTCAATATATCCCAACTGATTTGCAAAGGGGAGATATTTTCACCAAATCATTGGATGAAAAGAAACATACATTCTTCCTGAATCAGTTAGGAATGTTAGATGGAGGAAGTTTAAAATAAGATCCAAGATTTTAAAACTCTAAAAATGACCAAGACTAGGCAAATCAAAATGTTTTGTTTTTTAGTGTATAGAGTATGTTTCTGGTCTCTGAACTGCGCTCGACGATTTTCCCCAAGATCGTCTAACGGAGATCGACGATTTCAGAAATCGTCGACCAGAGTTCAGCGCTTCTCAGATAGTGCTAAACTATCTTTCTTCAGGTCAGCGATCGTCGAACGGAGCTCGACGCTCTCCAATATCGTCGAATGGAGATCGACGATGTTGATGACCTTTCAGTTTCCTTTAGAAGCCCAGATCGTTGAACGGAGTTCAACGATCTTTCCTTTTCTGCGTCGAACCCTAATATAAAACTCATTTTTCGGTCGTCGTTCTGCCTTTGCGCTTTCATACTCTCTGCAGAATTTATCTTTCCCTCCAAACTTTTCTACACTTGGTCTTGTGTTTGTTCATTTTTTGCAGGAATCAATGGCAGTTTTAGTCGCAATCTTGGCAGCCATGAAATTTGATGCTGGCTTTAATATAGATATGGATTCTTTCGATAACATCGATCAAATATTCAAGGACATTCTGGAACTCATCAAGGAACAACAATTAGTTAACATAATGTCTACAAGGATCAAATTGGTCGCAAATGAAATAGAGGAATGGGTGTATACTGCCCACAATCTGGATCAGAACACAGTGGTCGGAACCATCTCAGGAACTCAGGTACCTTTAACACCTGCTGTTTTGACAGAGGTATTTCAATTAAAATCTGGTGAAGATTCTATTGAGCTTTCTGGAGAAGAATTTTCAATTATGCTTGAGAGGATGGGCCATTCAGAAGCTAACCCTAGTAAATTTCTTAAGAAGAATCTGTCAGTTGAGTACAGATTTCTTGCTGATGTAGTTGGGAAAGTGCTGTTGGCAAAACACTCTGCTCATGATACCATCTCTAGGTATCAGCTCTATTTGATGGGTGCCTTGGTGGACAAGAAGCAGCTGAATTGGGGAGAAGTGTTTTTTTATTTGATCAAGAAGAAAATTAACAAGAACTTTCTTAATTTTGGGAGGATTTTAGGGTTGTTTCTTCACAATAGATGCCCTAACCTGCTTGTTTCCAATGGGATACACATCAATGCCTCCAAGAGGCTTACCTGTGCTCTATTTGGGAAATGGGACAGGCAGATTGTAAAGCCCAGCAGAGCCTCTGCAATCTCTTCTTCAGGCACAAGGACTATTTCAGTCTCTTCCCCTCAGGTTTCTGCCCCTGCATAAGATTTGCATGCCTCATCATCTCATCCTTCTCCACCTATTGTTTCATCAACAATAATCACATCCACTGTCACAATTTCATCCCCCATGTCCATCCCATCTACAACTTCAATCCCTTATCCAACTCCAACATCAATTGAAGAAATCTTCCATCCACTACATCACTATCCCCACATGGACATTGATTCATCATCCCATATTCCATCATTCAATCTCTTCGATGATTCCTATATGGATGATTCTCCTTCATCCCCTCTTGAGCCACCATCATCATCCACTTCTTATCAAAAATTACTTCAGGAAATAATTGCTCAACCATCATTCACACCATCCATCTCCACTCCATTATCTTCCATCTCCACAATTCTAATATCTCAACCATCACTTCCACCATCCACAGTTTCTCCGACAACATCTCCTGCTGCTCCAACTTTTATCTCTACCACATCCATCCATACCTCTACTCAAGTCCCACTTGAGCAAGTAGACCTTCCAGCTATTGCAGACAAGCTATATGAGCTGATAGCTCTAAGGCTATCACTATTGCTGGAGACTTCATTGGCTCCACTTCTGAAAACTGTTCAGGAGTTGTCTGCCAGGCTATCCTCTATTCTTCCTCCTCAGGCAATCCCTTCTACTGGGTGCCTTGATCCAGTTATCACTGAATCTAGGCAGGGGGAGATGCCTTATGAAGCTGAGAGATTGCCTGCTGCAGTAACTCCAATTCAAGCTCCAGTTGCAGTCATTACAGTGGATATCAGGTCACTGTTATCAGTATTTGATTCTGTATACTTCAGCTGCCTTCCAGACCAGCATACTGAAGACCTTACTAAGGCCATTGTGTCTATTTCTTGCTGTGAGCCCAGCATTTTAGCCTCCTTTATAGATTCTATCCAGGCTATGGACAATGTTGAAATTGTTGTTGCTGCTGTTGATGTTTTAGTTAGTTCTGATGTTGCTGATTCAGTTTCTGAGGATGTGCATATGATAGAGGAAATTGATTTTGAGCCTGCTGTATCTGAGCCTATTGTTTCTGAAATTTCTGTTTCTGAACCTGCTGTTATAGCTCCTTCTGTTAGTGTTGCTTCTATTCCAATTCCTGCTGCTGTTATTGCTTCTGTTCCAATTCCTGCTGCTATTGTTGCTCCTATTGATGTTCCTGCTGTTGTTTCTTCTGCTCAGCCCCAACAATAAAGAGATTTCTTCAAAAAGCTTGATAAACTATATGATAATCCACAAAGTTTAGATAGTGATCATTTTAGAACTGACTCTGATGATTCCTCTACAACAATTGCAAGGAAAAGAAAAGCAAGAAGCAAGGCCATGAAGTGAGTTCCCCTAGAAAAGGTTAAAGATACAAATGATATTCCTTATTATATCTTGCATGATTGCCAGATTACAGAACCATGGATGCAGTACTCCAGAAATCAGCTGAAAGCCATGAAAAAGAAAAGGAAGTATGACAAAGGATCATCTCACTTCAATCCTCCTCCTCCTCCTCCTCCTTCACCTGATGCAGGTATAGGTGGAAGTTCTGCCTTTCAATCTACTGCTAGAAGCCAAAGTTCATATCAATTTCAAGGAAGATCTCAACATAGAGGAAATCAGTTTAGAGGTTACCAGTCCAGAAGAGGACAGTACAGAGGAAATCAAAGAGATCTCAGAGTGTATTCTAAAGGATATTCCAGGCAACATCCTTATCAAAGGGAAGGACAAGGTCCCTCTGACACTACTTCTGCTCCTTTCCCTTATAAGCATAAAGATATTGTTTCTTTCAGAGCTCCTCCTGATAATTCTTCAAACAGATATGAACCTCCTGTTCCATTTGAAGACCCAGAAAATAATCCCACTTCATGGACTGCCAGAATGAAAGAGTTGGCTGCACTAGATCAAATCAAGAAGGCTAGAGAATAAGGAAAAGATACATCAAGTTTCACTACTCTATCAGATCAGAGAAAGAAAGAACTTGAAAGGTATTATTCCAGCAAATTCTTTGACTCAGAAAGTTATATGAAGCTGCACCCAGAAGCTGTAGTCCCCAGGACAAAACATCAAACTTCTCTAGGTGCAACTGATGACAGAAGATCTAAGAAGGAAGCTCTTAACCCTAACAGAGAAATATTTCTCATAAAGAGCAAGGAAAAAGAATGATCTTGTAAGCTGACAGTAATACCTATTTCTGACTATCTGTGATTATTTCTGTGTTTCTGCAATGTTGTTTTTGTTTTTATATTTCTGCATTGTATATTTTTACTTTTTTCAATATCTGTAAATAGTAATCCTAACCCAAATAGGGGAAGAATGTTGGAACACCCTATTACTGATTTGGGGAAAAGATCACTATGTCCTTTAGGAAATTTATTTTGACCTCCTTGTATAGATCTAAAGGTCAATTAGTTTGAGTCTAAGGGTTAGTATTTAGGTTTGAAAGCTGCCCTCAAGACCCTCAAGATCAGATATTTCAGTTCAGGAGACTAAGTCATTTCGTCGAGCTCAGGTTGACGAATCGTCGAACTCCATTCGACGATCTCTGAGCTCACTTCGACGAATCGTCGAACTCCATTCGACGATCTCTGAGCTCACTTCAACGAGTCGTTGAACTCCGTTCGACGATCTTCGAGCTCAGATCGACGTTCCTCTCTCTAGTTTGTTTCCCTATCTCTAAGCTCTGTTCGACGATAGTTGAGCTCAGATCGACGATTTCTGTTTCAGTCTAAGTCCAGTCGTTGAGCTCAGTTCAACGATAGTTGAGCTCAGGTCGACGTTTTTCTGGAGAGATCGACGTTTTTCAAGATTCAAATTCAGACAGTTATGGAATTATTCCCAGCATTTATTTCAAAGATCTTGTAGCCGTTTCAATTAATCTGGAGCAAGTTTCAAGGGAATTCTCAAGGAATGTTTTATTGGACTTTTCTCCAAAAGACAAAATACTTTTAAGGAAGTCATTTATGACAGGCTAACGACTATCTTGGACAGAATTATTCAGATCTAAGGAATAAAAAGAGAATTTTCTTCTGCTTCTCCTAACAGTTACATACAGAAAGAAAACAGTTTTTACAGAAAAAGAAAAAAAACACACAGACAGAATTCTCTGAGAACATACACCACTGAAGGAGATCAACATACATAAATTTCTAGATCTCTTTTGACTCAACTGTTCAAAGGCCTTATCATTCAAGACTCTAGACACCACACATTTCAGCTGCTGCTGGAATCATCTTTTGCTGGAGATCAAATCTTCTGAAGGCCTATCACCCTATTGCAAAGCTTCACTTCCTAAATAACTCAAGAACTCAGGGGGAGCTTTGACAACATCCACTATCTTCTCTCTGATTGTTGACAGAGAAGATCATCTCACCTCTCTGTCTCTCTCTCTCTCTCTCTCTCTCTCTCTCTGCTGTAAAGGGTTTATCAAAATCCCTTCAAAAGTTTGTGTTGGTTTCTGAGACCTTGTCAAAACTCAGTCATGGCAAGACACCTGATCAAAAAATCTGGTTTGGTTTTTGAGTACCTTATCAAAAGCTCATTAGTGCCCAGGACACCTGATCAACTCATCCTGCAGTGGATTCCTACCTAGGGTGGTAGAAGAGTGGATGTACCCAGATTGATTGGGGAACCACTATAGCTCCTTGTGTCTTCTGGTTGCTTTTCTCTTTTGTTTTCTGGCTGTGCTCTGTGATTGCTTTGTAATTAGATAGTTGCTGTGTTTGCTTTATTTCATTTGCTTCCCTATTCACTTAGGAATACAACAAGAGTTGTAAAAAGTTTTTAGTAAGCACCATACTCTATTCACCCCCCCTCTAGAGTATATCAGATCTAACCTGCACTTTCACCTTAGTGGTTGCACAGGCTAACACCTGAACCACAAAGATCCCTCTTGTTAGATCTGGTTGTTTTAATTTTGTCATTAGATTTACTTCTTCACATACATGGCCCAAAACAAAGACTATGCAAGCATCAGACCTACAGTGTGAAACCTCAACAAGTTTGCCATCTGGAAGGCAAGAATCAGATTATACATGAACTCTATTGATGAGGATATCTTTTCTGTTATCTTGACAGGTGTACCTCCAGCACCTACAACTTCTACCAGCACTTCAACAAACATGACTGCAGTGCCTCTTCCAGAGAACAATGAAGCCTACAAGAAAGCCAAGATGGCTGATGCCAAGGCAATGAAAATCTTAGCCCAGACTATGTCAGATGACATATTCCAGAAGGTGGTTGAGTGCACGTCAGCCAAGGCCATTTGGGATTCCCTCAACCAAATGGTAGTTGGCTCTGCAGATGAAAGAAAGGACAGAAGATCCAATCTCATATACCTATATGAGAACTTTAAAAAGGATGAGAATGAATCAGTGGCAGAAATGTACAATAGGCTGAGCACAATCATCAATGAGCTCAAAACCCTGGATAAGGACATCAGCTTGACAGAGGTGAATGACAAGATATTGATGTGCTTCCCTATCTCTTGGGATTCCAGAATCTGGCCAATTAAAGAAGCCAGAAGCCTCAATGAGATATCAACTGAGTCTCTATTAGGCAAATTGAAATCCTATGAGCAGCTGATCAAATCAAGAGAAGCAGCAGAACAGAAGGCAACAACTCCAGTTAGAAAGGAGCACAGCATAGCCTTCAAAGCATCTGAAGAAAGTGAGACATCAGCTTCCAATGAAGAGCTCATGAGCCTCTTTGACAAAAGGTTCTATAAGATGGCAAGGAAGGATTTCAGAAGGAAATCATCCAGACAGGATGATAAGCCCAAGTATGACAAAACACCAACCAAGGAGGTTGTGTGTTTTGGGTGCAGAAATCCTGGACACTACATCTCAGAATGTCCAGAAAACCAGAAGAAGGACAAGAGCAAAGAAAGAGACTCCAGGAGAAAGCACAGCAGCAGACCCTCCTCCAGCAAATATAAAAAGAAAGACAAGGGATTTGTTGCTGAGACTTGGAGTGATACTGAAGAAGAAACATCCTCTTCCAGCTCAAGGGAAGAAGAGGAAGAAGCAAGATCCAAGGAGGTGTGCCTAATGGCAATTGATGCCTCCAGGAGCTGTTCTGGATCAGAAGAAGAATCAAAAGAAGAAGCTGCCTCAAACTCAGAGGCATATCAGGTTATTTCTAGCTTTGACTTTAGTTCTGATTTATTTAAAACTGAATTCAAATCTATGTGCTTAGACTTAATTAATTCAGAAAAGGAAATAAAAACTCTTAGAGAAAGACTAGGAAGTCTTGAATCTGTAAATTCAGAAAACATAAAGCTAACAGACCAACTAACCTTAGCTAATGAACAAATAATTAAATTAAAATCTGAATTATGTGAGGCCAAATAACTTGAGCAATCTCTCAATGGGAGAAGCCTCAAGCTGATGGACATTACAAGCACAGCGAATGACAGATTAAATGGCAAGCTGGGCTTGGGTGCTTCATCAAGTTTGCCCCCCATAATAAAGAAAAATATTCTTTCAACCCCCATCAAGTTTATTTCTGCTAAGGGAAAAGAAAAATTAATAGACAAACCAAGGTCAGAAAACAATCCAAAACCTATAGAAAAGAGAAACAGAAATCTGAAAATAGCAAAAAAAAATAAAGTTCAGCAGCATTCGTCGAACTCAGATCGATGAAATGTAGCCAGTTTGTCGAACCCAGATCGACGAACGCTGAACGCAAACTTCAGTTATAACAACTCGTTTAACTGCGATCGATGAACTGTGTATGGTTCGTCGAGCAGAGGTCGACGAACTTGGGGCACAGAAAATGACTACTATCATTCTCTGAGCAAAGATTGACGATCTCAACCCTATTCGTCGAACTCTGGATGACGAACTTACAACAATTCGTCGAACCCAGAAGGACCAAAAAGAAATCAATTTCCTTATAGAAATCTTAAACCAACTAATAAGACATTTAATCCAGTAGCTGATTGGGTAATTCCACCTAGGAGATATCACCCCTTAGGTTATAAATCCCAACCTGCATTATCAGTTATATCCAATTTTACTTTTCAACCAAATAAAGGACCTAAGGTAACCTGGGTCAAGAACAATTGAATTTTGTTTTTCTTTGCAGGTACAGGTGAAGAGTTGTCCAAGGGTAAGTCAGACCTGGTACTTGGACAGTGGTTGCTCTAAACACATGACAGGAAGCAAGGGAAATCTATCCAATTATAAGCCCAAGCTAGGACGAAAGGTGATTTTTGGAGATTCCAAAAGTGGTCAATCAGAAGGATATGGGATAGTGAAAATTGGATCAGTGACTTTCAAGAAAGTAACTTATGTAAGAGGACTCAAACATAACCTTATATCCATAAGTCAATTATGTGATGAAGGTTATCAGGTACATTTTAACTCTACTTCCTGTTCTATTATTGATAATTGAAAGTCCACCTAGTGTCAACTATCTTCACCTATGGGGGGGGGGGAATAGGTGACGTGCAGCGTTTTTGCGGAATTTAAAATTGAACCTGCACAAGAAAATGAAACAGCACAACAAAGAAAGTATACAAGCAATTTATAGTGGTTCCCCGATTTGGGTACATCCACTTTCCCCCTTCGACCTATCTCCCAACAAGGGACGACTCGATCTCTTCACCAACAGGATTGAAATCCATTCCTTGCACTATCGGAAGGAACCCTTCCACACGTAGGAGTCACACTCCCACAACACGGGTTGCACCTAACCCTTACAACTAGGAGCCAACGTTCCGTTACAACAAAAATAAACTAGAATGTACAAGAAATACAAACTACTTTTGGAGACTAAGGTGTCCCTCTTCGTTGACGACGTGTTCTTGAAGTCCACGAAGAGTCCACAACCCTAGATCTCTCTTGGAGAGAATCTCCCTGGACCGGCGGTGGCTAGATGGGCGGCGGCTTGGTTCACGGGATCGGCGGCGACAACGATGTGCGGCTGCTGTACTTTGGAGATCCAAACTTCGTAGCAAAGCTAGCTAGGTCTTCCAACGGTCACACTAGGATCGATCGTCTCAATCGATTCGGACGGGGAAGGTTTTCCCAATCAACAAATCAAGAGACAAAGGATCTCCGGTTAGACACGTGAGACGCTAAGCTAGGCTAAGCTTCTGTCGACGGGAGATCTGGAAGAAACCATGATCAAGACCGGCGATCAACTTGCTCGAGCGGCGACGGCGGCGGCGGCAGAGCGGAGCTCGCGATCTAGGTCACGTCGCGGCTCGTCTTTTTTCAATTCTTCTTCGCTGATCTACTGTTCAATAATACGCGTGTATTTATACAGTAAAATACTCTTTTATGACCGTTATGGGTCCCACCAGAAGAAACCCTAAATACGGTTCAAAATAGTGCCAGCGGCAGAATCCGATCCAGCTTTTTCCAGAAAATTGCCCAAGTAAAAATCGGCGCGAATCAAAATTGAGTCTCGTCGAATCGTCGAGAATCAAAGGTGATTCTCGACGATTCGGCGAGAATCAAAGATGATTCTCGTCGAAGTTGACTTGGTTGCACGCACTGATTTAGCCGGGTCGAGACGGCGAGAATCAGCCAGTGATTCTCGACGATTCGGCGAGAATCACTTGGTGATTCTCGTCGATTCTTACTTAGAATCAGAGTTGCTCGCTATAAAGTAGCTGGATCGAGTCGGCGAGAATCAGCCAATGATTCTCGATGATTCGGCGAGAATCACTTGGTGATTCTCGTCGATTTACACTTAGATGATTTTTCGTCTTTCCACCCATGAGGTGCACCTTGACCCATCCTTGCTCCTTGTCTGCTCTTGCCTTAACACAGCCCTGTACTTGAAAATAAGTACACTCCAATAGAGAGAGTACACGTAGGCCAACACACTGATCTGCTCAACGAGGGATTACGTCGCGCAGACTCGTGTATATTGACCTACTACACCCTGACATTGGTGTGTACTTAGTGTGGAATAACTACAAGCACAACTTGAAAGATTTTATCAAATACATTGTGAATTCATCTTAGCTTGACAGGTGGCTTCCTCAAATCCAGGTAATTGTGGATACAATACCCAACAATCTCCCCCTATTTGACGAAGCCAAAATCCTACTAGCTAAGATGAATACCACCAACCAGATAATATATACAACATAGAGAATTTAAATATGCGGCACAAGAAAATATAGGCAAACAGATCAAGGCTTGAGTCAATCATAAATTCATATACATATATATATAAATATATAATCAGGATTGTTCATATAACAATAAGAAAAGATAAAAGTGTTCAAGAGACAATGACAAGCTATAAATTTCTATCTATTGATTTTTGTCTAGGTCATCCTTATGTTTCTGAGCCAAAAACTTCTTTCTTTGCCTTTCAAAATACTCCTTGGGCTTTGGATAGTATCTGGGAGGAGGAGCTTTATCTGCCGCAGTGTTGGTCCTGAAGAAGATGTTCCGTTTAGCTTCATACGTCTTGTGCAGCTCCCACTCATGCTGGCTGTATACATCGTTCTGATTGATTTCCCCTTGTTCTTGTAGCCAGAATGTGTCCAAGATGATACTCTTTGATACCGGACTCCACTTTTCGTTTCTTACTTCCTCCTCCTTCAATCTGATTCTCTTTTCAGCTTGTGTTTCCTTAGATGTCCCTTCTTGAGACTTTCTCTTGTCCCTGGCTTTTGCTAGGGCTCCTTGGTCAAACATTGCCATCAGTTTTGCCTTGGAGGTGACCCTAGAAGCCCTATGAGCATCAGCTTCACTTAAATTAACTTCTGCAGCACTTACTCCCTCATCAGCCGTAGTATTCTCAGGAGCATGAATACCCGCAGGATTTTCAGGCAAATCGACGCCTAACGCTTGTTGGAGCATCCACCAGCAACTGTCATAGACATATTGGTTTGACTGTTCAAAGTTTTTGATCATGACTTCCCGAAGCTCGGCCATCTTAGCTATATATCCATTCTCCCCCTTTTTGGCTTCGACTGCAATGGAGTTTGCATAAGAATGCAGTGACTCATCAATATGCTTTGTAGTCCTGGAGAATTCAGTGACCAAGGCTTGTTGATTGGTGTTGAGAGTTACCATATTGCCATCAAACTTTTGAATGTTATTTGCTACGACATGAGCATTCTGATTTACGATTATGAGAGTATCAGTGTTCCTTTTTAATCCGTCCATAAGAAGAGTGACAGCTTGGCCGGCCGCAGTATACTTATCTTCAAACTTCTTTTCCATCACGTCCAATTTGTGATTGATCTCCACCATGTTCTGGAGCATGAGATTCTCTGATTTCTTAATTCTTTTCAACATTTTATTTTGAGCTTTCTCAAAGGATGCTTTAAGCTCATCCACTATACCCTGAATGACATTCACGGTGTGATTGGCTAGATCATCTCGTAGTGGAAGATCCTAAGCCACTCCTTGGCCTTGCACTTCAGCAGATGCACCTGTAGAGCTGGACACGAGCACAGTCTCTAAGGGGGGAATGCTTGCAGCCTCTGTAGATTTCTCGGACTCCCCCTCCACTGTTGCACCAATGATCTCAGGAACGATCTCAGGAGCGTGCTTGTCAGATGGAACTTCAGTGATATCCTGAGTCTCCAAAGCTTCCTGTCCCTCATTGCCTTCTTCCTCACCTTCATCATCCATGAGATCATTCTCATCAGCATCATCTTCCAACCCTTCATCAGCAGTCTCCTCTACAGCACCTCCGTCTCCTAGATCGTTCAGGTTCAGGGCCTCCTCATTCTCCAGCACAGCTTCACTTTCTTCTTATATATCCGCCACTACATCTCTGGCTATCTGGGAGATGTCAGATACGATATTAGCATCAGTGGGTAGAGGCTCCCCCTCAATTCCTGAAGTCAAAGCATCAGGAATTTCACTGGGGATAACTAAGGAATCAGCCACAGTTCCGTCCTCGACTGGAGATACTTCCAGTTGTTCTACCACGGCAGCCTGCCCAATGCGCCTCTCCCATCTGTCAAAAACACTCGAGTCCATTTTCTTCAAGTAATGTAGAGGAACACCTTTACTCATGTCATACTTATCTCCGTTCAACTGATTGAGATATAGACTGATGATTCGGCCAAAGCTAGGAGATCTGAGGGTGTCCTTTATCTTCTCAAAAAGCAATGCCCCCCAGTTGAATCCTTTTCTGCAGACAATTGCCACCAGGATCTTGAACATGTCCGCAGAGATGTGGTCATGAGAACTCGGTTTGCATATGAGTACCTTCCCAATGATGTCTGACAGAAGTTTCCCTTCTTCATTCATATCCTTTCGCTTTATCGACCGAGTTCCTCGAGCGAGTCCACAGAATAATAAAGTCCTGGTTTTGTCTTCTTCCTCAAGATAATCCTCGTGCTCCGAACTTGTGAGCTGCAAGTATTGGGTTAGCTTGTTTACAGACATCTTGATCGTTGCCCCTGCAACCATGCTTGTTGAAGTTGGAGACCGGGCGGTCTGTCTTGGCGGGTTGGAGACCGCGCGGTCTGGCGGTTTGACTCGGCGACTTGTAAACCGGGCGGTCTAGCAATCTTCACAGGCGACCTCTCTGCATCTCTTATTGTAAGCCGTGCGGTTAGTCCTTCTGTCTAACCGCGCGGCCTGTGCGGTTTACTTTGTACAGTCCGCTTAGCTTGTAAATTTTAGTCCCACATCTCTTATTTGTATTCTCTCTTCTCTCCTCCATTCTATATAAGGGAGGGCATACCTTTGTAATAGTTATCTTTTTTGGATAATAAAATTTCGATTATTCAAAAGTTTATTCGGCTTGTTCTCTTCTTTTCGCTTCCTTTCTCTACTTTCTAACATGGTATCAGAGCACACGGTCTTTTCCTCCTGATTCTGTGCGCTCTCTGTTGTTCGCGGCTTGTCTTTCGCGTTCTGCGGCTTGTTCGCGGCTTGCCTTCTCCTCTGTCCGCGCGGCTTGTTTCCATCCGCGCGGCTTGTTTCTGTCCGCTGCCTGTTTGCGCGGCTTGCTCTTCTTGTTTCTCTTCTCCTCCTGCTCTTTGTCGCAGCGACCTGTTTCCGTGTCGCCGCGCTCCTTGCTCTTTCCTGCCGCTCCGACTTCCTAGTCGCTGCAGTCTGTCTCTATCCGCGTGTGTTGTCTCTGCACTCGCAGTTTGCTGCTGTGATCTGCCTGACCGTGCGGGTTGTTCCTTTCTTACCCGTATCTTGGTCGCGGTCACCTGCTCTTCTCCTCTCTTCTGTTCGCTCGGCCTTTTCAGTCCGCGCGACCTCTTCCCCGCTGTGCCCTTGACCGCATTCTCGCAACTGCTGTGATCTGCCTGACCGTGCGGGTTGTCCTTTTCTTACCCGCATCTTGGTCGCGGTCACCTGCTCTTCTCCTCTCTTCTGTTCGCTCGGCCCTTTGCAGTCCGCGCGACTTCTTCCCCGCTGTGCCTTGATCTGAATCCTAGCCGCTCGTGTTCACGCGGCTTCTTCCCTTTTGTTCCCGCCGCGGTTTCACGCGGATTCTTCCTTGTTTGAGCGGCCTCTCCGCCTCTTCGCTCTTAGCCGCTTCTCTTGTTAGTCGCCGCGACCTCCTGGTTTAGTCGCGCGGCTTGTGCTCTGCACCTTGGTCGTGGCCCTTCGTGCCGCTGGTGTGCTGTCACCGAGACCGCTGTAGTTTCTTCTTCCTCCCTTCATGGCTTTCGCCTCGGTTGTCACGTCTTCTGGTCGTGCACACGTTGTTACTCAGGGCAAATGGCTGATCGACACTGGTGCTACGAATCATATGACCGGCCATCTCCCGTGTTTCTCTCTCCTAGAAAAACATGCTCGCTTGCCCCCAGTTACTCTCGCTGACGGCTCTTCATCATCAGTTCATGGCACAGGGATAGTTCATGTCACCCCGTCTCTTCACTTGGCGGATACTCTATATGTGCCCCAGTTCCCGTGCAACTTATTATCTGTTACATCTCTTTGCAAGCAATTACAGTGTTCCGTCACATTTACTTCTACTTCTTGCTCTTTTCAGGATCCGGACTCCCAACGGACGATTGCTACTGGGACTGAGAGTGGCGGCTTATACTTCCTAGACAACATTTCTGCTTTTTCCACCTTCTCCTCCACCTCCACAGATCTTCTCCAATGGCATCTCCGCCTTGGTCATGCTCCTCCCCGTCTTCTTCGTCAACTTCTGCCCCACCTTCCTCCTCAAAGTCCTTCGCTCAACTGCGAGGCCTGTCAGCTTGGCAAGCATCACCGCTCCTCCTTCCCTCCAAAGCACGTTCGTAGCTCTACCCGTCCGTTTGATCTTATCCACTCTGACATCTGGGGTCCTTCTCCTACTCTTACCATTGGTCGGGGTAGTTCCTATTTTGTCACGTTCATTGATGATTTCTCTCGCTGTACGTGGTTGTATCTGTTAAAAGATCGCTCCGAATTATTCTCTGTATGGACATCCTTCTATCTCATGATCAAAACTCAGTTTGATGTTTCTATCAAAGTTTTTCGGTCTGATAATGCCGCAGAATATCTCAGTCGTGACTTCTCTACATTCTGCATGCAAAATGGGATTCTTCATCAAACTAGTTGTGTCTATTCTTCACAACAAAATGGTGTAGCCGAACGCAAAAACCGACACCTGCTCGATGTCGCTCGCATCTTGATGACCCAGATGCATGTTCCTCGCTCCTATTGGGGCTATGCTGTTCTCCTTGCCTGCTACCTCATCAATCGCATTCCCTCCACGGTTCTCCATGGCCAAACCCCGTTCTCCATTTTGTATCCGGGCAAGGAGCCGTTTCATCTCCCTCTCCAAATCTTTGGATGCACTGCCTTTGTGCATGCCCCTTCTGCCACCCGTGATAAGCTCTCCCCTCGCTCCACCAAATGTGTCTTTCTGGGGTATTCCACCACTCAGAAAGGCTACTGTTGCTTTGATCCCGTCCTTCGTAAGCAGTTCGTCTCTGCTGACGTCACCTTCTTCGAGAATACCTCCTACTTCTCGGATGCCTCTTCTCCTCTTCTCCCAGCTTCTGATTCTCCTGCCGTTCCCTTCGTTCCCTCGTCTCCTCCTACACTCTCCACCACTACACCGTCTCCACCCCCACCTCTTCCTCCACCTCTCTCTCTCCCTTCCCCACCACCCTCTCCCTCCTCTCCGCTGCCGTCGCTCTCTTCTCCCGGGCCAGCTTTCTCTACCACGGATGCTCCGAATACCGCGGGCCCGGCTGACCTGGATCTTCCTATAGCTCTTCGCAAAGGGGTGCGGACGTGCACCTTACACCCCCTTGCTGCTGTTGTTTCCTATGATCGTCTTACTCCTTCTCGCAGGGCCTTTGCACTGGCTATCTCTGCCACTGCCACACCCCGCTCCTATCAGGAGGCCCTTGCTATTCCTCACTGGAAGATGGCCATGGATGAGGAAATGGCGACCCTCACTGAGCGGGGTACCTGGACTCTTGTTCCTCCTCCCTTTGGCACTGATGTTGTTGGCTGTCGCTGGGTCTTTGTGGTCAAATTTAGCCCAGACGGCACTGTGGATCGGTATAAGGCTCGCCTTGTGGCTAAGGACTTTACTCAGACCTATGGGGTTGATTACTTTGACACCTTCTCCCCTGTGGCTCGTCTCAGCACAATCCGGGTTCTTCTCTCTGTGGCCGTCAATCGGGATTGGACAATTTCTCAGCTGGACGTCAAGAATGCCTTCCTTTATGGTGATCTTCACGAGGCCGTTTACATGGAGCAACCTCCTGGGTATGTTGCTCAGGGGGAGACACGAGTATGCCGGCTGCAGAAGGCAATTTATGGCCTCAAGCAGAGTCCTCGAGCTTGGTTTGACAAGTTCAGCGGTATTGTGGCGGCTGTTGGTTTTGTGCGAAGCTCTGCTGATCACTCTCTCTTTATTCGCAAAACTCCTTCTGGGCTGGTTGTTCTTGCTGTATACGTCGATGATATTCTTCTCACTGGCGATGACCAGGAAGGGGTAGCCCTGACAAAGCTACATCTTCGCCAACATCTGATCACTAAAGATATGGGCTCTCCAAAGTACTTTCTGGGGATCGAACTCTCTCGGAAGCCCGACTCCTTAGTTCTCTCTCAGCGTAAGTATGCCCTTGATCTTTTAAAAGAGGCAGGATTGACTGGAGCTAAACCTGCCCGATGTCCCATGGCTATTGGGGAGGACAAAACCTGGACAGATGATTCGCCTCTTCTTTCAGATAGTTCGCGGTACAGGCGTCTGGTTGGTAAGCTCATATATCTCACAGTGACCAGACCCGACATTTCTTATGCTGTGGGCAAGGTGAGTCAATTCATGCAAGCGCCCAGGGATTGTCATCTTCAGTCCGCCTTGCGGATCTTGGAATATGTCAAAGCAGCGCCTGGGAAAGGATTACTGTTTCAGAAGAATGGTCATCTGAGGATTGAAGCCTACTCAGATGCAAGTTATGCTGATGACAAAGGGGATCGCAAGTCTACCTCAGGTTTTTGCACCTTTGTTGGGGGAAATCTGGTGAGCTGGAAGAGTAAAAAGCAGTCTGTTGTCTCCAGGTCCAGTGCAGAAGCTGAGTATCGCAGTATGGCGTCAACCACTTGTGAGTTGAAATGGTTGCGGGCTCTCATGCTAGATTTAGGAGAGGTGTACAACCATCCTCTACCTATGTTCTGTGATAACAAGGCCGCCATATACATCTCCAAAAATCCGGTATTCCATGAAAGAACAAAGCACATTGAGGTTGACTGCCATTTCATTCGTGAAGAGATTTTAAAAGAACAGATTTGCACTCTGTTTGTCACATCTGATAAAGAGCTAGCTGACATCTTCACCAAGCCAGTCTCCGCCTCGTTTCTGCATGTTTGCGACAAGCTGGGCATGATTGATATATATGCTCCAGCTTGAGGGGGAGTGTTGAAGTTGGAGACCGGGCGGTCTGTCTTGGCGGGTTGGAGACCGCGCGGTCTGGCGGTTTGACTCGGCGACTTGTAAACCGGGCGGTCTAGCAATCTTCACAGGCGACCTCTCTGCATCTCTTATTGTAAGCCGTGCGGTTAGTCCTTCTGTCTAACCGCGCGGCCTGTGCGGTTTACTTTGTACAGTCCGCTTAGCTTGTAAATTTTAGTCCCACATCTCTTATTTGTATTCTCTCTTCTCTCCTCCATTCTATATAAGGGAGGGCATACCTTTGTAATAGTTATCTTTTTTGGATAATAAAATTTCGATTATTCAAAAGTTTATTCGGCTTGTTCTCTTCTTTTCGCTTCCTTTCTCTACTTTCTAACAATGCTCTTGATGAGAGAGTCTTCATTTCGGAGTTTGGCAGTAGCGAAGAACTCCAGCACTTCCTTGTCCAAGATTTTACACGGGTGCTCCAGTACGAATGAGAGTCCAGCCTCTTCCAGCATAATAATGATGTTTCTGAATTCGTCAGAGGCATGCGAGAACCCTGTTCGAACCAGTTCACATCCAGTGATCAGTCCAGCGGTTGTCCTTGGAGCCAACCCAAACCTAGGGAGAGAATCCCTACTCTACGCTTAATCAAAAGTCAAAAGGGAAGCGACACTAGTAATAAAGTTCTTGTAAGGATGAGGATGTGGTTACCTAACAGCGTAGACGGTGAGTTAGTTTGAAAAAGACGACGAACACCCGGGGAGGTGCACCCGACTATGAGTGATCGAAACTGTGGAGAAATCCCTGGACGAGAGAGAGGAGAGATCCACGGAAGGCAATCGGCGAGATCGGCGAATCGGGAAGAGTCTGCGAGAGTCCTTCGTGAGAAATCTTGCGGGATGTCGACAGAGGGGAAGAATCACGGGTCCTTCGGTGAGAGTCCTTCGGTGAGAGTCCTTCGGGAAGAAGCTTGCGGGAATCTTGCGGGAATGCTTCATGAATCGGCGAGAGTCCTGCTGTTGTCGATTCCTGCTGTTGTCGACGAAAGAGGCGATCGGCGAGTTTAAAAAGGATTTCCGTGTGAATATGAAGGGTCGGCGGGATTCCTGCTGTTGGATTCATGTGGTCGATCGGCGAGTTTCCTTCGGTGAGCTTCCTGCGGAATATGAAGGGTCGGCGGGATACTATGCGATATCGACGAGTTTAAAAAGGATTTCCGTGTGACGAGTGAAACGCTAAGGTTCGGGCACCGCCGGATTCTCGAAGTCTTCTGATATCAAGACAATTTACAAAATCCTCTAAATATATATATATTTCTTAAAGCCAATCTATTTAGGGTTTGAACGGGGCGTTTCCATACACTTCTGGATGTCAATTGTAAGTTGTCGAGATTTTCAATGACGTATCTTCGTTAGTTTTCAGTGAACTGATTTACGCCTGTAGATGTTAGTTCTCGAATCTACCAGTGGAACTTTCCGATAAATCTTTATTGATGTATCTAAGGTTTATATTTATCGAGTTAACCTATCCTTAGGTGTACACTCATATATGTGTATATAGGTATATATAAATATATATATATATATGGAAATGTCGATACAATGTGACTCAAGTCTTGGAGCTGATCAAGAGTACCTGTGATTATGAGAGTTATCTTTTAGCCCCTCTGGTTAAAACATACCAGGTGCTCAATGTGAGTATGCCCAGGTAGATATCACTTCAGTTATTCCATATATTTGGTCCAATATAGTCTTGAAACATCTACTGTATAGTTCCCATTATATTTACGGGAACCTAGACTATCCTGCAAAAGAGAGTTACTTTACCTTAGGAACCCAATACATATTGGGTCCTAGGTTCTTGTTAGCATAAGCACTCGACTGCCTTCCTTCAGAAATCCTGACAGGAAGACTACCTCTGCCCAGGAGATGTTGATAGGCCCTTGCCCTTGACACAAAGGGGTTGTGCCAACAGTCTATGGCAAAGTGTCCCACCTTGCCACAGCACCAACACGCGTGAATGTTGTATCTCCGTTTCTGACCTGATCTATTGACTGAGGTAGTCATGAGCCTAGGTCCAAACGGGATAGATCTGGATCTGCTCCCACAACTGCCTCTTCCACCGTGACACGTGGAAGGGTGGACTGAATGCATGCAGCGAGCGTCACGAGGCCTGGGAGGAGTTGCCTTCCTTTCAGTCAGTCCCCTTCCTGAGGCCCCATGAGAACTTACAGCATGACTTCTAACCCCCCTTTCCTGTGTCCTTGGGTGGAGAGAAGGGTTCCGAGAGCTGATATCAGCCGATTCATGCCGATTAGGGGCAGTGGTCGAGAATACAAAGGGCTCAGAATGAGCCTTAGGTATTCTCTCATGGGTGGCCATGACGGACCTTGCACTATGGGTGTCTCCACATGAGGACAGATCACCCTTGCAGTGACCATGATTATCCCTGTGATCGTACCTGAAGGCATGATGAGTAGCCTTCCTGCTTGGAGTGGGGGGTCGGAATACCGTTTCCCCATTTCTCCACGAATTGATAATTCGGGAGATCCACCCATTTTCTACCTTTCTCTTCATAGCATCAACCTTGGAAAAGTTTGATACTATCCTTTTCTCATTCTCTAGACTACTCTCTAGATCTGAGATTTTAGAGTCCTTGACCTTGTTGGATGCCAATTGGAGAACCAACAAGATCTTCAACCGAGCAATCTCCTGCGCTTGCTCCTCAACAAGTAGGTTGCTTGTCTGAAGGGCTCTCTTCAGGGAATCAGGATTTTCTGATGGGAAACAGTTCCTGTCTTCTGGCCCCTATAAGAAGGAAGGACTTTGCAAGGCTTGTCAATTAGGCAAGCAAACCAAAAATAGTTTCAAGTCACTTAATAAGAGTGATTCACCTAGGATTTTGTATCTATTACACATGGACCATTTTGGACACATTACAGTACAAAGCTTAGGAGAGAAATCCTATACTTTAGTGGTCGTAGATGACTTCTCTAGATTCACATGGGTGTTCTTTCTGAGGAAGAAGTCTGATAACTTTAAGTGTTTGACAGAGTTTCTGAAAGATATGGTACCTAAACACCTAGAGGGGGGGGGGGTGAATAGGTGACCTAATCCTTTTCTAACTTTGTTGGCAGCCACTTAGTTAAATCACAGAGTTCTAATTACTTTTGCACAGCAAACAGCAATAACAAAACATACACAGCACAATCACAGCACAGCACACAGTGTTTTATAGTGGTTCCCCAAGATATGGGTACATCCACTTTCCCCCTTCGCCTATCTAGCAGTGTACTAGATTCGGCCAAACTTCTCCACTGTCTCAGAACCCAAATTGGTTCCTACCTCAGGCCCAAAGCCTTACAACTCAGCTTTACCCAAAGCCTACACTCAGCCAATCAAGGCCTACACTCAGCCAATCAAGGCCTACACTCAGAGATCTCAATCTCCTACACTCAGGCCAAATGCCCTACACTCAGCCTTTATAATTTTAGGCTTACAAATCACTCAGATCCAATGGATCCTACAAGTTAAAAAGATATTACCAATGATAACTCTACAACTCAGAATAATAAGAGAGGAGTTGAGAGATTCTTGATGAGTTCTTGGAAGAACTCAGCTGGATCCAATCTGACTTAGCTTTCTTCAAAGCTTCTTGAGTAGAACTGAATAAGACTGAATCCTCTGTAGTTGTTCCTTGACCTCTGCTTCTTAAGAATCAGAATTGAATTTGAATCCTTCTTCTCAGCCTAGTTCCAGAGGCTGATTTCTTGGATGAAGCCCTCTCTCTCCAACTTCTTAGATCTGCACTTGGACTGCAAGATCTTCTTATATTGATACTCTGTGTACCACTTTTCTGATTACTTGAGTAATCTGTTCCACTTGTTAATCACTTGATCAACTCTTTCAACAACTCTGAACAACCGTTTCTGTAAACTGTGGATGCCTATTTATAGGCCTTCTTCATGGTAACCGGCTGGTCCGGTTCATAACTGACTTCTGACATCTCTGACAGTTGCTGTAGACCGGCTGGATCGGCAGCTGTCATGTCAACCAGTCACTTCTTGAAAATCTCTAACAGTCAGTAAGTGTCGAGACTTTCTGTCTTTAAGTGTCGACACTTATAGACCAAGTGTCGACACATGCTTTGTAAGTGTCGACACAAGTCTACAAGGTGTCGACACATATCCTTGTATGTCTCGACACAGATTCTTCTTCATGTGTCGACACTGAAATTGAGTGTCGACACAAGTACTTGTTCTTCTAGCTTTTGCTGAATTCTTCTATGTGTCGACACATCTCCTTTGTGTCGACACATCTTCTTGTGTTGAATCTGTCAAGTGTCGACACTGCTTCTTGGTGTCGACACATAGTCTTCTATGTTGAATCTTGCTGAGTGTCGACACAGCTCCTTGTGTCGACACACCTTCTTGTTGTTGAGACTTCAGCTGAGTGTCGACACATTCCCATAGTGTCGACACTTGTACTTAGAATAATTTGTAGTTCTTTCTGTTCTTTGCTAAGTGTCGACACAGCTCCTTGTGTCGACACTTTCTTCAAGTGTTGAGTCTTCAGCTATGTGTCGACACATTGTTCTGGGTGTCGACACATACTTCAAATGTTGACTCTTCTGTTGAGTGTCGACACATTGTGTTGAGTGTCGACACATGCTTCAAGTGCTGACTCTTCTGCTTAGTGTCGACACATTGTGTTGAGTGTCGACACTTGTACTTAGACTCTGCAGACTTTTGCTGAGTGTCGACACAGCTCCAAGTGTCGACACTTTCTGGTGTAGACACAGCTTCACTGGGTGTCGACACAGCTCCTTGTGTCGACACTTTCTGTCTGCACTTTTCTTCACTGAGTGTCGACACATCTCCAAGTGTCGACACTTTCTGTCTGGTGTCGACTCTGCATCCCAGGTGTAGACACAATGACTCCAAGTGTCGACATATCTTGTCTGGGTGTCGACACAAGTCTTCTTAAGTGTCGACACTTTCCCTCTGGGTGTCGACACATGGACTTAGAAACTTTTTGCTTCAGTCCAGTACTTTCTTAACCTGCACAAGTAACTCAAACACACATCAAATACATTATGATGTATATCATTGAGTTGGGTGAGGCTTCTTCAAATCAGGTACATTTGACCAATGTACCCAACAATCTCCCCCTATTTGGAGAAGTCATAACCCTTAGTCAATGATATACACCATCCATAATTAAAATTATAAAATGATGTACAGCAGATTATATTCAGTAGGGTAAACATAAACATGTAGAAATACACACATGTATACACATTCATCATTCCAGAACAAATAAGAAATAGACATATTCTCAGAACAATCATGAAATATATTTATCATATATTGTTCTAACATTTTTCTTATACATCTTCAATGTTTTACAAAAATGTTTTACATTAAAAAGGATTGCAACATAATCTTCAAGTAAAACCCTAATCTATTTCTGATCAGGTTCCTTGATAACAATTCCCTTTCCAGCTTGGACTTGAGCTTTGACAGGGGCTTCAACAGTTGCAGCATCAGCAGGCTTCTTTCCTTTTAAGTCCTTCTTCTTCAGCTCTTCTGCTTTGATTTTCTGTCTCTCAAAATAGTGGTATGGCTTGGGGAAGTACTTGCTAGGCTCCACAGCAGTAGGAGGTAGCTTTCCCATCTTAGCCTTCCTTCTGAATTATACTATAGCCTCCTGCCTGATCTCATGCTTTCTCCATTCTGCCTCAGAGAACCATTTGTTCCTGTCATTCATGTTTTCTTTAGCAGCTTTCCAGGCAGTTAGAATTATATTTCTAGAGGTAGGGCTCCATTGTTCAAAATCTGGCTTTTGTTCTGCTTGTTCCCTAAACCTCTTTTTAGACAACCTTGTCTCTTCTTCTTTGTTCAGAGCCTCTTGTAGAGCTTCAGAAATATGTTGAACAACCTTCTCAATATGAACATTGTCCTTGCCTTCAGTTGGGCTATACATTGTGCTGACATCTGCTTGAACCATGTCAAAATCTGGAGGTGGATATATCACTTGAGCTACTTCTTGTTGCTCACCTCCAAGATATGCAGTTTGTATTCCTGATTCAGCCACATTATCATCATCACAAAGTGGAGGATAGCCCAGTGTAGCTCTGATGGAGTTAGATATCCATTTGGCATGGTCAGAGCTAGCTTTGACTAATACTCTCTCCCCCTTTATGACTTCTCTGGCCATATGGTCTCTGACATCATCCTTTTGAAACCTTATCTGACTATCCAAATACCTGATTCCCTCTTTAAAGTAAGGTCTGAGCTTAGTGAGCTGTTCAGAGATGGCCTTCTGGGAATCTTTAATTGCAGTCTTGATAGCAGTAATCTCAGCTTGAAATACCTTATCAAAGTCAGCCTTAGCAGCAGCAGTAGATGTTGAAGGTTCAGCAGTCTTATTCTTCAACTCAGTGACTATAGCATTATGGGAGGCAGTCAAATTATCATTCATTCTTAACTGATTCTCCAGCACATATCCTTGCTTTAATGCTATATCATCTACCTGAGCCTTGATCTTCTCCTGGTGAGTTGCCAAATAGACTACTGCATTCCCACCCTTGTGGAAGCAGTCAGTCATCTCCTTCTTGTTCAGGTTCATTTCAAACCTTATAGATTTTCTATCTTGTGCAAGATCAAACTGTAGGGACTTGTGCCCTTCATCCACATAAGCCTCTATTGCCTTCCTTTGCTCATCCAACTTGATATGCATGGCAATCATCAAAGCACTATAATCAACTGTTGAAGCTTGTTGAACTATAGGCTGTGGGGCTATAGATTGCAAGGCTTTCTTGTAACTCTGGCTTCTTCTTTTAAAAACATAGAGTTTCTTTTTCTTGGCCCTAGCACTCTCCTCATCTTCAGAGGCAGAAGTGCTGGCAATATCAACCCTATCCTTAGGGCTTTGAGGCTTCTCAGGTTGCACATCAGGTGCTTGCTCAGTTTCTAGCCTAATAGGCTCTTCCAGAACTTCCATGTGCTCCCCCTCAGCAGCAGCACTCTTATCTTCAGCAGCAGCATCCTTGTCCATATCAAAGTCTTCTTGATCTAGATTTAGGAATAAATCCTCCATTGTATATTCAGGTGGAGATGGAGCTGGAGACAGTCTTTGCTCTTCAACCACTGACTCAGGTACCACTTCTTGTTCAACAGATTTGTCTTCTAAAACAACATCTGGAACTTGACTGTCTAGCTGAGTTTGCTGATGGACATCAGACAAATTAGCATCTTCTATAATATAGTCTAAAGTTTTTAGGTCAGTGAGTACCTCTTGGATAATGATGGTGGCTTGCTCACTGTCCAGAGTAGATGGTTCTTCTACTACTGGAAGCTCCCCCTGGACCTCAGCATTATCTGCAGCAGCAGGGGTCTTCTCTGCAGCCACATCCTCTTGGTCATCAGGAGTGAAGACAACATGTTCTTCACTATCAGAATTGCTGGAGGACTCTTGTGCCACAGTAGCAGTTTTTCTCTTCTTCTAAGGAGGAATCTCCTTCTCAGTAACTGGCTTCTCTGGGGTTGCCACTTCCTTGGACAACACCCTGTCCCATCTGGAAAATATCCTTTGGTCCATCTTCCTCATGTGGTTGATCTTGCTTCCAGCAACATTGCTCATTACCTCTGGTATTGTACCAGCTAGGTAGAGACTGATAATTCTGCCCAGATTGGGCTTCTTCAAGCTTTCCTTGATCTTGTCAAGAACTACTAGAGACCAGTCTGTTCTTAGAGTAAAGATTATTCTGGTCATAATTTCAAACATAGAGGCAGACACCCTGTCATGCCCTCCTGGCTTACTGAGAATAACCTTGCCCACAATTTCAGACATGAATTTTCCTTGACTGTTCATGCCTTTCCTGTTGAATACCGAGCCTATCTTCATCTTGGGATCAAGACCACACCAGGTTAAAGCTTCACTGGTCTTTGAAGCAGTTACTTCTTCTTCATCTTGAGTCTTGGGTAGCTGGAGTACCTTCCTCAGACTTTTTGGAGAAATCTTGACCTTAGATCCATGAACTCTGGATTTGATCCTGTATCTAGATTCATCTACAGTAGCTCCATTAAGGAATTCAAGAACTTCTTTCTTCCAAATCTTTGTTGGTTCTGAAACCAAGTATTCTAGTCCAGAATTGGCGACTAGGGTTATCACCGATTGGATTTCTTGATCTGCGTCGTCAAACGCGCCGCGCACCAGCTCATAGCCCTCGTTCACGTTCTCCTAAAGCTTAGGAGCCATTAGGGTTTGGAGAATTTGTCTTTAGAAAAGAGAAGTGTCGACACAATAGTTTTGGTCTCGAAACTTTGAAAGCGTGTCGACAAACAAAGACAGAACCCTATTTATACCTTTCTGATTTTGAAGATGAACAGGCGGGACGTCTAGCTTAATATGTGTCGACACTGGCAATAAGTGTCGACACTGACTTATAATGTCTCGACACATATGTGTCGACACAAGTTTAGTCAACAGAGTTTATGTGTCGAAACTTGGTTATGTGTCGACACAACATAACTCGACACATTGTCGAGACTTTACTTAGAAAAATTCTGAGTAATACTTAAGTGTCAACACCACATAGGATGTGTCGACACCTACTTGACATGTGTCGACACTAACATTCTGAAGTGTCGACACCACATTCCTAGATGTGTCGACACCTTTTTCCTGAAGTGTCGACACCACTATTCTGTGTCGACATAGACTTATCTATGTGTCGACACTTTTTTACTTAGCCAATTTTCTATTCTGTAAACTTAGTCTAAGTTTATCATTCCTAGTTCAATTTTGAATCTATTGAACTTAGCTTCTTCTAGTGGCTTAGTAAACATATCAGCTACTTGTTCATCAGTTTTAACATATTCAAGTGAAATATCTTCTCTTTCTACATGTTCTCTAAGAAAGTGATATTTAATCTCAATATGTTTTGTCCTACTATGAGATACAGGGTTATTAGCTATTGAAATAGCACTTGTAGAATCACAGTAAAGTGGAGTTCTACTTACCTGAAATCCATAGTCCTCTAGCTGATGTTGAATCCACAGAAGTTGAGCACAACAACTTCCTGCAGCCACATACTCTGACTCAGCTGTGGAGATTGCCACACTAGTCTGCTTTTTGCTGCTCCATGAAATTAGTCTTCCACCTAGGAATTTACAGGTTCCAGTAGTGCTCTTTCTATCCTCTTTGCATCCTGCAAAGTCTGCATCTGAATAACCTGTTAGATCAAAGTCTCCATTCCTAGGGTACCAGAGGCCTAGATAGGGAGTGCCCTTTAGATATCTCAAAATTCTCTTGACTGCAGTCAAGTGAGACTCTTTAGGGCAGGCTTGATACCTTGCACAAACACATGTAGCATACATGATGTCTGGTCTACTAGCAGTCAAGTATAATAGGGAGCCAACTATCCCTCTATACAAGGTTTCATCTACAGATTTCCCTGCATCATCCTTGCTAAGAGACATACTTGACCCCATAGGAGTCTTCATGGTGCTGGATGAATCCATACCATATTTCCTTATGAGTTCTAGGGTGAACTTTAACTGACAAATGGACAAACCACTCTCAGTCTGTTTAACTTGGAGACCCAAGAAAAACTTCAGCTCTCCCATACTACTCATTTCAAACTGACCTTGCATAAGTTTTGCAAACTTTTTGCAAAGGCTGCTTTCAGTAGACCCAAATATAATGTCATCTACATATATTTGGACTAGTATGACTTTGCCTCTAGATTCCCTAAGGAATAGAGTCTTATCTATTTTCCCCCTTGAGAACTTGTTCTCAATGAGGAAACTAGATAGGGTTTCATACCAAGCCCTAGGGGCTTGCTTTAACCCATATAAAGCTTTCCTAAGTCTATAGACATAATGAGGTAGAGTTGGATCAACAAAACCTGAAGGCTGCTCCACATAGACTTCTTCTTTCAAATTACCATTTAGGAATGCTGACTTGACATCCATTTGGTATACCTTGAATCCTTGATAGGTTGCATAGGCCAAGAACATTCTTATGGCTTCCAGTCTGGCTACTGGAGCAAAGGTTTGATCAAAATCAATACCTTCTTCTTGCCTATATCCTTTAGCAACCAGTCTAGCTTTATTCTTAATGATGACACCTTGTTCATCCATCTTATTCTTGTAGATCCACTTAACTCCTATTACATTGTGGTCTTTAGGTTTAGGAACAAGTTCCCAAACCTTGCACCTCTTGAACTGATTAAGCTCTTCTTGCATTGCTTCAGTCCATTGTGGATCCATTATTGCTTCTTCAAATCTTTTAGGTTCAACTTGAGACAAAAAGCTGGAATAGATTGCAGCATTCATGTTTCTACTCCTGGTTTGTACTCCTTATCTTGGATCTCCAATAATCAGCTCTACTGGATGATCTCTAAGATGCCTGTGGGCTGGAGGCATCCTCACTTCAGGTTGAACCACATCAGCATCTGCATCATGCTGTATTCCTTGGATTTCTTCAGCAATTGGCACATGTAGTTCTCCCCCTGGACAGCAGCTACTCTCCTCTCCTTGCTGTCTTGCAGCAGGCACTTCTTCTATAGTCAGCTTGTCCATTGTCTTTGTCAAACCTGTGGGGCTGCATACATTGCTAGACAACTCATTATTAATAAGTTTAGTCTCATCAAAAACTACATGCACTGATTCTTCTACAACTTGTGTAGTCAAGTTGTAGACTCTATAAGCCTTACTATTATTGTTGTACCCAACAAAAATTCCCTCTTGGGACTTGGCTGCAAACTTAGTTATGTAAGACTTCCCATTGTTAAGTATGTAGCATTTACAACCAAAGATCCTAAAATAGGATAGGTTTGGTTTCCTGCCTTTCACTACTTCATAGGGGGTCTTGTTTAGCCCTTTAGTGATGGTAGCCCTATTTATAACATGGCATGCAGTGTTAACTGCTTCAGCCCAGAAATACTCAGGCAGTGATGTATCACTTAATAGGGTTCTACCAGCTTCTATCAAGGTCCTATTTTTCCTCTCAGCAATGCCATTTTGCTGAGGTGTTCTAGGTGAAGAGAATTCTTGAAATATCCCAAAGTCTTCACATAGTTTTGTCATGCTTTCATATTGAAACTCAGTACCATGGTCACTTCTAATTTTGACCACAGTACTATTAAGTTCATTCTGAATTTGCTTGACAAAGCTGTAGAAGACACTAGGTGTTTCAGATTTCTGTCTTAAGAAGAACACCCAGGAAAACCTTGAGTAGTCATCTACAACTACAAGGGTATAGACCTTCCTACCTAAGTTGTGAACTGGCATTGGACCAAAGAGATCCAAATGCAAGAGGTACAAACACCTCACAGCATCTTTGTTATCTATGCTTCTAAAGGTGCATTTAGTCTGCTTGCCCTTTTGACAAGCTGAGCAAATGCCATCTTTAACATACTTAACTTGAGGACCATTCCTCACTAACTCTTTACTAAAGAGTTTGCAAATTGTCTTGTAGTTAAGATGGGCCAGCCTCTTGTGCCATTTGACGCAATGAGAGACTGTCTCATCAGCTACAAGACAAACTGGAGAACCATTGTTCTCAATCATAATGTCTAGGCAGTAGACATTTCTCTTCCTATAACCTGTCAAGATGATCTCTTGATCACTTGACCTCTTGATATGATAACCATTTTTAACAAATGAGATGTCATATGTTGAAACCAGATACCGGTCTCTGTGGAGTTCGAGGTCCCAAAAGAGGGGTGACCGCGCACCTACTACACTCAAGTGAACAATCGGGGCTCTAGACTAGGAACGTAAGGGACAGGCCCAAGGTCTCAGCGTGGAGGTCCCACCACACACCCGGAAGACTAACGAACTCTTCCCCTCCTAAGCCAATTGCTGAGCTAATTGGGCACCGTTGGAAGGCTCTCTTGGCCGACCAGAACCCCTAGGGAGGTTCTCAAAATTCACTCCCTCTTAACCAAGGATGACACCTCGGGTTTATGCAAAACGCCCTTTAACTGCCCTCCTAGTAGCATAACCTCGCCTAGCAGTTCTATTTCTCCGCAGCCCCTTTTGGACCGGCACCAACGTAACAAAAGCCTTCAAGGGCTAGCAAAAACATCGCGGGCATCTCAAATTACAGGAACGTACGTTCCATACCTCGGCACGCAGGCCAGCAACATAAACAAAAGAGGCCTTCTAGGGCCGACACAAACTTGGGCTCAAGCCCGCTGCTTTCCGCTACATAAAGAATGCACAACTTCCTCAGAGTCTTCTCCGGGAACCCCAGAACATCGCCAATCCGGCTCATACGTCCGGATGGGCTTCACACAGCATGCCTAAACCCGTACTCACGCTTCCGGGCACTAAATGAAATAAACTGCGGGAACGTACACGTCAACCCGTCGGAGAGCGCCCTTCCTCCACCTATTGGCGAAGAGGGGCCTCCATGCAAATATGTAAATTTAGGGCTTCACCTGCCCGAGTAGAAATTTCGTTACCTTTGGCGCGGATATTGGCGGAGTCGCGGCCGCATATCTTGCACGAGGCTCGATGCCCGGTGAAGGGCTCCTAGCTGATTTTTCTGATGGCGGTGCCGGCCCTAACCCTCATCACAATCTTCTCGTGGCCGAACGTTGCTGGAGAAACCCGGTCCCTATTTCCTTGGCCGAGCCCTTGCTGGAGGAGATGGAAAAATACGTCCTCTTGCTCCGTTTTTCCGGTGGTGGCCGAGCCCTCGCAGGGAGGAGAACAATGACTCCCGATCTTCATTTTCCTGGCCGAGCCTAGCCGTAGATGGACGATCAATGCCTTGCTCCAAGCGGCCGTGGTGGTGGTCGGACTCCCTTCCCGGCCGACCCCGGCTCCAGGCCGTGCCCTAGCTCCAGGCCGTGGTGGTGGTCGGACTCCCTTCCCGGCCGACCCCGGCTCCAGGCCGTGCCCTAGCTCCAGGCCGTGCCCGGGCATCCGGCGGTCGTGCCTTGCCCCAGGCGGCCGGCTCTTTTTCCAGGCGGCCGAGCCCCACCTGCAGGCGGCCGGTCCTTCTTCCCTTGTTGCTTCACCGAGAGAGAGAGAGAGAGAGAGAGAGAGATCGGGAAGATCGGGGGCTGGAAAAAACCTGCGGCTGGCCCCCTTTTCTCCTCCTCCGGCCTGATGCCCTACCCCGCCTCTTTCCCCCCCTCCCAAATAAATCCTCCCCCCTCTTTATACATCAACGTATATATATATAAATATATATATATATATATATATATATATATATATATATATATATATATATAATATATATTATAACTAGAAATATATATATAGTACATATATATATATATATTTTTATAACTCAAAACGTAAAAACTCCACACCCGCGTACGAGAGCCCGCACGTCCTCGAACAGGGCTGCACCAAATCGTCGCTCGTAGTACGTCCCGAGCCCGCTCCCTGGAGAGGATCCCACTCGGCCGGGTACGGGGTTGTACACAATCCCCGCTCTTTTCGAGGTTGTCCAAGCTCGAAAAGAAATGTCCAACCCCAAGTACTCGGCGAGTGGGTTCCGACTCAAAAAAGTTTGAGAGAATCCCCCACTTGGAGATAAAAAGCGCTCCAGGCCAGGGCTTAAATAAGAATCAACTCACTATCATGAATATGCGATAAAGACCAATCTATTTAAAAATCCAACCAGATTACCAATTGATGCGGAAGTCAATGGCAGTACATGTTTTGAGATGCATATTTCAGACGGGCATACCTCTTATAAATACAATGATTGTCCTACCTCCCAAACATTTTATGTATCAGCAAGGTCAACATTAAAAGAAATAAGATCGGTAATGTTATTTTTCATGTCGCGAAAGAGGATGATGTTTTTGATCTGGCAGACTTTGCAAATAATTTAACTATTTTCATAAGACATGAAACAAGTGATGTATTAAGATCAGTCTATTCAGTTCATCAAAAAGAAACTATTGATCTAAACTATGGTTTAAACTATGATTCTTCTCCTTTTTCAGAAGCATTGCACACTATCTTGCTTTTCTATGAGATCAAACCCTTTCCAAGACCTTTTCCAAGTCCAAGTCCTTTCCCCCCAGGTGTGCCTACCGCCCTGCCCAGCTAATGAGAGCCTGAGCAGCGAGTCTACCCGGGGCCGAGCAGCACTCGGGGTCCCTTACCCCCACAAGCGAGCCTACGGACCTGCCAGCTGGATGGGAGCCTGCGCAGCGGGCCTACCTGGGGCCGAGCCAGGCTCGGGGTAGTGCAAAAGTCTCCAAACAATCTCCAACCACCGAGTGAGCCTACAGCCCTGCCAGCTTGATGGGAGACTGGTCAGCGGGTCTGCTCGGGGTCTCCTCTCCAAAACACCTCCAACCACCGAGTGAGCCTACAGCCCTGCCAGCTAGATGGGAGTCTGGTCAGCGGGTCTGCTCGGGGTCTCCTCTCCAAAACATCTCCAACCACCGAGTGAGCCTATAGCCCTGCCAGCTAGATGGGAGCCTGGTCAGCGGGTCTGCTCGGGGTCTCCTCTCCAAAACACCTCCAACCACCGAGTGAGCCTACATCCCTGCCAGCTAGATGGGAGCCTGGTTAGCGGGTCTGCTCGGGGTCTCCTCTCCAAAACACCTCCAACCACCGAGTGAGCCTACAGCCCTGCCAGCTAGATGGGAGCCTGGTCAGCGGGTCTGCTCGGGGTCTCCTCTCCAAAACACCTCCAACCACCGAGTGAGCCTACAGCCCTGCCAGCTAGATGGGAGCCTGGTCAGCGGGTCTGCTCGGGGTCTCCTCTCCAAAACACCTCCAACCACCGAGTGAGCCTACAGCCCTGCCAGCTAGATGGGAGTCTGGTCAGCGGGTCTGCTCGGGGTCTCCTCTCCAAAACATCTCCAACCACCGAGTGAGCCTACAGCCCTGCCAGCTAGATGGGAGCCTGGTCAGCGGGTCTGCTTGGGGTCTCCTCTCCAAAACACCTCCAACCACCGAGTGAGCCTACAGCCCTGCCAGCTAGATGGGAGCCTGGTCAGCGGGTCTGCTCGGGGTCTCCTCTCCAAAACACCTCCAACCACCGAGTGAGCCTACAGCCCTGCCAGCTAGATGGGAGCCTGGTCAGCGGGTCTGCTCGGGGTCTCCTCTCCAAAACACCTCCAACCAACGAGTGAGCCTACAGCCCTGCCAGCTAGATGGGAGCCTGGTCAGCGGGTCTGCTCGGGGTCTCCTCTCCAAAACACCTCCAACCACCGAGTGAGCCTACAGCCCTGCCAGCTAGATGGGAGCCTGGTCAGCGGGTCTGCTCGGGGTCTCCTCTCCAAAACACCTCCAACCACCGAGTGAGCCTACAGCCCTGCCAGCTAGATGGGAGCCTGGTCAGCGGGTCTGCTCGGGGTCTCCTCTCCAAAACACCTCCAACCACCGAGTGAGCCTACAGCCCTGCCAGCTAGATGGGAGCCTGGTCAGCGGGTCTGCTCGGGGTCTCCTCTCCAAAACACCTCCAACCACCGAGTGAGCCTACAGCCCTGCCAGCTAGATGGGAGCCTGGTCAGCGGGTCTGCTCGGGGTCTCCTCTCCAAAATACCTCCAACCATCGAGTGAGCCTACAGCCCTGCCAGCTAGATGGGAGCCTAGTCAGCGGGTCTGCTCGGGGTCTCCTCTCCAAAACACCTCCAACCACAGAGTGAGCCTACAGCCCTGCCAGCTAGATGGGAGCCTGGTCAGCGGGTCTGCTCGGGGTCTCCTCTCCAAAACACCTCGGTCAAATTTACAGCATGCTTTGTCAAATACAGAGAAAATAGTCTAAAATATGAGTTGGCTTCCCAGGAGATGGGGTTGCTATTTCGTACAATACTGAGTGCTGGGAAACAAGACAACGTGAATAGTAGTATATGAATAATATGTTCAGACATATCAAAAATGACTACAATGCAGCAATAGAGGCATATGTACACTCTGAGAATAAACGCATGTAATAATAGGAATGCATGTGAAGATGAGGACGTAAAGCTATATCAGATTTAGTTAGTCTTACCTTAGCTGCAACATGAACAAAGAAATCATGAACATTTGAAATAATGTTAGGCAGAGACTGTAATGATGTAGAGCCTGAACTCGAAGAGTTCTTTTCACTATTCAGGAGTAGAAGCTGCTCTAATTCTTCAATCCACTGACGACATTCAGCAATGTATTGTTCAAAGCGGGAAAGAGAAAACTGCAAAAATGGAGAAGGTCTCTTTGAGAACCCACTATAAAAATCATAGTGTGGCACCATAGAACTATTTGACAGTTGATTCAAGGGGCTGGAACTTGGAGTGGCACCATCTGAAGTATTCGCGGCATTTGGCCGAAGAAATATTGGCCTTACAATCATATATGAACGAACAGCTACTTCTGTGTTCCACATCATGCTTTTTACTTCACACATTAGTTCTTGAACAATAAATTTTTCTCTGTCCATAGAAGTACTGATTCCCCCTATTTCCTGGGGGATGACCAGGCCTATTCGCTACAGCATCAGAGGAATTAAATCTTCCAAATTCCTCTCAAATAACCAGCCACTAGGGTATAAAAGTTGAGGGGCCTCTAAATGAAGATGCCAGACCAGAATTCTGGAACAGTTCTCTGACAAGCCCTCCATTTGGCTTTCATCCTCAACCAATTGCTCTACAAATTTGCTTTCCTGGAAACCCACTCTTACAGAGTCATGCAGTCTGATAAGATCAATATTTGGTCGGTGCCATCTCTTTGGATCCCAGAGGATGGTGCTGTTAAATGCAAATCCAGACATGTCAATCTGAAATCTTCGAGATAACCTGGTCTGATGGGTGTGCCATCCAACAATTTCTCTTCCTTTGCAAACGGGACCTTCAAATAAAGCTCTTTTCTTGTCCTCGGTAAGCACTGCAACCGGCCAAGTCCCAAATCGCCTTATTTCCACCATTTTGTCAAAGAGTCCAAGTGAATATATTTTGTCATCATCCGCAAAAAGCACTATGCCATCAAGTTGATGTCTCTCGATATGATAAAGTGCAACATTTCTTAACTGGATGACAGTGTCTTTTACACTGGTCACATTATGATCGCCAACAAGATGTCTGTACATGACACCAGTATCCCTCAATATTTTTACTGTTTCATCAGACTGCAATGACATTTCCACAACAATCCATAGAAGAGGATGCGGCACATTTCTTAATGTTTGGGCCAAACGATTAAGATAAAATGACTGGAACGGTCGAGAATACGTAGGAGTCACAATTATCAAAAGCTTACTAGAAACTAGTGCAAAATCATGAGAGGAGTAAAGACTGTGTGAGGCATTCAGAGTCTTATTTTCCATCTCCAATTTCATTGAAGCTTCTAAGTTTATGTGCCCCTTTGGCAAACTTTTCTGAGTTAATAGAATATCATTGTCCACTGAATTTATACTCGTTTGAAATTTCCCAATCACAGGCTCATGAAAAGAAAAAGCCCCATGTCTGGACAAATTGTTCTTGGATTGGTCCACAATAGGAATTGGGGTGAAACCAACAATTAGCCCTACCAAAAAGAAGATAAAAAACCGAAAGACAACCCCCTTCAAGAATAGACCTCTCACTTTTGACCTTTCCACAGGCCTAGAAGATCTTAGATGGAAAATATTATAAACAACGGTTTTGATTCTATCAGATTCCATAACTGAACCCAAGGAACTCAAAAATGAATTCAGTATTCTTCCTAAGATCAAATAGGTTCTTGAATGAGATGTCATAAACAATGGGTACAGCCCCATCTCGCTGCGCAACTGAAGTGCTTTTTCTTAAAGATGTCATTTTTCTTATTGATCTACTACAGTTTTTGAGCAGAAATACTGCTCAGATTAGCATGTAGAATTAGCATCATCTGTCACCTTTAGAATTCACTGATGAAGGCTCGGAGATGATGGAACAGAAAACCTGTAAACTCACTATCATGTGGGAGTGCTCCATTATATGGCACAGAATCGGCACTCCAGAACTAGCCCAGCCACACGGCTCAACCTAAAGCAGCTTCTCTATATCAATTTGACACAGATCCATGTGCTACCAGCTATAAAGGATAGCCAGGGAAGAGAATTTGATATGGAATCAAATACATTGTGTGATATCATTTGCTATTCTTGTTAGCGAGAACTGATCCACACCACTTTGCCTGCTCGTTCCAAGAAACATTAGGAGCGCATCTACTACAAGCTTCCCTAAAGCACGTTTTGATCTCCATGATAGAACATCTTATGTGATCTACATGCATCTTTCTTGTTTTACTATTCTAAATCATAATTCAAAATCTCAGTTCTCATATCTTATCCCCTTTGGTATTTTTTGATAGAATAAAATCTTATAACATCATTGATGTATTGGGCTCTCATGTCTATACTTGCAATTAGAGATTTATAAATAATCAACCCACCTCAAGTAGGATTTCAACTAAGAGAAACACGGTAAGTACTCTTCGCTTCCTTTTCATAAATATGCTTGTCATGGGAGGGTAAACGATTGAGCCTTTAGTAATTAGTTATCTGCTAATTTTTCCTGTATAAATCTAAAAACCGAAATTATGCTTCCATTTCACTCATAGCAAACATCTCTTTGCTTAACCATGACAAATGTTCAGGGGAGTTACGAGCAAGTGTGGTGATGATTGCTATGCTGGACTTTTAGCTAAATACAATCAGGATGCTATTGCGCCGGAAAGTCATGATGTATCTGGTGGTGCTGCTCATTCACCTAAATTAAGGGCTGCAAGTTTAATCCTGGTCCATCTTCGTTCTATAGTTTCGCAAGCAAACCCCCTAGCACAGATGAATTAGTTATGGCCCGTGGCTGCAGTTGTACTCTTTGGTTTTACTGTTCTTTTTACTCTCACCTCTCTCATTATAAGACACACATTTGAGAACAATTGTTAATACACGTTTTCTGAAACTTAGATGACTCGCATAAGTCTGAACCCAGTATGCTAGTACTAACACTTCAACCTTTCGACTGCGCACTTTCCAACCTTAAAATTTTAGCTAGTGGGAAATTATTTTAAGAGCTACTTCTCAACTGTGGGAGTTTATACTTTGTCATTTGAGAAACAAAAGAGAAGTGGGAGGGGACCTCTTTCATCACATGACCTTGGCCGTCACTTGGTTCCTCTTCTATAGCCATGACGTTCGACTGAGTTTTTCTGTGCTGGTCACTCTCCACGCTCACCGCACCATAAATGTTGAAACCGGATACCGGTCTCTGTGGAGTTCGAGGTCCCAAAAGAGGGGTGACCGCGCACCTACTACACTCAAGTGAACAATCGGGGCTCTAGACTAGGAACGTAAGGGACAGGCCCAAGGTCTCAGCGTGGAGGTCCCACTACACACCCGGAAGACTAACGAACTCTTCCCCTCCTAAGCCAATTGCTGAGCTAATTGGGCACCGTTGGAAGGCTCTCTTGGCCGACCAGAACCCCTAGGGAGGTTCTCAAAATTCACTCCCTCTTAACCAAGGATGACACCTCGGGTTTATGCAAAACGCCCTTTAACTGCCCTCCTAGTAGCATAACCTCGCCTAGCAGTTCTATTTCTCCGCAGCCCCATTTGGACCGCCACCAACGTAACACAAGCCTTTAAGGGCTAGCAAAAACATCGCGGGCATCTCAAATTACAGGAACGTACGTTCCATACCTCGGCACGCAGGCCGGCAACATAAACAAAAGAGGCCTTCTAGGGCCGACACAAACTTGGGCTCAAGCCCGCTGCTTTCCGCTACATAAAGAATGCACAACTTCCTCGGAGTCTTCTCCGGGAACCCCAAAACATCGCCAATCCAGCTCATACGTCCGGATGGGCTTCACACAGCAAGCCTAAACCCGTACTCACGCTTCCGGGCACTAAATGAAATAAACTGCGGGAACGTACACGTCAACCCGTCGGAGAGCGCCCTTCCTCCACCTATTGGCGAAGAGGGGCCTCCATGCAAATATGTAAATTTAGGGCTTCACCTGCCCGAGTAGAAATTTCGTTACCTTTGGCGCGGATATTGGCGGAGTCGCGGCCGTATATCTTGCACGAGGCTCGATGCCCGGTGAAGGGCTCCTAGCTGATTTTTCTGATGGCGGTGCCGGCCCTAACCCTCATCACAATCTTCTCGTGGCCGAACGTTGCTGGAGAAACCCGGTCCCTATTTCCTTGGCCGAGCCCTTGCTGGAGGAGATGGAAAAATACGTCCTCTTGCTCCGTTTTTCCGGTGGTGGCCGAGCCCTCGCAGGGAGGAGAACAATGACTCCCGATCTTCATTTTCCTGGCCGAGCCTAGCCGTAGATGGACGATCAATGCCTTGCTCCAAGCGGCCGTGGTGGTGGTCGGACTCCCTTCCCGGCCGACCCCGGCTCCAGGCCGTTCCCTAGCTCCAGGCCGTGGTGGTGGTCGGACTCCCTTCCCGGCCGACCCCGGCTCCAGGCCGTGCCCTAGCTCCAGGCCGTGCCCGGGCATCCGGCGGTCGTGCCTTGCCCCAGGCGGCCGGCTCTTTCTCCAGGCGGCCGAGCCCCACCTGCAGGCGGCGGGTCCTTCTTCCCTTGCTGCTTCACCGAGAGAGAGAGAGAGAGAGATCGGGAAGATCGGGGGCTGGAAAAAACCTGCGGCTGGCCCCCTTTTCTCCTCCTCCGGCCCGATGCCCTACCCCGCCTCTTTCCCCCCCTCCCAAATAAATCCTCCCCCCTCTTTATACATCAACGTATATATATATAAATATAAATATATATATATATATATATATATATATATATATATATATATATATATATATATATATAATAAATATATATTATAACTAGAAATATATATATAGTACATATATATATATATATTTTATAACTCAAAACGTAAAAACTCCACACCCGCGTACAAGAGCCCGCACGTCCTCGAACAGGGCTGCACCAAATCGTCGCTCGTAGTACGTCCCGAGCCCGCTCCCTGGAGAGGATCCCACTCGGCCGGGTACGGGGTTGTACATCATACCCTACATCACTTAACTGACTTATACTTATTAGGTTGTGTTTCAACCCTTTAACATAAGCCACTTGAGTAATGGTAACTAAGTTTGAAGAAATGTTACCAAACCCTTTGATGATTCCTTTTTCAGAACCACCAAAGGTCACATTAGGACCATTTTTGATTGGAATGTAGTCCTTCAGTAGTCCCCTAGTTCCAGTCATATGTCTGGAACATCCACTGTCCAAGTACCATGTAGGGGTATGGCCACTTGGACTCACCTGCAAAACAGATTAATGGACCTTAGAACCCAAAGCAATCTTGGGTCCTTGGTACTTGTTAGTCTGTAACTTGACAAAGCTACCTACTGGCTTTCCACCAGGTAGCTTGCTACTCACCTTGGCACTGGCATTGTGCCAACAGTCCACTGCAAAGTGGCCAACCTTGCCACAGCACCAGCATTCAAACTTGTTATACCTTTGCTTAGGTACAACCTTTGCTGTTTTATCTACAGCAGACCTGTTGAATGTTGGGGCTTTGCCCTTGGACTTAAACTTGGACTGCTCAGTCCCTGCAGGTCTAACAAAGCCCAGTCCAGCCTTGCCTTTATGATGAACAAATTCATCAATTAAAGGTAGCACTGATTTAGGTTTTGAAAACCTAGCAACAAGCTCTCTTTCTTTCTGAAGATTGATCTCCAGTCTCTTAATTTGATCATTCTTATAGGTGATAGTTCCCATCTGAATCACAGTAATGTGTTTCAGCCTGGCTACCTCATTCAATTTTTGATCAAATTGTTTCTCAAAATTTGTTGCAACAGCCTTGAGATCTGCAATCTCCTTTGCCCGACTTTTGGCTAGGGTCTTGCTTTTCTTGTAGGCTTGCAACAGTACCTTATATTCATCTATGAGCTGATGAATATCTTCCTCAGACTCAGATATATTCTCATCACTTGATGAAGAAAAATTTGATTCTGAACTAGAACAAGAAACTGAATTTAAACTTGAACTTTGTACCTGACTGGGTCCTGGCTGCTCCAGGATTTTGGCACTCTCTGTCAAAGCCATTAGCCCTTGGCAATGACTGTCTTCTTGTTCATAAATTGATTCCAAGATCTCCATGAATTCTTCCTCTTCTTCTTCTGCATACAGCCCTATGTAGGCTTCAGCCTCAGACTCAGTTTCTGAGGAAGATATATCTGATAGAGTCTTCTCCTTCTTAGCAACAAAAGACTTTTCTTTCTTTCCTTTGAAGTGAGTCTTTTTCCTGTCACCAGATTCCTTTCTCTTCTCTGGACAATCTGCAATAACATGGCCCTGTCTATTGCAGCAATAGCAAACAATCTTTGAACTAGTTGCCTTGCTTGATTTTGTCCTTTTCTTGTCATTCTTTGAAGACCTCTTTTTCTGATAAGAGTCTTCCTTTCCTTGTGATGTAGAAGGCCTTGACCTCCATTGTTTCTTTT
Source organism: Platanthera guangdongensis (assembly GCA_039583875.1). Classification (NCBI taxonomy): domain Eukaryota; kingdom Viridiplantae; phylum Streptophyta; class Magnoliopsida; order Asparagales; family Orchidaceae; genus Platanthera; species Platanthera guangdongensis. The sequence continues at coordinate 107,627,547 of CM077159.1, forward strand.
TCAAAAACTTCTGAAAGTGTCTAGTGAAAGCAGCAAAGTCTTCATCACTTTCACTGCTCTTAGACTTTGTGCTGTCAGACTCATCAGACTCTGATTCAACTACCTCTGGAGGTGGAGTTGAAGACTTATTCCTGCACTTTTTGGGAACTTCTGTCTTGAAAGCAACAGTTCTTTCTTTGTGCTCAGTCCTTGTTGATTTCTCCTCCTCTTTTCTCACTGTTAACTGCATCTCATATGATAATAGCTTGCCAAACAGTGTGGGAGGTGGAATTTCCCCCAACTTAGCCATTTCTCTTATGGCACAGATCTTGGTGTCCCAATCTTTGGTTAGCGACCTTAAGAACTTGTCATTTAGTTTATAGTTAGTGAACTCTCTTCCATAAGACATGAGTTCATTAACTATTCTGTAAAATTTCTTATAGCACTCAGTGATGCTATCACTCTTTCCTTGCATAAAGCTCTCATACTCCTGATTTAGCAAGGACTTCCTATCTTGCCTAACTTCTTCAGAACCTTCCATATAGACAATGAGAGTATCCCACATCTCTTTTGCTGTCTTACAGTGAATTAAGTTCTGAAAAGTGACATCATCAATGGCACTCACTATTATGTTCTGTGCCCTCTTGTCCATGGTGGCTAGGACAATTTCATCCTTAGTCATCTCAGAGAAATCCTTTGGAGTCCTCTGATTTGCATCCAATACTGAAATCTTCATTGGCGCATAAGGCCCTTCCTTAACTGTAATGTAGATTCTAGGGTCAGAGGCTTCCATAAATAGCCTTACCCTCTCTTTCCAGATCCCAAAGATCTCTTTCCTGCATATGGGTAATTTCATGGAACCCAATTCCTTGTGATTCTCATAAGAACCCATGTTTCTTGATGTTCTTGAATTTCTTGAATCTGTGAATTGCCTTACACTGAATCAGCCAAACAGGATCTCCTCAGACTGTTAGTCCTTGTTTTGAGGAACCTGGCTCTGATACCACTTGAAAGATATGGTACCTAAACACCTAGAGGGGGGGGGGTGAATAGGTGACCTAATCCTTTTCTAACTTTGTTGGCAGCCACTTAGTTAAATCACAGAGTTCTAACTACTTTTGCACAGCAAACAGCAATAACAAAACATACACAGCACAATCACAGTACAGCACACAGTGTTTTATAGTGGTTCCCCAAGATATGGGTACATCCACTTTCCCCCTTCGCCTATCTAGCAGTGTACTAGATTCGGCCAAACTTCTCCACTGTCTCAGAACCCAAATTGGTTCCTACCTCAGGCCCAAAGCCTTACAACTCAGCTTTACCCAAAGCCTACACTCAGCCAATCAAGGCCTACACTCAGCCAATCAAGGCCTACACTCAGAGATCTCAATCTCCTACACTCAGGCCAAATGCCCTACACTCAGCCTTTATAATTTTAGGCTTACAAATCACTCAGATCCAATGGATCCTACAAGTTAAAAAGATATTACCAATGATAACTCTACAACTCAGAATAATAAGAGAGGAGTTGAGAGATTCTTGATGAGTTCTTGGAAGAACTCAGCTGGATCTAATCTGACTTAGCTTTCTTCAAAGCTTCTTGAGTAGAACTGAATAAGACTGAATCCTCTGCAGTTGTTCCTTGACCTCTGATTCTTAAGAATCAGAATTGAATCTGAATCCTTCTTCTCAGCCTAGTTCCAGAGGCTGATTTCTTGGATGGAGCCCTCTCTCTCCAACTTCTTAGATCTGCACTTGGACTGCAAGATCTTCTTATATTGATACTCTGTGTACCACTTTTCTGATTACTTGAGTAATCTGTTCCACTTGTTAATCACTTGATCAACTCTTTCAACAACTCTGAACAACCGTTTCTGTAAACTGTGGATGCCTATTTATAGGCCTTCTTCATGGTAACCGGCTGGTCCGGTTCATAACTGACTTCTGACATCTCTGACAGTTGCTGTAGACCGGCTGTATCGGCAGCTGTCATGTCAACCAGTCACTTCTTGAAAATCTCTAACAGTCAGTAAGTGTCGAGACTTTCTGTCTTTAAGTGTCGACACTTATAGACCAAGTGTCGACACATGCTTTGTAAGTGTCGACACAAGTCTACAAGGTGTCGACACATATCCTTGTATGTCTCGACACAGATTCTTCTTCATGTGTCGACACTGAAATTGAGTGTCGACACAAGTACTTGTTCTTCTAGCTTTTGCTGAATTCTTCTATGTGTCGACACATCTCCTTTGTGTCGACACATCTTCTTGTGTTGAATCTGTCAAGTGTCGACACTACTTCTTGGTGTCGACACATAGTCTTCTATGTTGAATCTTGCTGAGTGTCGACACAGCTCCTTGTGTCGACACACCTTCTTGTTGTTGAGACTTCAGTTGAGTGTCGACACATTCCCATAGTGTCGACACTTATACTTAGAATAATTTGTAGTTCTTTCTATTCTTTGCTAAGTGTCGACACAGCTCCTTGTGTCGACACTTTCTTCAAGTGTTGAGTCTTCAGCTGTGTGTCGACACATTGTTCTGGGTGTCGACACATACTTCAAATGTTGACTCTTCTGTTGAGTGTCGACACATTGTGTTGAGTGTCGACACATGCTTCAAGTGCTGACTCTTCTGCTTAGTGTCGACACATTGTGTTGAGTGTCGACACTTGTACTTAGACTCTGCAGACTTTTGCTGAGTGTCGACACAGCTCCAAGTGTCGACACTTTCTGGTGTAGACACAGCTTCACTGGGTGTCGACACAGCTCCTTGTGTCGACACTTTCTGTCTGCACTTTTCTTCACTGAGTGTCGACACAGCTCCAAGTGTCGACACTTTCTGTCTGGTGTCGACTCTGCATCCCAGGTGTCGACACAATGACTCCAAGTATCGACACATCTTGTCTGGGTGTCGACACAAGTCTTCTTAAGTGTCGACACTTTCCCTCTGGGTGTCGACACATGGACTTAGAAACTTTTTGCTTCATTCCAGTACTTTCTTAACCTGCACAAGTAACTCAAACACACATCAAATACATTATGATGTATATCATTGAGTTGGGTGAGGCTTCTTCAAATCAGGTACATTTGACCAATGTACCCAACAGTTTCTCAAATGCATACAGAGTGAGTTCAATACTCACATTGCCCTGATCAGAAGTGATTATGGGACAGAGTTTGATTCTCTTCTTATGCAAGAGTTCTTTCAGAGTGAAGGGATCAGGCGCACTTTCTCAGCTCCTAGAACTCCTCAACAAAATGGGGTAGCTGAAAGGAAAAATAGAACCCTTATTGAATCTGCTACTACATTGTTGTCAGATGCTCACCTTCCTCTATCTTTTTGGGTAGAGGCAGTGAACACCTCCAACTATGTGTTGAATAGAAGTTTAATACATAAACTGAATGGCAAGACTCCCTATGAATTACTCAAAGGGAAGAAACCTAAAGTAGATTACTTCAAAATCTTTGGTTGTATTTGCTACTTTCATAATAATGACAAGAAATACTTAGTAAAATTTCAAGCTAAAGCTGATGAAGGAGTGTTTCTAGTATACTCCATAATCAGTAAAGCTTATAGGGTATATAATAAATCTACTCTCAAAATTGAAGAATCTGTTCATATATCTTTTGATGAATCTAACATGTCTTTCAAGGAGAAGAATACTTCTACCATAGAACCTTTGCAGGTACACTCTCTTGCTGAAGACTTGGACAGGTTACATATTATTCAAAAAGATGAAAGCAGTGAAGATGAAGAAGTCATTCAACATCTTGAAGAGAATCTTCTTGAAGAGCCAGTTGTTGTACCACAAGAGGAAACAACAACACAGGTTGGTGAACAATCAACACCCCCTTTTAATTTAGTAATATCAAGAGACCATCCAATCTCCCAAGTGATTGGAGACATCTCAGCTGGTGTGCAAACCAGAAATCAGGTCAACCAAAACCTGATGCACACTTGCTTACTCAAATTGAACCTCAATCCATTCAAGATGCAGAGCAAGATCCACATTGGATCATTGCAATGCAAGAGGAGTTGCATCAATTTGAAAGGAACAAAGTTTGGGAACTAGTGCCAAGGCCTAAGTATCACTCCATTGTTGGAACAAAATGGGTGTTCAGAAATATATGGATGATCAAGGAGTCATTGTAAGGAACAAGGCAAGGCTAGTTGCTCAAGGGTACTCTCAAGAAGAAGGGATAGACTATGACCAGACCTTTGCACCAGTTGCAAGGTTAGAGGCCATAAAAATCTTCTTAGCATATGCAGCACACTAAGGATTCAAAGTATACCAGATGGATGTAAAGAGTGATTTTCCCAATGGAGATATCAAAGAAGAAGTCTATGTTAGACAACCCCCAGGTTTTATCTCTTCAACTCATCCTGATCATGTTTTCAAATTGCATAAAGCATTATATGGCCTAAAGCAAGCTCCTAGAGCATGGTATGAGACCCTAGCATGCTTTCTTCTGAAAAATGATTTTTTAAGGGGTAGAGTAGACCAAATTTTTTTTATTAGAACCCATAAGTCTCATATCCTACTAGTACAAATCTATGTAGATGATATTATATTTGGTTCTACTGATTCAAATTTGTGCGGAAGGTTTTCCAACCTAATACATTCTAAATTTGAAATGAGTAGCATGGGTGAGCTATCCTTCTTTCTAGGATTGCAAGTCAAACAACATGTTGAAGGCATATTTATTTCTCAAACCAAGTATGCAAAAGAATTGGTTAAGAAATTTATTATGTCTGAAGCATCATGTATGAAAACACCTATGCCTACTAATGTTGTATTAGATGCTGATGAACATGGGAAACCTGTCGATCAGACAACATATAGATCAATGATTGGCTCTTTACTGTACCTTACAGCTAGTAGACCTGACATAATGTTTACTACATGCATATGTGCTAGATTCCAAGTGAGCCCTAGAGAGTCACACTTAACCTTAGTAAAAAGGATTCTTAGGTATGTGAAAAGTTGTCCAAATCTAGGTCTCTGGTATCCAAAAGATTCAGCATTTGACTTAACTGTATTTTCAGATGCTGATTATGCTGGATGCAGAATAGATAGGAAAAGCAACAGTGGAACTTGTCAGTTTCTTGGTGACAGACTTGTCTCCTGGTTTTGCAAGAAACAAACATATGTGTCAACTTCAACTGTTGAAGCTGAATATATGGATGCAGGTAGTTATTGTTCACAAATCTTGTGGATTCAAAACCAACTCCTAAACTATGCCTACAACTTAGAGATGTCTAAAATATTTTGTGATAATACCAGTGCTATTTCCATTGCACAAAATCCAGTCCTCCATAGTAGGACAAAACATATAGAAATTAGACATCACTTTCTAAGGGATAATGTTGAGAAAAACAAAATTAAACTTCAATATATCCCAACTGATTTGCAAAGGGGAGATATTTTCACCAAATCATTGGATGAAAAGAAACATACATTCTTCCTGAATCAGTTAGGAATGTTAGATGGAGGAAGTTTAAAATAAGATCCAAGATTTTAAAACTCTAAAAATGACCAAGACTAGGCAAATCAAAATGTTTTGTTTTTTTGTGTATAGAGTATGTTTCTGGTCTCTGAACTGCGCTCGACGATTTTCCCCAAGATCGTCGAACGGAGATCGACGATTTCAGAAATCGTCGACCAGAGTTCAGCGCTTCTCAGATAGTGCTAAACTATCTTTCTTCAGGTCAGCGATCGTCGAACGGAGCTCGACGCTCTATAATATCATCGAATGGAGATCAACGATGTTGATGATCTTTCAATTTCCTTTAGAAGCCCAGATCGTTGAACGGAGTTCAACGATCTTTCCTTTTCTGCGTCGAACCCTAATATAAAACTCATTTTTCGGTCGTCGTTCTGCCTTTGCACTTTCATACTCTCTGCAGAATTTATCTTTCCCTCCAAACTTTTCTACACTTGGTCTTGTGTTTGTTCATTTTTTGCAGGAATCAATGGCAGTTTTAGTAGCAATCTTGGCATCCATGAAATTTGATGCTGGCTTTGATATAGATATGGATTCTTTCGATAACATCGATCAAATATTCAAGGACATTCTGGAACTCATCAAGGAACAACAATTAGTTAACATAATGTCTACAAGGATCAAATTGGCCGCAAATGAAATAGAGGAATGGGTGTATACTGCCCACAATCTGGATCAGAACACAGTGGTCGGAACCATCTCAGGAACTCAGGTACCTTTAACACCTGCTGTTTTGACAGAGGTATTTCAATTAAAATCTGGTGAAGATTCTATTGAGCTTTCTGGAGAAGAATTTTCAATTATGCTTGAGAGGATGGGCCATTCAGAAGCTAACCCTAGTAAATTTCTTAAGAAGAATCTGTCAGTTGAGTACAGATTTCTTGCTGATGTAGTTGGGAAAGTGCTGTTGGCAAAACACTCTGCTCATGATAACATCTCTAGGTATCAGCTCTATTTGATGGGTGCCTTGGTGGACAAGAAGCAGCTGAATTGGGGAGAAGTGTTTTTTTATTTGATCAAGAAGAAAATTAACAAAAACTTTCTTAATTTTGGGAGGATTTTAGGGTTGTTTCTTCACAATAGATGCCCTAACCTGCTTGTTTCCAATGGGATACACATCAATGCCTCCAAGAGGCTTACCTGTGCTCTATTTGGGAAATGGGACAGGCAGATTGTAAAGCCCAACAGAGCCTCTGCAATCTCTTCTTCAGGCACAAGGACTATTTCAGTCTCTTCCCCTCAGGATTCTGCCCCTGCATAAGATTTGCATGCCTCATCATCTCATCCTTCTCCACCTATTGTTTCATCAACAATAATCACATCCACTATCACAATTTCATCCCCCATGTCCATCCCATCTCCAACTTCAATCCCTTCTCCAACTCCAACATCAATTGAAGAAATCTTCCATCCACTACATCACTATCCCCACATGGACATTGATTCATCATCCCATATTCCATCATTCAATCTCTTCGATGATTCCTATATGGATGATTCTCCTTCATCCCCTCTTGAGCCACCATCATCATCCACTTCTTATCAAAAATTACTTCAGGAAATAATTGCTCAACCATCATTCACACCATCCATCTCCACTCCATTATCTTCCATCTCCACAATTCCAATATCTCAACCATCACTTCCACCATCCACAGTTTCTCCGACAACATCTCCTGCTGCTCCAACTTTCATCTCTACCACATCCATCCCTACCTCTACTCAAGTCCCACTTGAGCAAGTAGACCTTCCAGCTATTGCAGACAAGCTATATGAGCTGATAGCTCCAAGGCTATCACTACTGATGGAGACTTCATTGGCTCCACTTCTGAAAACTGTTCAGGAGTTGTCTGCCAGGCTATCCTCTATTCTTCCTCCTCAGGCAATCCCTTCTACTGGGTGCCTTGATCCAGTTATCACTGAATCTAGGTAGGGGGAGATGCCTTATGAAGCTGAGAGATTGTCTGCTGCAGTAACTCCAGTTCAAGCTCCAGTTGCAGTCATTACAGTGGATTTCAGGTCACTGTTATCAGTATTTGATTCTGTATACTTCAGCTGCCTTCCAGACCAGCATACTGAAGACCTTACTAAGGCCATTGTGCCTATTTCTTGCTGTGAGCCCAGCATTTTAGCCTCTTTTATAGATTCTATCCAGGCTGTGGACAATGTTGAAATTATTGTTGCTGCTGTTGATGTTTTAGTTAGTTCTGATGTTGCTGATTCAGTTTTTGAGGATGTGCATATGATAGAGGAAATTGATTTTGAGCCTGCTGTATCTGAGCCTATTGTTTCCGAAATTTCTGTTTCTGAACCTGCTGTTATAGCTCCTTCTGTCAGTGTTGCCTCTGTTCCAATTCCTGCTGCTGTTATTGCTTCTGTTCCAATTCCTGCTGCTATTGTTGCTCCTATTGATGTTCCTGCTGTTGTTTCTTCTGCTCAACCCCAACAATAAAGAGATTTCTTCAAAAAGCTTGATGAACTATATGATAATCCACAAAGTTTAGATAGTGATCAGTTTAGAACTGACTCTGATGATTCCTCTGCAACAATTGCAAGGAAAAGAAAAGCAAGAAGCAAGGCCATGAAGTGAGTTCCCCCAGAAAAGGTTAAAGATACAAATTATATTACTTATTATATCTTGCATGATTGCCAGATTACAGAACCATGGATGCAGTACTCCAGAAATCAGCTGAAAGCCATGAAAAAGAAAAGGAAGTATGACAAAGGATCATCTCACTTCAATCCTCCTCCTCCTCCTCCTTCACCTGATACAGGTACAGGTGGAAGTTCTGTCTTTCAATCTACTGCTAGAAGTCAAAGTTCATATCAATTTCAAGGAAGATCTCAACATGGAGGAAATCAGTTTAGAGGTTACCAGTCCAGAAGAGGACAGTACAGAGGAAATAAAAGAGATCTCAGAGTGTATTCTAAAGGATATTCCAGGCAACATCCTTATCAAAGGGAAGGACAAGGTCCCTCTGACACTACTTCTGGTCCTTTCCCTTATAAGCATAAAGATATTGTTTCTTTCAGAGCTCCTCCTGATAATTCTTCAAACAGATATGAACCTCCTGTTCTATTTGAAGACCCAGAAAATAATCCCACTTCATGGACTGCCAGAATGAAAGAGTTGGCTGCACTAGATCAAATCAAGAAGGCTAGAGAACAAGGAACAGATACATCAAGTTTCACTACTCTATCAGATCAGAGAAAGAAAGAACTTGAAAGGTATTATTCCAGCAAATTCTTTGACTCAGAAAGTTATATGAAGCTGCACGCAGAAGCTGTAGTCCCCAGGCCAAAACATCAAACTTCTCTAGGTGCAGCTGATGACAGAAGATCTAAGAAGGAAGCTCTTAACCCTAACAGAGAAATAGTTCTCATAAAGAGCAAGGAAAAAGAATGATCTTGTAAGCTGACAGTAATACCTATTTCTGACTATCTGTGATTATTTCTATGTTTCTGCAATGTTGTTTTTGTTTTTATATTTCTGCATTGTATGTTTTTACTTTTTCCAATATCTATAAATAGTAATCCTAACCCAAATAGGGGGAGATTGTTGGAACACCCTATTACTGATTTGGGGAAAAGATCACTATGTCCTTTAGGAAATTTATTTTGACCTCCTTGTATAGATCTAAAGGTCAATTAGTTTGAGTCTAAGGGTTAGTATTTAGGTTTGAAAGCTGCCCTCAAGACCCTCAAGACCAGATATTTCAGTTCAGGAGACTAAGTCATTTCGTCGAGCTCAGGTTGACGAATCGTCGAACTCCATTCGACGATCTCTGAGCTCACTTCGACGAATCGTCGAACTCCATTCGACGATCTCTGAGCTCACTTCAACGAGTCGTTGAACTCCGTTCGACGATCTTCGAGCTCAGATCGACGTTCCTCTCTCTAGTTTGTTTCCCTATCTCTGAGCTCTGTTCGACGATAGTTGAGCTCAGATCGACGATTTCTGTTTCAGTCTAAGTCCAGTCGTTGAGCTCAGTTCAACGATAGTTGAGCTCAGGTCGACGTTTTTCTGGAGAGATCGACGTTTTTCAAGATTCAAATTCAGACAGTTATGGAATTATTCCCAGCATTTATTTCAAGGATCTTGTAGCCGTTTCAATTAATCTGGAGCAAGTTTCAAGGGAATTCTAAAGGAATGTTTTATTGGACTTTCCTCCAAAAGACAAAATACTTTTAAGGAAGTCATTTATGACAGGCTAACGACTATCTTGGACAGAATTATTCCGATCTAAGGAATAAAAAGAGAATTTTCTTCTGCTTCTCCTAACAGTTACATACAGAAAGAAAACAGTTTTTACAGAAAAAGAAAAAAAAGACACAGACAGAATTCTCTGAGAACACACACCACTGAAGGAGATCAACATACATAAATTTCTAGATCTCTTTTGACTCAACTGTTCAAAGGCCTTATCATTCAAGACTCCAGACACCACACATTTCAGCTGCTGCTGGAATCATCTTTTGCTGGAGATCAAATCTTCTGAAGGCCTATCACCCTATTGCAAAGCTTCACTTCCTAAATAACTCAAGAACTCAGGGGGAGCTTTGACAACATCCACTATCTTCTCTCTGATTGTTGACAGAGAAGATCATCTCACCTCTCTGTCTCTCTCTCTCTCTCTGCTGTAAAGGGTTTATCAAAATCCCTTCAAAAGTTTGTGTTGGTTTCTGAGACCTTGTCAAAACTCAGTCATGGCAAGACACCTGATCAAAAAATCTGGTTTGGTTTTTGAGTACCTTATCAAAAGCTCATTAGTGCCCAGGACACCTGATCAACTCATCCTGCAGTGGATTCCTACCTAGGGTGGTAGAAGAGTGGATGTACCCAGATTGATTGGGGAACCACTATAGCTCCTTGTGTCTTCTGGTTGCTTTTCTCTTTTGTTTTCTGGCTGTGCTCTGTGATTGCTTTGTAATTAGATAGTTGTTGTGTTTGCTTTATTTCATTTGCTTCCCTATTCACTTAGGAATACAACAAGAGTTGTAAAAAGTTTTTAGTAAGCACCATACTCTATTCACCCCCCCCCCCTCTAGAGTATATCAGATCTAACCTGCACTTTCACCTTAGTGGTTGCACAGGCTAACACCTGAACCACAAAGATCCCTCTTGTTAGATCTGGTTGTTTTAATTTTGTCATTAGATTTACTTCTTCACATACATGGCCCAAAATAAATACTATGCAAGCATCAGACCTCCAGTGTGCAACCTCAACAAGTTTGCCATCTGGAAGGCAAGAATCAGATTATACATGAACTCTATTGATGAGGATATCTTTTCTGTTATCTTGACAGGTGTACCTCCAGCACCTACAACTTCTACCAGCACTTCAACAAACATGACTGCAGTGCCTCTTCCAGAGAACAATGAAGCCTACAAGAAAGCCAAGATGGCTGATGCCAAGGCAATGAAAATCTTAGCCCAGACTATGTCAGATGACATATTCTAGAAGGTGGCTGAGTGCACGTCAGCCAAGGCCATTTGGGATTCCCTCAACCAAATGGTAGTTTGCTCTGCAGATGAAAGAAAGGACAGAAGATCCAATCTCATATCCCTATATGAGAACTTTAAAAAGGATGAGAATGAATCAGTGGCAGAAATGTACAATAGGCTGAGCACAATCATCAATGAGCTCAAAACCCTGGATAAGGACATCAGCTTGACAGAGGTGAATGACAAGATATTGATGTGCTTCCCTATCTCTTGGGATTCCAGAATCTGGCCAATTAAAGAAGCCAGAAGCCTCAATGAGATATCAACTGAGTCTCTATTAGGCAAATTGAAATCCTATGAGCAGCTGATCAAATCAAGAGAAGCAGCAGAACAGAAGGCAACAACTCCAGTTAGAAAGGAGCACAGCATAGCCTTCAAAGCATCTGAAGAAAGTGAGACATCAGCTTCCAATGAAGAGCTCATGAGCCTCTTTGCCAAAAGGTTCTATAAGATGGCAAGGAAGGATTTTAGAAGGAAATCATCCAGACAGGATGATAAGCCCAAGTATGACAAAACACCAACCAAGGAGGTTGTGTGTTTTTGGTGCAGAAAGCCTGGACACTACATCTCAGAATATCCAGAAAACCAGAAGAAGGACAAGAGCAAAGAAAGAGACTCCAGGAGAAAGCACAGCAGCAGACCCTCCTCCAGCAAATATAAAAAGAAAGACAATGGATTTGTTGCTGAGACTTGGAGTGACACTGAAGAAGAAACATCCTCTTCCATCTCAAGGGAAGAAGAGGAAGAAGCAAGATCCAAGGAGGTGTGCCTAATGGCAATTGATGCCTCCAGGAGCTGTTCTGGATCAGAAGAAGAATCAAAAGAAGAAGCTGCCTCAAACTCAGAGGCAGATCAGGTTATTTCTAGCTTTGACTTTAGTTCTGATTTATTTAAAACTGAATTCAAATCCATGTGCTTAGACTTAATTAATTCAGAAAAGGAAATAAAAACTCTTAGAGAAAAATTAGGAAGTCTTGAATCTGTAAATTCAAAAAACATAAAGCTAACAGACCAACTAACCTTAGCTAATGAACAAATAATTAAATTAAAATCTGAATTATGTGAGGCCAAATAACTTGAGCAATCTCTCAATGGGAGAAGCCTCAAGCTGATGGACATTACAAGCACAGCGAATGACAGATTAAATGGCAAGCTGGGCTTGGGTGCTTCATCAAGTTTGCCCCCCATAATAAAGAAAAATATTCTTTCAACCCCCATCAAGTTTATTTCTGCTAAGGGAAAAGAAAAATTAATAGACAAACCAAGGTCAGAAAACAATCCAAAACCTATAGAAAAGAGAAACAGAAATCTGAAAACAGCAAATAAAAACAAAGTTCAGCAGCATTCGTCGAACTCAGATCGATGAAATGTAGCCAGTTTGTCGAACCCAGATCGACGAACGCTGAACGCAAACTTCAGTTATAACAACTCGTTTAACTGCGATCGACGAACTGTGTATGGTTCGTCGAGCATAGGTCGACGAACTTGGGGCCCTGAAAATGACTACTATCATTCTATGAGCAGAGATCGACGATCTCAACCCTATTCGTCGAACTCTGGTTGATGAACTTACAACAATTCGTCGAACCCAGAAGGACCAAAAAGAAATCAATTTCCTTATAGAAATCTTAAACCAACTAATAAGACATTTAATCCAGTAGCTGATTGGGTAATTCCACCTAGGAGATATCACCCCTTAGGTTATAAATCACAACCTGCATTATCAGTTATATCCAGTTTTACTTTTCAACTAAATAAAGGACCTAAGGTAACCTGGGTCAAGAACAATTGAATTTTGTTTTTCTTTGCAGGTACAGGTGAAGAGTTGTCCAAGGGTAAGACAGACCTGGTACTTGGACAGTGGTTGCTCCAAACACATGACAGGCAGCAAGGGAAATCTATCCAATTATAAGCCCAAGCTAGGACCAAAGGTGATTTTTGGAGATTCCAACAGTGGTCAATCAGAAGGATATGGGACAGTGAAAATTGGATCAGTGACTTTCAAGAAAGTAACTTATGTAAGAGGACTAAAACATAACCTTATATCCATAAGTCAATTATGTGATGAAGGTTATCAGGTACATTTTAACTCTACTTCCTGTTCTATTATTGATAATTGAAAGTCCACCTAGTGTCAACTATCTTCACCTATGGGGGGCGGGAATAGGTGACGTGCAACGTTTTTGCGGAATTTAAAATTGAACTTGCACAAGAAAATGAAACAGCACAGCAAAGAAAGTACACAAGCAATTTATAGTGGTTCCCCGATTTGGGTACATCCACTTTCCCCCTTCGACCTATCTCCCAATAAGGGACGACTCGATCTCTTCACCAACAGGATTGAAATCCAATCCTTGCACTATCGGAAGGAACCCTTCCACACGTAGGAGTCACACTCCCACAACACGGGTTGCACCCAACCCTTACAACTAGGAACCAACGTTCCGTTACAATAAAAATAAACTAGAATGTACAAGAAATACAAACTACTTTTGGAGACTAATGTGTCCCTCTTCGTTGACGACGTGTTCTTGAAGTCTACGAATAGTCCACAACCCTAGATCTCTCTTGGAGAGAATCTCCCCGGAACCGGCGGCGGCTAGATGGGCGGCGGCTTGGTTCACGGGATCGGCGGCGACAACGATGTGCGGCTGCTGTACTTTGGAGATCCAAACTTCGTAGCAAAGCTAGCTAGGTCTTCCAACGGTCACACTAGGATCGATCGTCTCAATCAATTCGGACGGTGAAGGTTTTCCCAATCAACAAATCAAGAGACAAAGGATCTCCGGTTAGACACGTGAGACGCTAAGCTAGGCTAGGCTTCTGTTGACGGGAGATCTGGAAGAAACCACGATCAATACCGGCAATTAACTTGCTCGAGCGGCGACGGCGGCGGCGGCGGAGCGGAGCTCGCGATCTAGGTCACGTCGCGGCTCGTCTTTTTTCAATTCTTCTTCGCTGATCTACTGTTCAATAATACGCGTGTATTTATACAGTAAAATACTCTTTTATGACCGTTATGGGTCCCACCAGAAGAAACCCTAAATACGGTTCAAAATAGTGCCAGCGGCAGAATCCGGTCCAGCTTTTTCCAGAAAATTGCCCAAGTAAAAATCGGCGCGAATCAAAAGTGAGTCTCGTCGAATCGTCGAGAATCAAAGGTGATTCTCGACGATTCGGCGAGAATCAAAGATGATTCTCGTCGAAGTTGACTTGGTTGCACGCACTGATTTAGCCGGGTCGAGACGGCGAGAATCAGCCAGTGATTCTCGACGATTCGGCGAGAATCACTATTGATTCTCGCCGAATCGGCGAGAATCACTTGGTGATTCTCGCCGATTCTTACTTAGAATCAGAGTTGCTCGCTATAAAGTAGCTGGATCGAGTCGGCGAGAATCAGCCAATGATTCTCGACGATTCGGCGAGAATCACTAGTGATTCTCGCCGAATCGGCGAGAATCACTTGGTGATTCTCGTCGATTTACACTTAGATGATTTTTCATCTTTCCACCCATGAGGTGCTCCTTGACCCATCCTTGCTCCTTGTCTGCTCTTGCCTTAACACAGCCCTATACTTGAAAATAAGTACACTCCAATAGAGAGAGTACACGTAGGCCAACACACTGATCTGCTCAACGAGGGATTACGTCGCGCAGACCCGTGTATATTGACCTACTGCACCCTGACATTGGTGTGTACTTAGTGTGGAATAACTGCAAGCACAACTTGAAATATTTTATCAAATACATTGTGAATTCATCTTAGCTTGACATGTGGCTTCCTCAAATCCAGGTAATTGTGGATACAATACCCAACAATCGCCCCCTATTTGACGAAGCCAAAATCCTACTAGCTAAGATGAATACCACCAACCAGATAATATATACAACATAGAGAATATAAATATGCGGCATAAGAAAATATAGGCAAACAGATCAAGGCTTGAGTCAATCATAAATTCATATACATATATATATATAAATATATAATCAGGATTGTTCATATAACAATAAGAAAAGATAAAAGTGTTCAAGAGACAATGACAAGATATAAATTTCTATCTATTGATTTTTGTCTAGGTCATCCTTATGTTTCTGAGCCAAAAACTTCTTTCTTTGCCTTTCAAAATACTCCTTGGGCTTTGGATAGTATCTGGGAGGAGGAGCTTTATCTGCCGCAGTGTTGGTCCTGAAGAAGATGTTCTGTTTAGCTTCATACATCTTGTGCAACTCCCACTCATGCTGGCTGTATACATCGTTCCGATTGATTTCCCCTTGTTCTTGTAGCCAGAATGTGTCCAAGATGATACTCTTTGATACCGGACTCCACTTTTCGTTTCTTACTTCCTCCTCCTTCAATCTGATTCTCTTTTCAGCTTGTGTTTCCTTAGATGTCCCTTCTTGAGACTTTCTCTTGTCCCTGGCTTTTGCTAGGGCTCCTTGGTCAAACATTGCCATCAATTTTGCCTTGGAGGTGGCCCTAGAATCCCTATGAGCATCAGCTTCACTTAAATGAACTTCTGCAGCACTTACTCCCTCATCAGCCGTAGTATTCTCAGGAGCATGAATACCCGCAGGATTTTCAGGCAAATCGACGCCTAACGCTTGTTGGAGAATCCACCAGCAACTGTCATAGACATATTGGTTTGACTGTTCAAAGTTTTTGATCATGACTTCCCGAATCTCGGCCATCTTAGCTATATATCCGTTCTCCCCCTTTTTGGCTTCGACTGCAATGGAGTTTGCATAAGAATGCAGTGACTCATCAATATGCTTTGTAGTCCTGGAGAATTCAGTGACCAAGGCTTGTTGATTGGTGTTGAGAGTTACCATATTGCCATCAAACTTTTGAATGTTATTTGCTACGACATGAGCATTCTGATTTACGATTGTGAGAGTATCAGTGTTCCTTTTTAATCTGTCAATAAGAAGAGTGACAGCTTGGTCGGCCGCAGTATACTTATCTTCAAACTTCTTTTCCATCACGTCCAGTTTGTGATTGATCTCCACCATGTTCTAGAGCATGAGATTCTCTGATTTCTTAATTCTTTTCAACATTTTATTTTGAGCTTTCTCAAAGGATGTTTTAAGCTCATCCACTATACCCTGAATAACATTCACGGTGTGATTGGCTAGATCATCTCGTAGTGGAAGATCCTGAGGCACTCATTGGCCTTGCTCTTCAGCAGATGCACCTGTAGAGCTGGACACGAGCACAGTCTCTAAGGGGGGAATGCTTGTGGCCTCTGTAGATTTCTCGGACTCCCCCTCCACTGTTACACCAATGATCTCAGGAACGATCTCAGGTGCGTGCTTGTCAGATGGAACTTCAGTAATATCCTGAGTCTCCAAAGCTTCCTGTCCCTCATTGCCTTCTTCCTCACCTTCATCATCCATGAGATCATTCTCATCAGCATCATCTTCCAACCCTTCATCAGCAGTCTCCTCTACAGCACCTCCGGCTCCTAGATCGGTCAGGTTCAGGGCCTCCTCATTCTCCAGCACAGCTTCACTTTCTTCTTATATATCCGCCACTATATCTCTGGCTATCTGGGAGATGTCAGATACGATATTAGCATCAGTGGGTAGAGGATCCCCCTCAATTCCTGAAGTCAAAGCATCAGGAATTTCACTGGGGATAACTAAGGAATCAGCCACAGTTCCGTCCTCGACTGGAGATACTTCCTGTTGTTCTACCATGGCAGCCTGCCCAATGCGCCTCTCCCATCTGTCAAAAACACTCGAGTCCATTTTCTTCAAGTAATGTAGAGGAACACCTTTACTCATGTCATACTTATCTCCGTTCAACTGATTGAGATACAGACTGATGATTCGGCCAAAGCTAGGAGATCTGAGGGTGTCCTTTATCTTCTCAAAAAGCAATGCCCCCCCAGTTGAATCCTTTTCTGCAGACAATTGCCGCCAGGATCTTGAACATGTCCGCAGAGATGTGGTCATGAGAACCCGGTTTGCATATGAGTACCTTCCCAATGATGTCTGACAGAAGTTTCCCTTTTCATTCATATCCTTTCGCTTTATCGACCAAGTTCCTCGAGCGAGTCCACAGAATAATAAAGTCCCGGTTTTGTCTTCTTCCTCAAGATCATCCTCGTGCTCCGAACTAATGAGCTGCAAGTATTGGGTTAGCTTGTTTGCAGACATCTTGATCGTTGCCCCTGCAACCTTGCTCTTGATGAGAGAGTCTTCATTTCGGAGTTTGGCGGTAGCGAAGAACTCCAGCACTTCCTTGTCCAAGATTTTACACGGGTGCTCCAGTACGAATGAGAGTCCAGCCTCTTCCAGCATAATAATGATGTTTCTGAATTCGTCAGAGGCATGCGAGAACCCTGTTCGAACCAGTTCACATCCAGTGATCAGTCCAGCGGTTGTCCTTGGAGCCATCCCAAACCTAGGGAGAGAATCCCTACTCTACGCTTAATCAAAAGTCAAAAGGGAAGCGACACTAGTAATAAAGTTCTTGTAAGGATGAGGATGTGGTTACCTAACAGCGTAGACGGTGAGTTAGTTTGAAAAAGACGACGAACACCCGGGAGGTGCACCCGACTATGAGTGATCGAAACTATGGAGAAGTCCCTGGATGAGAGAGAGGAGAGATCCACGGAAGGCAATCGGCGAGATCGGCGAATCGGGAAGAGTCTGCGAGAGTCCTTCGTGAGAAATCTTGCGGGATGTCGACAGAAGGGGAAGAATCACGGGTCCTTCGGTGAGAGTCCTTCGGTGAGAGTCCTTCGGGAAGAAGCTTGCGGGAATCTTGCGGGAATGCTTCACGAATCGGCGAGAGTCCTGCTGTTGTCGATTCCTGCTGTTTTCGACGAAAGAGGCGATCGGCGAGTTTAAAAAGGATTTTCGTGTGAATATGAAGGGTCGGCGGGATTCCTGCTGTTGGATTCCTGTGGTCGATCGGCGAGTTTCCTTCGATGAGCTTCCTGCGGAATATGAAGGGTCGGCGGGATACTATGCGATATCGACGAGTTTAAAAAGGTTTTCCGTGTGAAGAGTGAAACGCTAAGGTTCGGGCCCCGCCGGATTCTCGAAGTCTTCTGATATCAAGACAATTTAAAAAATCCTCTAAATATATATATATTTCTTAAAGCCAATCTATTTAGGGTTTGAACGGGGCGTTTTCATACACTTCTGGATGTCAATTGTAAGTTGTCGAGATTTTCAATGACGTATCTTCGTTAGTTTTCAGTGAACTGATTTACGCCTGTAGATGTTAGTTCTTGAATCTACCAATGGAACTTTCCGATAAATCTTTATTGATGTATCTAAGGTTTATATTTATCGAGTTAACCTATCCTTAGGTGTACACTCATATATGTGTATATAGGTATATATAAATATATATATATATGGAAATGTCGATACAATGTGACTCAAGTCTTGGAGCTGATCATGAGTACCTGGGATTATGAGAGTTATCTTTTAGCCCCTCTGGTTAATACATACCAGGTGCTCAATGTGAGTATGCCCAGGTAGATATCACTTCAGTTATTCCATATATTTGGTCCAATATAGTCTTGAAACATCTACTGTCTAGTTCCCATTATATTTACGGGAACCTAGACTACCCTGCAAAAGATAGTTACTTTACCTTAGGAACCCAATACATATTGGGTCCTAGGTTCTTGTTAGCATAAGCACTCGACTGCCTTCCTTCAGAAATCCTGATAGGAAGACTACCTCTGCCCAGGAGATGTGGATAGACCCTTGCCCTTGACACAAAGGGGTTGTGCCAACAGTCTATGGCAAAGTGTCCCACCTTGCCACAGCACCAACACGCGTTAATGTTGTATCTCCGTTTCTGACCTGATCTATTGATTGAGGTAGTCATGAGCCTAGGTCCAAACGGGATAGATCTGGATCTGCTCCCACAACTGCCTCTTCCACCGTGACACGTGGAAGGGTGGACTGAATGCATGCAGCGAGCGTCACGAGGCCTGGGAGGAGGTGCCTTCCTTTCAGTCAGCCCCCTTCCTGAGGCCCCATGAGAACTTACAGCATGACTTCTAACCCCCCTTTCCTGTGTCCTTGGGTGGAGAGAAGGGTTCCGAGAGCTGATACCAGCCGATTCATGCCGATTAGGGGCAGTGGTCGAGAATACAAAGGGCTCAGAATGAGTCTTAGGTATTCTCTCATGGGTGGCCATGATGACCCTTGCACTATGGGTGTCTCCACATGAGGACAGATCACCCTTGCAGTGACCACGATTATCCCTGTGATCATACCTGAAGGCATGATGAGTACCCTTCCTGCTTGGAGTGGGGGGTCGGAATACCGTTTCCCCATTTCTCCACGAATTGATAATTCGGGAGATCCACTCATTTTCTACCTTTCTCTTCATAGCATCAACCTTGGAAAAGTTTGATACTATCCTTTTCTCATTCTCTAGACTACTCTCTAGATATGAGATTTTAGAGTCCTTGACCTTGTTGGATGCCAATTGGAGAACCAACAAGATCTTCAACCGAGCAATCTCCTGCGCTTGCTCCTCAACAAGTAGGTTGCTTGTCTGAAGGGCTCTCTTCAGGGAATCAGGATTTTCTGATGGGAAACAGTTCCTGTCTTCAGGAACTTCAAGAGAGACGGGGCAAGATGAAGAAGTTACCTGCTCATCAGAGTCATTGTCACTAGCGCCAGTGACCGTTGTGTCATCCTCATCAGAACTGCTTTCCTCACTGGCTTCTTCAGTCTCTGACACGGACACTGGAGCTCTGATGCTGTCCGATTGATCCTTGCCTTCATCTTCAGAGGCGAGGACCCCCACATAGGCTTCATCCTCTAGTTGACAGCAGATTCCAGCTTTCTCTGACCCCCCCATCAGCTCTGAGATCATCACCCACATAGATTTAGCCGTCCCACATTTTTTCAATCTAGAGCAAGAAGGTCCAGACCAGATATCCATGATAATCTGTCGAATCATCTTGTCCAGACTAAATAACGAGAGTTCCGTCTCCGACATCTCAGCAATACTCTTGGGCACTTGGATATTCTTTCCAGAGCCGGAGGTCTTCATAGGAATAAAAGGACCCTCTTCCAGGATGAAAGATGCTCGAGGATCGATAGTCTCCAAGTGATACGACACTCTCATCCTCCAGACGGGATAATACTCCTTTGTGTATGTGGGAAGTCTTAGTGGCGATATCTCATGATCCAGCTCCATGCTTCTGACACTGGTGGCAGGATTCTACTCAAGGTGTAAACCTTTTTGATGAGCAACCTCCCTCTGATACCACTTGAAAGTCCACCTAGTGTCAACTATCTTCACCTATGGGGGGGGGGGGGGGGAATAGGTGACGTGCAGCGTTTTTGCGGAATTTAAAATTGAACCTGCACAAGAAAATGAAACAGCACAGCAAAGAAAGTACACAAGCAATTTATAGTGGTTCCCCGATTTGGGTACATCCACTTTCCCCCTTCGACCTATCTCCCAACAAGGGACGACTCGGTCTCTTAACCAACAGGATTGAAATCCAATCCTTGCACTATCGGAAGGAACCCTTCCACACGTAGGAGTCAACACTCCCACAACACGGGTTGCACCCAACCCTTACAACTAGGAACCAACGTTCCGTTACAACAAAAATAAACTAGAATGTACAAGAAATACAAACTACTTTTGGAGACTAAGGTGTCCCTCTTCGTTGACGACGTGTTCTTGAAGTCCACGAAGAGTCCACAACCCTAGATCTCTCTTGGAGAGAATCTCCCCGGAACCGGCGGCGGCTAGATGGGCGGCGGCTTGGTTCACGGGATCGGCGGCGACAACGATGTGTGGCTGCTGTACTTTGGAGATCCAAACTTCGTAGCAAAGCTAGCTAGGTCTTCCAATGGTCACACTAGGATCGATCGTCTCAATCGATTCGGACGGGGAAGGTTTTCCCGATCAACAAATCAAGAGACAAAGGATGTCCGGTTAGACACGTGAGATGCTAAGCTAGGCTAGGCTTCTGTCGACGGGAGATCTGGAAGAAACCACGATCAAGACCGGCGATCAACTTGCTCGAGCGGCGACGGCGGCGGCGGCGGAGCGGAGCTCGCGATCTAGGTCACGTCGCGGCTCGTCTTTTTCAATTCTTCTTCGCTGATCTACTGTTCAATAATACGCATGTATTTATACAGTAAAATACTCTTTTATGACTGTTATGTGTCCCACCAGAAGAAACCCTAAATACGGTTCAAAATAGTGCCAGCGGCAGAATCCGGTCCAGCTTTTTCCAGAAAATTGCCCAAGTAAAAATCGGCAAGAATCGAAAGTGAGTCTCGTCGAATCGTCGAGAATCAAAGGTGATTCTCGACGATTCGGCGAGAATCAAAGATGATTCTCGTCGAAGTTGACTTTGTTGCACGCGCTGATTTAGCCGGTTCGAGACGGCGAGAATCAGCCAGTGATTCTCGACGATTCGGCGAGAATCACTAGTGATTCTCGCCGAATCGGCGAGAATCACTTGGTGATTCTCGCCGATTCTTACTTAGAATCAGAGTTGCTCGCTATAAAGTAGCTGGATCGAGTCGGCGAGAATCAGCCAATGATTCTCGACGATTCGGCGAGAATCACTAGTGATTCTCGCCGAATCGGCGAGAATCACTTGGTGATTCTCGTCGATTTACACTTAGACGATTTTTCGTCTTTCCACCCATGAGGTGCTCCTTGACCCATCCTTGTTCCTTGTCTGCTCTTGCCTTAACACAGCCCTGTACTTGAAAATAAGTACACTCCAATAGAGAGAGTACACGTAGGCCAACACACTGATCTGCTCAATGAGGGATTACGTCGCGCAGACCCGTGTATATTGACCTACTGCACCCTGACATTGTTGTGTACTTAGTGTGGAATAACTGCAAGCACAACTTGAAAGATTTTATCAAATACATTGTGAATTCATCTTAGCTTGATAGGTGGCTTTCTCAAATCCAGGTAATTGTGGATACAATACCCAACAATAATAATAACAAAACTGTTTTAATTGGACTTAGACAAAGTAACATATATTTAGTAGGTTTTATATCTGCCACAACTGATATCTGTTTACTGAATGTTACTAGTAATCAAAATGAGTTATGGTATAAAAGACTAGGACATGTAAACCTTAAGAATATATCTAGGTTATTTAAGGACAACCTAGTTAGAGGCTTACCTTCTGGCCCCTACAAGAAGGAAAGCCTATGCAGGGCTTGTCAATTAGGCAAGCAAACCAAAACTAGCTTTAAATCCATTAATAAAAGTGATTCATCTAGGATATCGTATTTTCTTCATGTGGATCTATTTGGACCCATTGCAGTACAAAGCCTAGGAGGGAAGTTTTATACTTTAGTGATTGTTGATGACTTCTCTAGATTCTGTTGGGTAGCCTTTCTGAGAGCTAAGTCAGATACATTCAAGGTTCTTACATATTTTCTCAGGACCATACAGATTGAGTTCTCTACTCATGTTGCATTGATCAGAAGTGATCATGGCACAGAGTTTGTGTCTCTTCTTATGCATGAGTTCTGTAAGAAGGAAGGTATCAGGCAGTGCTTCTCAGCTCCTAGAACTCCCCAACAAAATGGGGTTGCTGAAAGGAAAAATAGGACACTCATTGAATCTGCAGGTACATTATTAGAAGATGCTTACATGCCTCTATCCTTTTGGGTAGAAGCTGTAAATACTGCTAATTATGTCCTGAATAGAAGTCTTATACATAAGCTGAAAAATAAGACCCCCTATTAATTACTTAAAGGGAAGAAACCTAAAATCACATACTTTAAAGTTTTTGGCTGCATTTGTTACATTCACACTAATAACAAAAGATACATTAGAAAGTTTGAGGCCAAGGCTGAAAAATGGATTTTTCTAGGATATTCCCAAGTAAGCAAGTACTATAGGGTTTTCAATAAATCCACCCTTAAAATTGAAGAATCTGTGCATGTATCTTTTGATGAATCTAACATGTCTTATAAGGAGAAAGAGATTTCTACCAATAGCTTCTTGCAGGTTCCACAACTGTGTGAGTCTATGGATTGACTAAACCTTACCCAAGAGGTATCAACCCATCCTACTCCATAGGTTGCTAAAGAAAGTGAAGAATAAATTCAAGAGAAAGTGGCTGAACTTCCCTCAACAGCTAGTACCATTCCTCAAGAGGAATTAATTACAGAAGTTGTTGCTCAACCAACTCCACCAACTGATCTTATCACACTTAGAGATCACCCCATATCTCAAGTGATTGGAGACATTTCAGTAGGTGTACAGACAATGCATCAACTCAACCAAGACTTGATGCATGTCTGTTTTCTCTCTTAAATTGAACCTCTCACCATCCATGAAGCTGAGCAAGATCCCCACTGGATCATTACAATGCAAGAGGAACTAAATCAGTTTGAGAGATGTAGAGTTTGGGATTTGGTTCCAAGACCCCATAACTACCCAGTTATTGGAACCAAATGGGTCTACAGGAACAAGTTGGATGCTCAAGGGAATATAGTGAGAAACAAGGCTAGGCTTGTTGCTCAAGGCTACAGGCGATAGAAAGGAATTGATTATGACCAAACCTTTGCCCCTGTTGCACGGTTAGAGGCCATAAGAATATCCCTAGCCTATGCAGCTCACAGGAGTTTCAAGGTCTACCAAATGGATGTCAAGAGTGCATTTCTGAATGGAGTACTTCAAGAAGAGGTTTATGTAGAACAACCTCCAGGTTTTATCTCTCCAACTCAACCCTCTTTTGTTTTTAAATTGCATAAAGCTCTCATGGTTTAAAGCAAGCTCCAAGAGCTTGGTATGAGACCTTAGCAAGCTTTCTTTTAGAGCATAAATTTACAAGAGGAACCATAGATAAAACACTTTTCACTAGACATCATAAGGACCAAATATTATTAGTACAAATATATGTGGATGACATCATCTTTGGGTCTACTGATCCCAAATTGTGCAAGAGGTTTGCTGACTTCATGCATTCTAAATTTGAGATGAGTAGTATGGGTGAGCTTTCCTGCTTCCTTGGTCTCGAAGTGAAGCAGCTCCCAGATGGTATCTTCCTCTCCCAAGCTAAGTATGCTAAAGTGCTTATTAAAAAGTTTGGGATGGGTGATGCTTCAGGGATGAAAACCCCTATGGCTACAAATGTTGTTGTGGATTCTGATGCAGCAGGGAAACCTGTAGATCAGAAAAATTATAGGGCAATTGTTGGATCCCTATTATACCTAACAGCTAGCAGGCCTGATATAATGTTTGCCACATGTCTTTGTGCTAGGTTCCAAGTGAACCATAAAGAATCTCACCTTATTTTCCTAAAAAGAATTTTGAGATATATAAAGAGTTGCCCTAATCTAGGACTCTGGTATCCTGCAGAGTCAGAGTTTGAGTTAACTGGATACTCAGATGCTGACTATGCTGGATGTAGAGTGGACAGGAAAAGTACCTCTGGAACTTGCCAGTTCCTTGGTATGAGACTTGTCTCCTGGTTTTGTAAAAAACAGATATTTGTGTCTACATCAACTGCAGAAGCAGAATACATGGCTGCTGGCAGCTACTGTTCACAAATACTATGGATACAAAACCAACTCCTAGACTATGGTATCAACTTAAATAATTCAACATTATTCTGTGATAATACTAGTACTATTGCTATAGCACAGAATCTAGTTCACCATTCTAGGACTAAACATATTGAAATAAGACATCATTCCATTAGAGATAATGTAGATAAAAAGAAAATTAACTTAATCCATATTCCTACTAATTTACAGAGAGCAGACATTTTCACCAAGCCTTTGGATGAGAAAACCCATCTGTTCTTTATAAATCAATTGGGAATGATTAATGGAGTAGAGTTAACTTAGTTTCTGTCTGCATTCGACGAATTTTCCAGAGTTCGTTGAACGGAGTTCGACGAAGTAGGGAAAGTTTGGGAGATTCTCATCGACCGGAGATCGACGAATTCTCTGTGTGGAAACAATTTTCGTCGACCGGAGATCGACGAACTTTGCTTCAGAAGACGTTTCGTCGAACGGAGTTCGACGAACTGTTTTCGATTCTTCTGGATGAGATCGACGAATTATTTGTCTATAATTTATTTCGTCGACCTCAGTTCGAAGAATTATCTCTTTTTCGTGGAACGGAGTTTGTCGATTCATATTCTGAAAATCTTATATCTAGGTTTTCTTCGACCTCCATCCCGCGCTTTCAGTTCCTTTGCTCTTGATCGCCGTTTTTCTCTGTGTTTTTCCTGCAGGTCAGCAATGGCGATTCCAGCAAGCACGTTAGCAGCGATGAAGTTTGATACTGGTTTCGATATGGACTTCGATTCTTTCCAACATTCGGATCATATTTTCCTCGATATCTTGGAATTGCTAGAAGAACTGAATCTGAAGGACTTCATGACCCGGAGAATTAAACTACATGCGACTGAAATACGAGAATGGGTATACACATCTACTGCTTCTGAAGATGATACCGTGAAAGGAACTATCGAGAGTACTGCTGTTCCGTTATCTCCCACAATTCTTTCTGAGATATTTGGATTAGTGAATGGAGAAGACAACATGGAAATGGATTCTGAAGAGTTTGGTGATATGTTGAATCTAATGGGTTTTTCAGGAAGTAACCCTAATAAACTGCTGAAGAAGCAGCTGTCCGCCGCTTGCCAATTTCTGGCAGACATTGTAGGAAAAGTGCTAATGGGAAAGCACTCAGCGCATGATTACATAACCCGCTACCAATTCCTGGTTATGTGCGCCGTGGTGAACAAGAGACGTGTCAACTCGGGCACAATCTTCTTTGAATTGATAAGGAAAAAGAATAGTAAGAAGGAAGTCTGCTTCGGCAGAATTTTGGGAATTTTTCTTCAAGAGAAGGCTGCTGAATGTATGGTCTCCCCGACCATCTTCATACATGCCAGCAAGTGCCTCACCTGCGCTCTGTTTGGCAGGTGGGAGAGGACTATCTCCAAGCCCTCAAAGGCTTCTTCCTCTTCCATCCAAACTTCTGAGAGCACTAGGGTTGTAAAAGCCACTCCCCACCCTGCAG
The DNA here is from genome assembly GCA_039583875.1 of Platanthera guangdongensis. Lineage (NCBI taxonomy): Eukaryota > Viridiplantae > Streptophyta > Magnoliopsida > Asparagales > Orchidaceae > Platanthera > Platanthera guangdongensis. Next base: position 107,653,568 of record CM077159.1, read on the forward strand.
AAGAAGTCATTACATCTCCACCATCTCTTCCTGCACAACTTCCAGCCAAACAACTCCCCACCTCTTCCATTCCTTCTACCACACCTAAATCTCCACCACATATTCATGTGTCTACTCCTCTTCCATCTCCACCACTGGACCTTACCAACATTCCTACACCTCCAGCTTCACCCCATGAGACATCTATTCCTACACCTCCTCAGTCTCCTCTTCCCCCTCATTTGTCCTCCATTCCATCTTACACCATACCCACAGACACTATCATGCCAAATGCCCCCATTCCATCTGTTATTCCACCCTCCATTCCATCCTCTTCCCCTTCCCTATTTGATCCATCTACCATCATATCCTTGATCACTCCCCTCATCAAATCTCTCATCCAAGAGGCCATTACACCTCTTGTGACCTCCATCAATTCTTTATCTGCCCAGATTTCTACCCTATGTGTTGTCCCCTCTTTATCCAGGGTCCTGGCTCCACGTTCTCCTGAACCCAGGCAGGGGGAGATGCTCAGTGATGAAGTTGCAGCAGATTCAGATACAGCAGCAGCAACAGTCACAGCAGTAGTTCCCTCTCTAGCAGATGCAGATTCAGATACAGATACAGAAATTTTGACAGCTTTTGATTCTGAGATGATTGAGTTAATTCATTTTATGGACACTGACATTGATTTGGATGAGTCAGTTGAACAAATAAAACCTGTTGATGATTTCTAGTTAAATCCCACATTTAATTTGTCTGCTTTGTTGAAAAGTTTTGATATTATTTTTGTACAACTACCCTTTACTAAGCCACATTTGGCTATTGTACCCTACACCTCTCCAGTTAGTTCTGCAGTTGCTAAGTAACTATGTGACAATTTTGCTATCTCACTTCAACTTCCATCTCAGCTTCTAGTCCAGAGGTCATTCCAAAAGAAATTTTAGCCCCCAGCTTTATTATGGATGACTCTCCCCTACCAGATTTGGATGAGCTTATTCTAGCTGATATAGAAGAGGAGAATAAGGCAGCAGCTAAAAGCTCTATTGCCATTGTTTCTGACTCTTGTACAGTACCCTCCTCTTCTCTTGCTGATATTCCAGTCCCTGAACCTTCTGCCCCTCCTCCTGAAAAAGCAGTTATTTCTGATAGAGCTTTGAAAGCTTTGGATGCTCTTTATGACATCCCTCAGGGTTCTAATTCTGAAGAAGAAGATGATGATGATGACTCAGATGAAGATGCAGCCAGTAAGAAAAAGAAGATGCTAGCAAAGAAAAGAAAGGCTCCTCCTCCTCCAGCTCCCAAGTCAAATCCCAATGCTGACACCCCCTATTATATTCTGCACAATGTTGCTCCATATAAGGGAATGCCTGGATGGATGTGGCTATCTAAGAACCAGCAGAAGGATAGAAAGAGAAGCAGGAGATATTCCCCTCCTCTAGTGCACAGATACATGAAGGATCCTCCTCCTCCTCCTGCAGCAGCTGGTGCCTCTGGCTCCTCTAGCTCCCAAATATCTGCCCCAATGCAAACTTATCAGAGACAATCAGGGAGATCTTCTGAAAGCAGCCAGCAGAGGCAGCCATCCTCTTCAGGACATCAACATCAACAACTTCAGCGCAGCAGCAACAAATTTCTGAAGTACAGAAAGCTGAAAGTCCAAAAAGGCCTCTCTCCCCTCCAATTCCTTTTGAAGATCCTGAAACTGCTAATACAGCAAGAATGGCCAGATTCCAGGAGTTAATTGGCTTATCTCTGATCAATAAAACCAAGGCTGAAGGTAAAGATACATCAGGACTTACAACAATGTCAAAGTATAGAAAAGAAGAGCTGAAAAGATTTGACAAAGGAAACAAGTTATTCAATGTTGATGACTACATGAAACTTCACCCAGAAGCAGTTGTCCCTAGAGCAACATCATTGAACATTATAGGGGCAGCTGATATGACTATGACAAAAGCTCAAGCTCAAGATCCAAAGAGAGAAACCATATTCAAAAAGCCAGGTGAGCAGACAGCTGCAGACAAGTCCAAGCAAAAGAAGCCAAAGAAGTAATTTTCATGTTATTTCAATTTCTGTTTGTTTTTTGTTTTTCATACTATGCCATCTGTTTAAACAAAGCTGTGTATATATATATATCTGTTGTATGTGTTATAATTCTCTGCCAGATATATTTCTTTTCCTGCTTTGTTTTTTTGTTTGTTTCTATTCTGAGTCTCTGTTAGTGACCTCACCCAAATAGGGGGAGATTGTTGGATCCCTAGTTGATTTGGGCTAGGTTCACTGACATAGGATGTGACCCATCATGTATAGCCAGGGTCAAGTTTGTGTCCTAGAGTCTAGGCCAAATCCTTAGGTTCTATTTCAGATGGACCAGCTATCATCAAGACCATCAAAGACTCCAGACTTAGAGGATTTCAAGACTAAGTTAAATGAGTTCGACGTTCGTCGAACTCAGCTCGATGAAAGGTGTTCTGCGCTCGACTATCGTGAGATAATTCTTAGTGCTGAGCTCGACGATCTTGGTTCTCTGTTCGACGAAGACTGAGTTTCTACATCAAGCCAAAGTCAGGACAACTTCAGAATTTTTTCTAAGTCCAGCCTCAAGCTTCGGTCGACGAATCAGTTTCGGAGCTCGACGAATTTGGACCTCAAGTTCTCAGCTTCTCAGGTTGACGAATCAAGGACTCTACTCGACGATTTATGAACTCAGAGTATTTTTGTCGACACTTAGGGCATGTGTTGACACCAGAGGATTTGTGTCGACACCAGGATTTCAGTCAACACCAATTCATGTCAACACTAGAAGATTTGAGTCGACACCAAGTTCAATCAGTCGACACCAGCTTATGTCGACACAAGATTTCAGCAGATGCAGATTATTTGGCTAAGTCCAAAATCTTTCTTCGCTCGATGAATCTGGATCTCAGTTCGACGAATACTGTCTGACAGTGATAATTATCTGCTCGACGAATGATGGATCTCAGCTCGACGAATGAAGATTGTCTGTTCGACTAATGAAGATTGTCTGATCGACAAACTCAAGCTCAGCTCGACGAACTCAAGCTCAGCTCGACGAACTCAAACTCAGCTCGACGAATTGCTTTCTTCGATCGACGAATCCAGACAAGGTCATCTTCAGGTTTCCCGTCCCGTTTCTTGGCGATGATTCCGGAGTTTTTAATGTCAGATCTTCTCGGAATGTTACCGTTAGAACACGCATTGACTATGGACGATTACATGCCGTTTTTCCATGGGACAGTTGGGGAAATCATTGATTATCGCTTCCTTCCAAGGCTGACTGCAATTACTGCTCAACATTCGAATTTTGAATGTTCTCAGTCAGTCAAAAAGGATATAGAAAAGAAAAGAAAGAATCAATACAGTTAGTTACAGAGTTATAGAGAGTACAGCAAGCAATACAGACAATCAGATAGAGACACTCAGATTGCACAGAAAAACAATCATACTGAAATCAAAAGTTCTACTGCAATCAGCCTTGCCAGAGAACATCTTCAAGAAGAAGAAGAAGAAGAACAATCAAATTCAATCAAGAGTCTTCTTCTTTCCTTCAATTCTACAGGACTACTTCAAAGGACCACAAATCTACATCTATTAAAGAAGTTCCTGAAGCATTTCTGGTCCGGGCTTTCCAGGTCTTTGAAGACCTATCACCCTGAAGCAGTGCTCCAGCTTTCCTGATACACTCAAGATCTCAGGGGGACAAAGATCTGCTACCTTCAATCCACAAGTCTTCTCTCTGATTGTTGATAGAGAAGACATCATCTCCTTTACTTCCAATTCCTATACAGGGTTTTAATTCCCTTCAAAATTATTCTGGTTGCAAGTCTCCTTCCAAAAGACTTGAGGTTTTGGTTTTTGAGCACCTAAACAAAAGCTCATTGGTGTCAGGCACCTGATCAAAAACCTGAGTTGATTCCTACCAGGGTGGTAGAAGAGTGGATGTACACAGGTTGGGGAACCACTATAAAATTTCTTGTGTCGTCTAGTTGCCCTTTTTTTTTGTTTTGGCTGTGCTCTGTGATTGCTTAGTTTACTGTGCTTAGTTTTATTTAATTACTGAATTATTCACCTAGGCTTACAACAACAGTTGTAAAAAGTTTGTAGTGAGCACAATACTCTATTCACCCCCCCTAGAGTATTACAGATCTAACCTGCACTTTCATGGTCAGTGTGTCTGCTCGGGGTCTCCTCTCCAAACCATCTCCAACCACCGAGTGAGCCTACAGCCCTGCTAGCTGGATGAGAGCCTAGTCAGTGGGTCTGCTCAGGGTCTCCTCTCCAAACCATCTACAACCAACGAGTGAGCCTACAGCCCTGGCAGCTGGATGAGAGCCTGGTCAGCGGGTCTGCTCGGGGTCTCCTCTCCAAACCATCTCCAACCACCGTGTAAGCCTACAACCCTGCCAGTTAGATGAGAGCCTGGTCAGTGGGTCTACTCGGGGTCTCCTCTCCAAACCGTCTCCAACCACCGAGTAAGCCTACAGCCCTGCCAGCTAGATGAGAGCCTAGTCAGTGGGTCTGCTCGGGGTCTCCTCTCCAAACCATCTCCAACCACCGAGTGAGCCTACAGCCCTGCCAGCTGGATGAGAGCCTGGTCAGCCGGTCTACTCGGGGTCTCCTCTCCAAACCATCTCCAACCACTGAGTGAGCCTACAGCCCTGCCAGCTGGATGAGAGCCTAGTTAGCGGGTCTACTCGGGGTCTCCTCTCCAAACCATCTCCAACCACCGAGTGAGCCTACAACCCAGCCAGCTAGATGAGAGCCTGGTCAGCGGGTCTGCTCGGGGTCTCCTCTCCAAAACATCTCCAACCACCGAGTGAGCCTACAACCCTGCCAGCTGGATGAGAGCCAGGTCAGCGGGTCTGCTCGGGGTCTCCTCTCTAAACCATCTCCAACCACTGAGTGAGCCTACAGCCCTGCCAGCTGGATGAGAGCCTAGTCAGCGGGTCTGCTCATGGTCTCCTCTCCAAACCATCTCCAACCACCGAGTGAGCCTACAACCCTGGCAGCTAGATGAGAGCCTGGTCAGCGGGTCTGATCGGGGTCTCCTCTCCAAACCACCTCCAACCACCGAGTGAGCCTACAGCCCTACCAGCTGGATGAGAGCCTGATTAGCGGGTCTGCTCGGGGTCTCCTCTCCAAAACATCTCCAACCACCGAGTGAGCCTACAGCCCTACCAGCTAGATGAGAGCCTAGTCAGCGGGTCTGCTCATGGTCTCCTCTGCAAACCATCTCCAACCACCGAGTGAGCCTAGAACCCTGCCAGCTAGATGAGAGCCTGGTCAGTGGGTCTGCTCGGGGTCTCCTCTCCAAACCACCTCCAACCATCGAGTGAGCCTACAGCCCTGCCAGCTGGATGAGAGCCTAGTCAGCGGGTCTGCTCGGGGTCTCCTCTCCAAACCATCTCCAACCACCGAGTGAGCCTACAACACTGCCAGCTGGATGAGATCCTGGTCAGCGGGTCTGCTCGGGGTCTCCTCTCCAAACCATCTCGCCCTTAGTGCCCTAAAAAGGTCACCCACACTTTCATCACATCAAAAGAGCACATCCAAATGGTAAGTATTGTACAATAATAAAAAGTGTAATGAACAGAAAGTGCTACGGGTAAAATCTCTTTAAATCATCACCACTTCGGGCTCGCTCGAGGGATACCCCGTCCACATCCTGGAGGTGGTACCCTCCTGTCTTTAAGACCTCCTTTACTACAAAAGGATCTTCCCAATTGGGATTGAGCTTCCCTACGGAGGTCGTTCTACCTGCTGCATCTACCTTTTTTAGGACCAAATCTCCCTTCTCAAACTGCCTGACCCTTATATGCTTGTCGAAGTACCTTGCCATCCGGCACTTGACCTCCTCCTGCTGGACCATCGCCAAATCCCTGAGTTCCTCCACGAGATCCAAAGAGAGTCCCAGTTCTTCTTCATTCTTTGCTCTCCATACTTCGGCTCCTTCCCTCGCAACTGCTACTCTCGGTGATGTGACCTCAAACTCGATAGGTATGACAGCCTCTGAGCCATGAGAGAGCTTAAACGGGGTTTCCCTCGTGACGGTGTTTGGTGTGGTCCTCAAGGCCCATAGGACTGAAGGTAGCTGCTCCACCCAATTCCCCCTTAAATTCTCCACTTTCTTCTTCAATAGATTGACAATGACCTTATTAGCTGCTTCCACCTGCCCATTACTCCGTGGATGATGAACAGAGGCAAAGCGGAGATCTATTCCCAAACGAATGCAGAAATCAACGAATTCTCTACTTGCAAATTGTGGTCCATTATCTGTCACAATGGCTAGGGGCAACCCATGCCGGCAGATGATCTCCCCCCATACGAAATTCTTGACCACCTGTGATGTTACCTTAGCCAACGCCTTCACCTCCAGCCATTTCGAAAAGTAGTCCACCATGACTAGTAGGAATTTCCTCTGGCCACTCGCTTGAGGAAAAGGACCCACCAGATCTAGCCCCCATATAGCGAAAGGACAGGGAGCTGTGATTGTCCGTAACCTCTGGGCCGGAAGGAGCTAGAGGGGGGCGAACTCCTAGCATTATTGACACCTTTTCGTGAATTCTTTTGTATCTTTCCTGAGGGTAGGCCAGAAGTACCCCAGTCTCAGCACCCTCCCTTCTAATGTCCGACACCCCGAGTGACTCCCACATTCGCCCGAGTGAATCTCTTTCAGAACCTTGGGAACCTCCTCCTCTGACACACATCTTGCCAGCAAACCTGATAGCGTCTTGCGATATAAAACCCCATCCTTCAGCAGGTAATACGTCGATTTGTATCTGGTATGCCTCTTGTTGAGTTCTTTCACGGGTAACTGTCCCGACGCCAAAAAGGTGATGAAGGGGTCCATCCAAGACCTTTACTGGCATATCTCCATGAGTTCCCCTTCTTCTATAGACGGCCTAAAGAGATCTGTCATGGTTCCTCCAGCTCGGGGGCCATATTTGGTGAGTTGGTCAGCCTGAGTGCTCTCCCCCCTCGGGACGTGCTGAATTGAAAAGCTTCGAATCTGTCCGATGATGCCCTTGACCTTTCCTAGATACAACTGGAGGGTGGGCTCCCTTGGCTCGAACTCCCCTTTGATCTGGCCTGCCACCACCATGGAGTCTATCGAGGCCTCAATGTCTTGTATGCCCAGCTCCCAGGCTAACCTGAGTCCCGCAATGATCGCCTCATATTCTGCTTGGTTGTTGGTAATCGTGAAATGAATCTTCAAGGCCTGTTCAATGCTGGTCCCCTCCGGACTGATCAAGACCATTCCTCCTCCAAAGGATTTTCTTCCTGACACTCCATCTACTAACATCTTCCAGGTTGCTCGAGGGTACACTTCCGTCTCCTGGACCTCAACTACATAGTCCACCAGGAAATCGGCTACCGCCTGTGCCTTAATGGCGAGCCGGGGAACGAAGACGAGGTCGAATTCACTGAGCTCTATTTACCATTTAGCTAGCCTCCCGGAATGTTCTACACCCTCCAAGATGCGACGGAGGGGGTGATCCGTTATCACCTCAATAGAATGAGCCTGAAAATACGGCCTAAGCTTTTGGGCCGAGATGATGAGGGCAAATGCTAACTTCTCAAGAATGGGGTATCCGAGCTCCGCTTTCTTCAGGACCCTGCTCACGTAATAGATCGGAAATTGCTTCTTCCCTTCTTCTCGCACAAGAACCGAGCTCACTGCCCCAGTCCCTACCCCCAAATATAAAAACAAGACCTCTCCTTCCCTTGGCCCCTGGAGTAAAGGCTTCTCGGTGAGCTGTTTCTTTATAGCCTGGAAAGCCTTCTCACATTTCGAGGTCCACTCGAACCTCTTGCCTCCCCGCAGCGTCCGAAAGAAAGGCGAGCATCTCTCTCCGGCTCGAGAGAGAAACCTGCTTAGCCCCGCCAACTTGCCTGTGAGACGCTGAACTTCCTTAACATTTCTAGGGGACTCCAACTCCAGGATTGCTTTCACTTTTTCGGGGTTGGGTTCCACCCCAGATGGAGTGAGAAGATGTCCTAGGAACCTTCCCCTATTGGCTCCAAAAACACATTTCAGGGGGTTGAGTCTCATTTTATACTTCCTTAGGGTCTCAAAGGTTTCCTCCAGATCTAGGACATGAGCTTTGAGGTTCTTGCTTTTGATCATCAAGTCATCCACGTACACCTCGAGGTTCCTCCCTCTCTGTTTTCGGAAGATCTGATCCATCATTCTTTGGTAGGTTGCTCCCGCATTTTTCAAACCGAAAGGCATCATATTAAAAAAGAAGCATCCATCCTCCGTGACGAAGGTGATGTCCTTAACGTCCGGAGGATGCATGCGTATTTGATGATATCTGAAAAACGTATCCAAGAAACTCATAAAAGGGAAACCGACAGCTGAGTCAACCAGCGCGTCGATTCGGGGCAGCGGGTAACAATCCATAGGTCATGCTTTATTTAAAAGAGAAAAATCCACACACATTCTCCATCTACCCCCCCCCCTTTTAACCATTACAACGTTACTCACCCACCCTGGATACTTACAGGCGGATACAAAACCCGCCTTAAGTAATTTTTCTACTTCCTCTCTAATAGGTCCGGCCATCTTGGAGGCGATGGCCCTCTTCTTCTGCTGTATGGGGCGAGTGTTGGGGTCGAGATTGGGGCGGTGACAAGCGACGTCTGCATCGACCCCGGGCATGTCTGCGACGCTCCATGCGAAGACGTCAATATTTTTTTGCACGCATGCCTTGATCTTCTCACGGTCTTCCGGGTTGAGCTCGCCGCTGATCTTTATCTTCTCCTCTCTGCCTTCCTTGGTATGGATCTCTACCTCGAGGACCTCCACGGCCGCTTTCAGCCTCGATGGCTCTTCCTCCCCTTCCTGCTCTGCATGCGCGTCCTGCTCCTTGGCTTCGTCTTCCATGATGGCCATCATCATCTCTTCCCCGAGCTTTTCCATCTCCCACTTGCTTGCGTCCTCCTCTTCCTGCCGTGAGGCCCTTCTTTTTTCTGTCCGGGCCCCCTTCCAGGGCGACCCTCCCGCTTTTTCCATCTTCCTCTTCTCTTTCCTCCCTTCCTCTTCTCTTAGCTCCTTTTCGTCTGCCGCCTCCGTCTCTTCTCCCTCCTTTCCAGCAATCTCTAGCTTCTCCGCCATGTCCCCGTCCATCACTACTTCTCCATCTCCTTCAGCACCTTCCTCCTCCCTTTCTTCTACCATCCCCGTCTCCCCGAACTCCTCTCCCGCCATTTCTGGATCCCCCGCAATGCCTCCAACCACCACTACTTCTCTCCCTCCTCCAGCACCTTCCTCTCCTCTTTTTGCTTCGCCCCCCAGTTCCTGTTGTAATTGCTCCATCCTCTTTCCCATCTCCTCAGCGTCTCCCTGTCAGGAGATGGTGTTTACTGCCATCACGTAGCATTCCCTTGCAGCCTTTGGATCCCCCCGTACCCTGATTTGGGTACCTCCTGAGTTCAGTTTCAAGCACTGGTGAAACGATGACGGAACGCATCTGAAACCGCTGATCAAGGGGCGCCCAAAGATAGCATTGTAACTACTGGGGGCATCCACTATGACAAAGCGGCAATTTCGGGATAGCCCTCCCAGGGTTACCTGAAGTCCCACTCCCCCCTCGACTTCTTTACTCTCTCTTGAGAACCCAAACAATGGTCCATCCGCCGCCAGCACCCTCCGGGCCTCCACCCTCATCGCATTGAATGCTTTTTTGAAAATCACGTTCACCGAACTCCCATTGTCTACTAGGATCCGTGACACCGTAAAGTTCTCGATGGCGGTTCGTATCACCAGCGCGTTACAGAAAGGGTCTTCATGATGTGGCATGTCTTTCCTTGAAAAGGTCATCTTTTCATCTGGGGGAGGGGATTGTGATGTCGAGGCTATGCTTCGGCGGTACATAGTGTGAAGGCTTGCCTTTCGGGCCGCCTCTATCCCCACCCCCCATGGATTACTCCAATTCCACCGTGATCTCCTTCATCCGTTCGATCCACACATTGATCCTCTTCTCCTGTACCTGTAACTTCCTCTATCCGTACCGGTCTTTGTTGTTCTCATGCTCCTCGAGTTCTCCTCATTTCCAAGAAATCTGGGCAGGTAGCCGTTGCGTGACCTTCCTCCTCGTGGAAGTCATAATATGGCAACACCACCTCCCCCCCTTGCCTTCCTTCCTGAGGGTTTCTTCTTCTCCCCGCTCCTGCTCCTCTTCCTCTCTCCCGGCCTCTTCATCTGCCTCGGCCGATAGCCATAGCCTACTGCGTAGGGGGCAGGGGTGGTCTATTACCATACCCCCACCCTTGCTGGTGAAACCTTCCCGGTCCCCCTTGTTGGTTCCTCCCCCCGTGGGGAAATCCTCTACTTTGTCCTGGGGCAGGGCCTCCCTATTGCCTCCATCCCATCTCTTCATACACCGGCGCCCTCGGATCCTCTCTTCTCCTTGCCTCCTGCTGTCTCCCACCTGACTCCCTCGACTCCACCTCAGTAAGCCTTGCCAATTTCTTTGCAAAAGCGGGGTTTGCCGCCTCCATCGCTATTTACTTCGCCGCCTTCTCCATCAAGCCCTCAAAAGACAGTGGCGCCTTCCGGGTGAGGCTCATTTTGAAGAAACCATCCCATAGTCCCACAGTAAAGGCCATCTGGAGGGCAAACACTGGCACCTCCTGTATATCCAAGATCTCCTCTTGGAACCTATCCACGTATTGAGCCAGCGACTCATCGGTCTTCTGCTTAATCAAAAAGATCGACTCTGGGTTCCTCTTTCTCTTCTTAGAAGTTGAGAACCTCAACTGGAAACTCCTGCTTAGGTCCTCGAAGCAGTATATCGAGCCTGTTGGGAGCTGATGGAACTAGTCTCTAGCTTTGTCCTTTAGAGTAATGGCGAAAAGACGGCATTAAAACGCGTCCGTCATGGGCCTGATCGAAACTGCATCCTCGAACCACTGCAAGTGATGAAGGGGGTCATCTTTCCCCATATAGTAGTTCATCTCAGGTTCCCGGAATCCTTCCGGGACGGGGGCTGACAGGATCAGCTCACAAAATGGCAACCCTCTCGCCACCGGTCTCGCCCCCGCCCCCCCCCCCCCCCCCCCCCCACTCGCGCGACGACCTCTCCGGGCGAGATGGTACTCGCCGGACTTGGGAACAGCTCCCTTCATGCCATGTCTCTCCCGCTCCCTTAAGCCATCACCTCCTTCCCCGGTCTCCTCCCCGGGGCATCTTCTCCCACTCGCGCCGAGACGAGATCTTCTTGTGTTGCGAGAGCCGACAATTGAGGAAGTGGGGTTGAACAATCTCCCTGTCGCGAGATCCCTTGCAGCAAGTCCATGATCCCCTTGATCGAAGCCATAAACTCTTCTCTTCCGACAAATCTGTTAAATTTTCTCAACGTGATCAGCAAGATAGCCCAAACACCAAATTAATATCTTCGGAACTACCCAGTTCGCACGCTGAACCTGCAGAAAACCCAAGGACTAGAGGTTTAACCCAACAAAATAATGGAAGCACAAGAAGGTCTTTTTATGCATTCACTTCTTTACAATCCGAGGCATACATAGCGAGACATGATTTCGCTAGCATTACAGCTGTAAACAGAAAGAACCAAAAAACAAGCCGGGCGGACAGAACCGGAGTCCGCCGAGACCGCCGAGGTCGCCGAGGTCGCCGAAGCCGCCCGAACTATGCTGCAATCCGCCGAATACCACGGAGTCTGCCGAAGCCGCGAGGCCGCGCGGACACACCGTTATTCGCCTTCTGCTGAACCCGAACTGAGGAACACCCCTACCCGCCTGAAGCCGGCGGACAGGTTATTGAAGCTGGCAAAGTTGAAACAGAACTGACAAGCCGCAGACCGACCTCCTGCTGAGTCCGCAGAGACGCACACTTCCAAGCACTGACCGAAGTCACAGCCAAACTCCTGGCTCCTTGAAGTTATCCGCGCGACATGCACACAGCAAACTGTCAGCCTGAAATAATCCGCGCAGACTGGCAAACACAGACCGCAGCACTTCGCTCAACCCAATTTACTGTTCACTCACGTTACTTAGGTTACTGTAGATGTGCCAGGGGGGTCCTATTTATAGGCCAGGTGAGGAGTGTGGTCACCGCCCAAGAGATAGCGACACCGCCCCAGTCCGCGCGAATACAAACGACCGTCCGCTCAGTCCGCGTGGACTTAGCCGGTCACCAAGGAAAACCGCCAGGAGCAAGGCAACCATTGACGAACCCGCTCCAGTCCGCCTGAGCTAAGCGGACAAGGCATCAGCCCGCAAAGCTCCAACCACTGCAGGACAGCAACCCCCTTCAATGGCTGTCCGCAACAACCCGAGGCAGTCCGCAAGACCCACACCTCAATCCGCCACAAGTCCACGACCAAAGGCAGCTAGCAACAGACCGCCCGGTCACAGCGGACTTGGCGGATACGGCGGACACCATGAACTTGGCACAAGGTGTGACCAAGCCTAAAACCATCAAGGAATAATGCGAGCATGGCGGACATAAGTTTTCGTCCGCCAAACACCCTAGCATAGACCTCCACCAGTCCGCGAGCACCTCGCACTTGTCCAACGCAGTAGCTTCCTCCCGGACTCCAAACACCAGTCCGCCAACCGGTCTCCACAGCAAGACCTGCTGTAACACCAGAGCTCGACAAGTCCTCAGCCAAGCTCTAGGCTCAGTCCGCAATAGCCCAACCCGCGGACACACCAGTCCAAAAGCTTCCCGCGAACAAGAGCCAACCCGCCTATCAGCACAAGCTTGCACCCGCAGCCTCTGAGCAAAGCACCAGTCCGCAAGCCTCTCTATCCGCAGATACCAGGCCGCACCAAACCGCGGACTCCATGCAACAACCCGCTCAGAACACAGCCGGCTTCCACCAGACTTTTCACCAGGCCGCAAACCTCAGTCCGCCCAGTCCGCCAAAGCTATCCGCCACAGGCCGCGCGGCCTGTCCCGTCACCCACTTCCACTTCACAAATTTCAACACTCCCCCTTGAAGTGAGAAGTGGTGACCAAGCCCAGCAAGCTGCGCAAGCGTTCAAAGGGACCCTTCAACAGAGGCTTTGTGAAGATGTCAGCAAGATTATCTTCACTCCGAACATGCCCGACCAGCAGAGATCCTTCCAACACCTTCTCCCTGATGAAATGGTGATCAATCTCTATATGCTTGGTCCTGGCATGACACACTGGATTGTTAACCAGTTTAAGAGCACTCTCATTGTCACCCCGGAGTAAAGTAGGCCCTTGCACTTCTTCATGGACATCCTCTATGAGCCTCCTCAACCAAACGGCTTCCCGAGCAGCCAAGGCCGAAGCCTTATACTCCGCCTCCGTGGTTGAAACCGACACCGAGTCCTTCTTCTTGCTACACCACGAGATGCTAGCTGAACCGCAAGTGAACACATAACCTGAAGTAGACCTCCGATCATCCGAATCACCGCCATAGTCAGCATCCGTGTACCCGAGCAATGCAAACTCCGCATCCCTTCCATAGAGGAGTCCCATCTCAGAAGTCACCTTGACATACTTCAGAATCCCCTTTGCCGCCACTAGATGAGATTGCCTTGGTTCAGCCGTATACCGACTTACTCGACCAACAGCATAAGCTATATCCGGCCTTGTAATCGTCAGATAAATCAAGCTCCCAACAAGAGCCCTGAACACCAAGGGATCATGAAGAACCCTTCCCTCATCTCGTCGAAGCTTCAGCCCAGATTCCAGTGGAGTAGAGCACTTCTTCCCTTCGCCCATGCCGAACCGCTTCACAATACGATAAGCATATCCCTTCTGGCTAATGAGAATCCCGCACTCCTTCCTCTCCACTTCCAGACCAAGAAAGTGATGCAACTCTCCCAAGTCCTTCATCTCGAAGCGTATAGCAAGCTCAGCTCTGAGCCTTGCTACTTCCTCCTCCGAATTCCCTGTGATGATCATGTCATCCACATACAGTAGGACCAAGACTCGAAGCTCTCCCTTCTTCTTGACGAACACGCTTGAATCCGAGTTGGAAGCAAAGTATCCACAGAATTGCAGGTACTCTGCAATCTTCCCATACCACGCTCTAGGAGCTTGTTTCAACCCGTAGAGAGCCTTCCTGAGTTTGCAGACATAGTCCGGATGCTTTTCAGAGACAAAACCAAGCGGCTGATCCATGAAGATGTCCTTGTCAATCTCTCCGTAAAGAAAGGCATTCTTCACATCGAGTTGCCACAACCTCCATCCCTTGCTAGCAGCTAAGGCGATCACCACTCTTACAGATGTCATCTTCGCATCTGGATTGAATGTCTCCTCATAGTCTTCTCCATACTGCTGTGAGAATCCTCTAGCGACCAGCCGAGCCTTGAAACGATCAATGCTCCCATCAGCCTTCTTCTTCAACTTATACACCCACTTGCAAGTAACCGGAGTAATGCCATCAACCTTGGGCACAAGATCCCAGGTTTCATTCTTCTTCAGAGCATCAATCTCTTCCTTCATGGCACCTTCCCACTCCTTCACTCCAGTGGCCTCGTTGAAGTTTGCAGGCTCTCGCTCATCCAGAGGACCTGCAAAGAAGCAGGAGACAAAGCTCACTGCATTCCCATCACAGTGCCGAGCCGGTGGCTTAACCACCCTCTTCGATCTCCGAAGACATGGCTCCTTGCTCACGGCTTTCGTTGCTTCTTCAGGCTCCACTCCTACCTGGGGAAAGCATTGAGCAGTGCTCCCCCTGCTTCCTGAGCCAGAAGGCTCAGCCTCGGAGTTCGAAGCAACAGGAGCTGCTGGTGAAACAGCAAGCTCCTCTTCCAAGCCTTCAGCAGCCACCACCGGTGCTTCATCAACCTTGCTACTACCGGTTAGCTCCACCGAGCCACCTCCATATGACGTCAGCTCGTCAAAGACAACGTCTCTTGACACCATGAACTTCTTCGTCACAGGTTCCATGCATTTCCATCCCTTCTTCCGCTCATCGTAGCCAACAAAGACAAGTTTCCTTGCCTTCGCATCCAGCTTTGTCCGTGAAGCATCCGGGACATGCACATAGCAAGTTGAACCGAACACCCTAAGGTGTCCAACACTCGGCTTCTCCCTCAGCAACAGCTCAACAGTAGTCTTCATGTTGATAGGGCTGAGTGGCATCCGGTTTATAACATAAGCAGCACAAGACATTCCCTCCGCCCAAAAGGACCTTGGGATATCTTTCGCATGAAGCCAGCATTTGCAAGTCTCCGTCAGATGACGGATCTTCCGCTCCGCTACCCCATTTTGTTGTGGAGTGTGGGCACAAGTAAGCTCCCGTTGGATCCCGTGCTTCCTGCAGAAGTTAGAAAACTCGGAGGAAACAAACTCTCCCCCATTATCAGTTCTAAGCTTCATAATCCGCAAGCCAAGCCGGCCTTCTACCAACTCCTTGAACTCCACGAACAAACGGAAGGCTTCCGACTTCTCCTTTAAGAAGTACACCCAAGTATACCTTGAGTAGTCATCAACCAAGACAAGCATATATCTGCTTCCTCCAAGGCTGGCAGTAACCGTCGGTCCCAACAGGTCGCCATGAATGCACTCCAATGGCTTCTTGCTCCTTGTATGTGATTTATCAAATGGAAGGCGATGTGCCTTTCCATATTGACAGCCCGCACAAACATGCCCATCACCAAAGGAGGACAACAACGGCAACCCCCTCACCAGACTTCTACTAGCCATCGCCTTCAGCTTGTCCATGCCAACATGCCCCAGCCTCTCATGCCAGATAGCCGCACTATCATTGGCTCTCATCCTATCAACATAGGCACTGGTGGAAAGAACAAACAAGTTCTTCACCCTCCTCCCAACATGAGCAACATCAGCCTTCACCGCTGATACGTTGCGAAGGAACCTCACGTCTGTTGGCCCAAACAGAACGTGATACCCAGCGTCCACCGCGTTGGTCACCGAGAAGAGGTTCTTCTTCATGCCCGGCACGTGATACACACTCCTTAACGTGAGTGGCCCCTGATCACTACCCAAATACACGACCCCCTCCTTCTCTACTGCATAAACAGTATTATCAGCAGTGATAATAACTTCATTACCTGAGTAAGCCTGCATGGAGGTGAAATTCGATTTGTCTCCGGTGAGGTGATGACCACACCCGGAGTCGACGATCCACTCGCTGTTGAAGTCCTCAGCAGATAAGGCCCGGACACAAGTGCCCGTCATAAAAGCTCCTCCCCATTCTGCTTCTTCACTTCGCGAGCAAGCTTCCTCCTTCCCCGCAGCATGCCCAGGCTGCAGTTTGACCTTGCAGTCCCGCTTGAAGTGCCCTCGCTGATGACACCGGTAGCACTTCAGATTCTTCTTCCAGTCCTTAGGAGCATTGCTCCTATCCGGCGGATACGAAGTTGAAGTCTCCTTCTCACCAGCGACCTGCACCTTCTTCTTCTTCTTCCCTTCCCATCCCTTCTTCTTGCCTGAGAAGAGGGCTTCGCTGCCTTCCTGATTCAAGTTCACTCCAACCATCTGCCTTGCTAAGCTCTCCTGCGAGGCAAGCAGATTCTCCAGCTCCAGCAGCGACGGCTGAGTAGCCCACCCTTGAATAGATGTAACAAAGGCCACATACTCCTTCCGCAAGCCGCGGATAATGTGCCTTTTCATCTTTGCCTCAGAGATAGGCTCATCAGGATCCAGTGCCGACAGCTCAGCACACAAGCTCTTCATCTTTAAGAAGTATTTGGAGATGGAAAGGTCTCCCTGAGTTGCCCTGGCCAACTCATTCTCCAGGAACTGCAGCCACGCCACATTCTTCCTATTGAACAACTCATCAATGGTTGTCCAAATATCAGTAGCCGACTCACACCCAACGATGTGATCAAACAGCTCCGGAGATACGACTCTCTTCAGAATGAACTCCTCCTTAGCATTCGTTCTTCTCCAGAGCCTCACCTGCTCAGCAGTACCGAAAGCAGCAGTTACTTCCTGTCTGTCGTCTCCACCGACGACATCCCACAGCTCCTCTCCAAGAAGATAACTCTTCATGCACGACTTCCACTTCTTGAAGTTAGTCGGCGTTAAGAGTTCAATGCCTAGACCTCTTGCAAAGCTCCCTTCCATTGAAAACACCTGTTGGTACCCTTCAGCAGCTCCGAGCGCTAACGCAACTGAACCACCGAAACCTCAGAGACCTCGCTTTGATACCATGTTAAATTTTCTCAACGTGATCAGCAAGATAGCCCAAACACCAAATTAATATCTTCGGAACTACCCAGTTCGCACGCTGCACCTGCGGAAAACACAAGGACTAGAGGTTTCACCCAACAAAACAATGGAAGCACAAGAAGGTCTTTTTATGCATTCACTTCTTTACAATCCGAGGCATACATAGCGAGACATGATTTCGCTAGTATTACAGCTGTAAATAGAAAGAACCAAAAAACAAGCCGGGCGGACAGAACCGGAGTCCGCCGAGACCGCCGAGGTCGCCGAGGTCGCCGAAGCCGCCCGAACTATGCTGCAATCCGCCGAATACCACGGAGCGCCGCTGACCTAGGACGCGGCGGCTGTACCCTCGCCGCCTTTCTGAAAACAGCCATCATTACCACGATTTTCTATAAATAGGAGGCTCACCTACCACATTCATTCCTCTGACTCCATTCTCTCTCCTCTTTGCTGTTGTTCTCGCGGTCTTCGCAAAGCTCTCGCCCGTTTCTGTCTTCCACTTCCGTTCTCGCCCCGTTCTCGCTCTCGCCTTCTCCCCGTAGATCTCGCCTTCAAACCCTATTGCGATGCCGGGCGGTGGTGAAGGACGATCCAACTGCGCGGAAGCCTTCCAAAAGCATCTCTTCCCTTCCTGTACTCTCACTCTGGACGAGTTCAATCTGATCAAGACCCAGCACGTTCCCGCTGGCTTCGTCGCGCGGCCCCCGGGCAGTCATGACAAAGTCAACACTGCAGGGGAGGGGGAGCTCGCCATCCCTATCGAACACTTCGAGGTGGGCTTCCGCCTTCCGCTGTGGCCTGACATGCGGCAGGCTCTCCGGTACTACGGGGTGGTTCCCGTGCAGCTGAACCCTAACTCCGTGGCGATTCTCATGGCCTTCATATGCTATATGCGGTCGGAGAGGATTGAGTTTAGCTTGCCGATTTTCCGCAAGTTATTTACTTTTTGCGCGAAGGGAGGCGTGGTGTTTTTCTCTGGGCAACTGCTGAAAACGATCGGTCTCGCCAACAAGCACCATCACTGGGGCGAGAGGTTCATCTACGTTTCCGGCGACTTCGGGAACGTACCCCTCGCCCCCATCCAATACGAGGATGCCGCCTACAAGCCTCCGTCCTTGGGCTCCCGCGAGAGCGCCCTCCTTGAGTTCTTCGGAACCAAGGATTTCGACGTCCTCTACCTCCGGCGAGACGTTGATTCTCTTCATCCTGTACTTCCGGGAGAAGGTAAGATCTCGCCCGTATTTGCCTTCTTGCTTTTTCCAAGGTTGGAATTGATCGCTATTGTTTCGCAGGAGAGCGCGAGATCCCTCTCCGCCAGCCTTTCGACGAGGATCGCGCCAGAGAGAGCCAACCTCCTAAGGACCCGCTGGCTCTTGCGAAAGCCGCCGCGCAAGCCTGCCGAAAAGAGTCGGGCCTCCCCCCTCAAGCGATGTTGTGAAGCGAAAGCCGGGTGCTTCCGCACCTCAGCCAATCAAGAGGCCCAAGACCACGGATATCGAGAAGGGCAAGGCTGTTGTTGTACCGCCTGTCCAACCTCTCCCCGTCGGCCGCTCCTTCGAGGAGGTCCTGGAGGCAGTAATCAGGATTGCGGCCACCAGGGGCGGCCCCGGGACTCCTGCCGAGAACCCTCGGACCCTTGGCGCCGCCGAGAGCGAGGGTGCGGCCGCCGGGACCTCCGGCCAACCCCTGTCTGACGAGGTGCCGCGGGGTCATCGTAACTTTGGTCTCGGCGTGAGGTGCCTGGACGCGGAGAACAAGCCACTGCTGCAATGGGACCCTGACGCCAACAAGGTCACGGTCTCGTCCCTCTTGCCGAGCTGGGCGGAGCGAGACGAGGTCACCGGCGAAGCTTTCGCCTTAGGCTATGGTCTCTACAGCCGGGAGGACGCTAGCGTCTACGACAGGATGTCGACCCGGCTGTTGGCGTACGACTCCACTCGCGCTTTAATGCGTGGGCTGGAGCTTGCGCACATGTGCGCCCGGCGGAGCATTACGATAGACCGCAACTGCCAAGACATGTTCAAGGCCAGGGACGATGCGGTGGCCCAGGCGGCCTCTCTGGCCAAGGAGCTGGCCGAGACCCAGCAACTGTTATCCTCGCGCCAAGCGGAAGGGGTAAGCGAGACCTTTCATAATCATTTGTTCTCGCAATCCTAACCTTTCTCTGATGCTAACCTTCCGCTGTTCAGGATTCCGCTCAGGCCGCACTTCGCGAGGAGCTGTCTCAGGCCCGATATGACAACGTTCTCCTGCGAGAGCAGATCACGCGCCTCGAGGCGAGTGCAGCCCCTCCGCTGGACGAGAGATTGAAGAGCCAGTATTACTCGGCTTATGACATCGACAAGCTGCTCCAGGGGAACGCGCAAGCCACCGTAAAGTTGACACTGGAGACGCTGCGCGACATCAACTGCTGGGACGGGAGGGGCAAAGACATTACCGCTCCACAACTTGTCCCATGGCTCTTCGAGCCCATTCCAAAGCCCCTGGGTGCCCCCGATACCCCTCCCTCGGATGTCTCAAAGTCCCCCGCAGCGGGTGGCGAGACCTCCGGGGGGAGCTCCGGCGGAAGCTCCAGCGGGAGCTCCAGCGAGACTTCCGAGGGGTACAGTTTGTCCCGTTGAGGGTCCCCTTCTCGTTTCTGTTCTTCACCTCTCTGTAAAGCGCGAGACGCTATCATTTTGTACCCACACATTGTATTATTAATGTAAATGCTTTTCTTGCGAACATTTCTTGTTATTTGCGAATGTGTTTGATGTAATTGTCGTGGTTGAACGCTTTCGGCGTAGGCTTCCGCCAAGGCCCTTGGCCTTCTTAGGAAATCCTTAGCAATGAATCAGCAAGAACCCGCGGTAACCGGCCAGCCGGAAGCGTGATTCTTGAATCCTTAGGACGGGACCGTCCCCTCTAGACTGCGCGAGTCCCCACTAGCCCATCGTATAACGATCTCGCCTATTTGTTCGAGAACTCTGAGAGGAACCTTTTTGGCGAAAGCCTCCCCACCTTGAGATCCCTTTGATGGGGATTCTCCTGCCGCGATCTATCTCTGCCGAGACCTGTCCTTGCCGAGATCTATCTCTGCCGAAATCTATCTCTACCGAGATCCATCTCTGCCGAGATCTATTTCTTCATTTTCACTTTTCATTTGGTATTCCCAACGTGCTTCCTGCCTTACATTAACCAAGCCAACCAGACCAAACCTATCCCCCACAGGCGAGCCTTCGGACCTGCCATCTAGATGAGAGCCTGCGCAGCGGGTCTACCTGGGGCCGAGCCGGGCTCGGGGTGCCGATGAAGATCTTAAACCAACCAAACCTATCCCCCACAGGCGAGCCTTCGGACCTGCCAGCTAGATGAGAGCCTGCGCAGCGGGTCTACCTGGGGTCGAGCCGAGCTCGGGGTGCCGATGAAGATCTCAAACCAACCAAACCTATCCCCCACAGGCGAGCCTTCAGACCTGCCAGCTAGATGAGAGCCTGCGCAGCGGGTCTACCTGGGGCCGAGCCGAGCTCGGGGTGCCGATGAAGATCTCAAACCAACCCAACCTATCCCCCACAGGCGAGCCTTCGGACCTGCCAGCTAGATGAGAGCCTGCACAGCGGGTCTACCTGGGGCCGAGCCGAGCTCGGGGTGCTGATGAAGATCTCAAACCAACCAAACCTATCCCCCACAGGAGAGCCTTCGGACCTGCCAGCTAGATGAGAGCCTGCGCAGCGGGTCTACCTGGGGCCGAGCCGAGCTCGGGGTGCCGATGAAGATCTCAAACCAACCAAACCTATCCCCCACAGGCGAGCCTTCGGATCTGCCAGCTAGATGAGAGCCTGCGCAGCGGGTCTACCTGGGGCCGAGCCGAGCTCGGGGTGCCAATGAAGATCTCAAACCAACCAAACCTATCCCCCACAGGCGAGCCTTCGGACCTGCCAGCTAGATGAGAGCCTGCGCAGCGGGTCTACCTGGGGCCGAGCCGAGCTCGGGGTGCCGATGAAGATCTCAAACCAACAAAACCTATCCCCCACAGGCGAGCCTTCGGACCTGCCAGCTAGATGAGAGCCTGCGCAGCGGGTCTACCTGGGGCCGAGCCGAGCTCGGGGTGCCGATTAAGATCTCGAACCAACCAAACCTATCCCCCACAGGCGAGCCTTCGGACCTGCCAGCTAGATGAGAGCCTGCGCAGCGGGTCTACCTGGGGCCGAGCCGAGCTCGGGGTGCCGATGAAGATCTCAAACCAACCAAACCTATCCCCCACAGGCGAGCCTTCGGACCTGCCAGCTAGATGAGAGCCTGTGCAGCGGGTCTACCTGGGGCCGAGCCGAGCTCGGGGTGCCGATGAAGATCTCAAACCAACCAAACCTATCCCCCACAGGCGAGCCTTCGGACCTGCCAGCTAGATGAGAGCCTGCGCAGCGGGTCAACCTGGGGCCGAGCCGAGCTCGGGGTGCCGATGAAGATCTCAAACCAACCAAACCTATCCCCCACAGGCGAGCCTTCGGACCTGCCAGCTAGATGAGAGCCTGCGCAGCGGGTCTACCTGGGGCCGAGCCGAGCTCGGGGTGCCGATGAAGATCTCAAACCAACCAAACCTATCCCCCACAGGCGAGCCTTCGGACCTGCCAGCTAGATGAGAGCCTGCGCAGCAGGTCTACCTGGGGCCGAGCCGAGCTCGGGGTGCCGATGAAGATCTCAAACCAACCAAACCTATCGCCCACAGGCGAGCCTTCGGACCTGCCAGCTAGATGAGAGCCTGCGCAGCGGGTCTACCTGGGGCCGAGCCGAGCTCGGGGTGCCGATGAAGATCTCAAACCAACCAAACCTATCCCCCACAGGCGAGCCTTCGGACCTGCCAGCTAGATGAGAGCCTGCGCAGCGGGTCTACCTGGGGCCGAGCCGAGCTCGGGGTGCCGATGAAGATCTCAAACCAACCAAACCTATCCCCCACAGGCGAGCCTTCGGACCTGCCAGCTAGATGAGAGCCTCCGCAGCGGGTCTACATGGGGTCGAGCCGAGCTCGGGGTGCCGATGAAGATCTCAAACCAACCAAACCTATCCCCCACAGGCGAGCCTTCGGACCTGCCAGGTAGATGAGAGCCTACGCAGCGGGTCTACCTGGGGCCGAGCCGAGCTCGGGGTGTCACAAAACATTCAACTATGTTATGCCATGAAAAATTCGACACTAGTTAAAGGAGAATCAATCGGTATAATATAACAAGTTCATTTTTGAGATACATGATTACATCCTTCTCCCTTCAGGGGTAGAAGCGCTTTAGATCATCACCACTCCAAGTGTGGCTTAGGGCTCTTCCCTCCACGTCCTGGAGGTAGTATCCCCCTGTTCCGAGGACTTCCTTTACAATGTATGGACCTTCCCAGTTCGGGTGGAGCTTACCCACGGGAGCCGATCTTCCGCCGCGTCGACCTTTCTCAACACCAGATCCCCCTTAGCAAACTGTTTGATCCTGACATGCTTATCAAAATGCTTGGCCATCCGTCGCTTGATCTCTTCTTGCCTGATAGCTGCCACATCTCGCAGTTCCTCCACCATATCTAACGAGAGGCGCTGCCCTCCTCGTTCTCCACCCTCCATGCCTCGTCTCCTTTGCCCGCGGCTGTGACTCGCGGGGACCGGACCTCAAACTCCACCGGTAGGACGGCTTCACACCCATGAGAGAGCTTGAAGGGGGTCTCTCCGGTGGCCGTGTTCGGAGTCGTTCGTAGTGCCCACAGGACCGATGGGAGCTGTTCCACCCAATTTCCCTTCAAGTTTTCCACCTTCTTCTTTAGTAGATTTACAATGATTTTGTTTGCTGCTTCCACTTGACCATTACTCCGAGGGTGATGGACGGAGGCAAACCGGAGATCTATCCCGAGTTGAGCGCAGAAGCTGATGAACTCCTCGCTGGCAAACTGGGGGCCGTTATCGGTCACTATTGCTTGGGGCAATCCATGCCTACAAATGATTTCCCCCCAGATGAAATTCCTTATGACCTGCGAGGTGACCTTGGCCAAGGCTTTGACCTCTAGCCACTTTGAGAAATAATCAACCATGACCAAGAGGAACCTCCTCTGCCCACTAGCCGGAGGAAAGGGCCCAACTAAGTCCATTCTCCAGATGGCAAATGGCCATGGTGCCGTAATACTCCGTAGTCTTTGAGCTGCCAAGAGTTGGAGTGGGGCGTAGAGTTGACATTTTTGACACCTCCTTGCAAACTCCATGGCATCCTTCCTTAGGGTGGGCCAGAAGTAGCCCTATCTGACCACCCTGGCCTCCAGCGTCCTTCCTCCCGAGTGGCTGCCGCACTCGCCCGAATGCACTTCCCTTAAAATCTTCGGTATTTCTTCTTCGGTTGCACACCTGGCTAGAAGCCCTGACAACATTTTGCGATGCAGACCTCCCTCCATCATCAAGTAGTGAGCCGCCTTACGCTTGAAGCTTCTCCCCACCTTGGTCCCCTCAGGCAGTTCACCGGTGGTTAGGAAGGCCACCAATGGATCTACCCACGAGGGTTGCCAATCCACAAGCATCAACTCTCCTTCCTCGATAGCTGGTTGGAACAGCTCCGTCAAGGTCCCTCCTACCTGAGGCCCGAACTTGGCCAGTCGATCGGAGGCTACACTTTCTTCCCTTGGAACATGTTGAATTGAGAAAGACCGGAATCCTCCGATGATCGCCCTTACCTTGGAGAGGTATCTGATGAGGGTGGGTTCCCGAGCTTCAAACTCTCCCCGGATCTGCGATGTCACTACCTTTGAATCACTGACAACTTCCACCGCCTGAATCCCCAGCTCCTTTGCCAGGCGAAGGCCGGCAATAACGGCCTCATACTCTGCTTGATTGTTGGTCACTGGGAAATGTAAAATGACTGCTTGCTCTATGGTTACCCCCTGGGGACTTGTCAACACCACCCTGCCCCTAGGGAGTGCCTTCCTGAGGCCCCATCAACCATTAACTTCCATGCTTCTCGCGGTTGCTGCTCTTCCCCCCGACCTCAACAACGTAGTCTGCTAGAAAGTCCGCCACTGCCTGTGCCTTGATGGAGAGCCTTGGTACAAAGGAGATGTCGAACTCGCTTAGCTCAATGGACCACTTAGCCAGCCTCCCCGAGTGCTCCACTCCTTCGAAGACCTTGCGAAGAGGGTGGTCGGTCACCACCCTAATCGAATGCGCTTGAAAGTATGGCCGGAGCTTTCTAGCCGAGATGACCAAGGCATAAGCGAGCTTTTCCAGGATAGGGTAGCGAAGCTCTGCTTTTTTCAATATCCGGCTGACGTAATAGATGGGAAGCTGCTTCTTTCCTTCTTCCCTTACTAGGACGGAGCTCACCGCCTCCGCCCCTACTCCGAGGTACAAGGTCAGGTCCTCCCCATCCTTTGGGCTCTGAAGGAGGGGAGCCTGAGAGAGTTGTATTTCAGCCCTTGGAAGGCCTCTTCGCACTCGGCCGTCCATTCGAACCTTTGATTCCCCCGCAGCACTTTAAAGAATGAAGAACACTTGTCTCCTGCCCGGAGAGGAACCTGCTTAGCCCAGCCAGCTTGCCTGTCAAGCGCTAGACCTCCTTGACGTCGCGAGGTGACTCCAAATCCAGGATGGCCTTGACTTTGTCCGGGTTGGTTCCACTCCTTCCGGAGTCAGGAGATGCCCGAGGAACTTCCGCGGCTTGCCCCGAAGACACACTTCAAGGGATTCAGCCTCATTTTAAACCTTCTCAGGGTGGCGAATGTTTCCTCGAGGTCTTGCAGGGGTGAAGCTATGCTCTTACTTTTGATCATTAGGTCGTCAACGTAGACCTCCAAGTTCCTCCCCCTCTGGTCCCGGAAGACCCGATCCATCATGCGCTGATAGGTAGCCCCTGCGTTCTTTAACCCGAAGGGCATCATCTTGTAACTGAAGCATCCATCCCTCGTGATGAAGGAAACATCCTTGGTGTCAGGAGGGTGCATCCGGATCTGGTGATAACCTGAAAAAGCATCTAAAAAACTCATGAAAGAACCAACGACTGAATCAACCAGCGCGTCGATCTGAGGCAGGGGATAGCAATCTTTGGGGCATGATTATTCACAAGAAAAGTCAACACACATCCTCCATTACCACATCCCTTCTTCACCATTACCACATTGGAGATCCAGCCTGGATACTGGATCTCTGAGATGAAGCCTGCCTCCAGGAGCTTCTTGACCTCCTCGCGAATGGGCTCCTCCAGCTGTAGCGATGGCCCTCATCGTCTGACGGATGGGGCAGGCGCGGGGATCCAGGTTCAGGCGGTGGCAAGCTACATCGGCGTCGATGCCCGGCATGTCCACCGCGCTCCAAGCGAAGACGTCAACGTTGCTTTGAATGCAAGCTCGCACCTGCTCCCGGGCCTCGAGACTCAACCCCCCGCTGACCCGCACCCTTTGCACCTCTCCTGCTTTGGTGAAGACCTCCATCTCCACCACTTCTTCAGCCGCGGTTCCAGCCGCGACTGCTCCAACCGGTTCTTGCCTCTTCCTCAGCTCCAGCTCTCCTTTTTTCCTCCTCAATTTCCATCGCTTCTATCCCCCTCTGCTGCTGCTGCTGGCTCCGCTCCTACGCCTCCTGGTGACCTCTCCCTCCACTTCTCTCTCGCCGCCTGCTCTTCTTCTTCCACTGCCCTTTTCCCGGGCTTTCCCTGCCCATCGCTCCTCCGTATCACCTGCACATCCCCTCGCATCTTCTCTATCTCTTCCTCTCCGCTTCCTCTCCCAGCTATCCTTCCTTACCTCCTAAAGAAC